>VZRQ01004973.1:674466-784247 GCA_013397975.1 Machaerirhynchus nigripectus
GGGGGGCATCCCGGCCCTCACGGAGCCGTGGGCCTGGCCCCAGCCCCTGCCAGGGCCGAGTGGTCAGGCCCGGCCAGGCCCAGCCAGGCCCAGCCTGGCCTAACCAGGCCCGGCCTGGCCTGCCGGCCAGAGCCCTGTTACCAGCCCGAAAGCCGGAAGGAAGAGAGATTTCCCAGGCTCCCACCTGGTTTAAATATGTGAATTTCGAGAAGTGCTATTGGTCTATACAACTGTCCATCAACCCAGGGTCAAACCATCACAGTTATTAATACTGTTGTTGTTACTTTTAGTTTTCTTTTCTTTTTGCAGTTTCCAGTAAATTGTTCTTAACCTGTGATGTTTGCCTTTTGTGCCTCCAGTTGGAGGGGAAAGGGGGAATGGTACCTGGTTTTAGTAGGAAAACTAAATTGGAGAATAACATTCCTAAACCATGACAATCTATCTAAAAGAAATTCCCCTTAATTTTATTCTGTGCTGTATATGTTTGTTATTAGATAATTATTCAGGTCTATAGTTTAAGAAAGTTCTGAAATGAGGCCCTTCATCTGTATTATTAAGTCATTCCAAAAAAGAGCAACTTCATCACAAACCATCTAAATCATCTCTGTCCCTAACATCCTATGGCTTCGTGTTTTACTTTCTGCTCCAAGAAATGTAGATATGAATCTACCTCAACACCTCCACTTGAGAGCTGCACATATCATTATATTTATTTCAGTAACAGTCTGTGGTCTGATGTCTGAATTATTTCAACAGAAGGAGACTAGGTCTTTTAGATATCTCAAAAAAGAAGGATAGCTGCAAAGTTCAATCAATTAAGCATACAGTGCTCTCTCCAGTCTCTTATTTGGCCCCAGTGTCACATTTCCTGCTGATAAGATTCCTAGATCAGATGTTCCTATGCTTTTCTCACTTCCAGAAATCAACATCTTATAGAATTTTATGACGCTGATGAACAGGAAAAGTGTGTATCAGAGAAAATTGTAGTGGTGACTTCCTTTTATCCAGTACTTGATCAGTGTTTATTCTGAATATCACTGCTTTGGATTCAGTTCCATCCTTAGGATTTCATTCCATCTGGAGCTGAGCCCTCATCTGCTGATTTTACTTTAAAAATGATATGCATCCATCTTACAACCTGCCACTGAGGTAGGGTAATTGAGCTTGTTAATATATCCCTTGGGGAAAATTAGAGTGAAACAACACTGCACAATCAGTGTGTGTGTGTATATATATACACGTGTACTTTAGAACAATTTAGTTGCAATGGAAAGGAGATATATAGCTGTTTTCGTTATTAGCTATAATAAAATAACAATATAGAAGTATGAAAATATAATTTAAGAAAATACATGGAAAAGAAAGAAAGAGAAAGAAAGGATAAGGGTAGACAGTGGAGAGGAAAGATAGCACTACCCACAGATCCAGCAACAAGGAATTTAGATGTCCGTAGGTCACAGTCTTCATCCATCAGGTGTGAGGGAAGCCCTGGGAAACAAAGTTCAACAGGTTACTATACTTTCAGGTTCAGGTGAGAAAACCCAGCTACCTCTACTAGGGGAGGAGTGGAGGAAGCTTTAACGACGTGGATCATGTGCAGTCCTCTCGTGGAAGGCCCGGGAAATTAGTCTGGGGGTGCTTTGGTGGTCACTGATGGTAACAGAAGCCATTTGTCCTATAAACTGCGGTGATGAATACTTGAGCACTTGCTTCTTTCCCCACAGTTTGCCACAGTGGGAATTTTTGTCTAGATGCATTAACCAGGATGTGCTAACCAGATCTTGCCTCCAGGCCTGGAATTAGCATCTTCCTGTTGAAAATTCCTTGCTTCTGCATTTATCTCATGCCCACTGTGGTGGCTCATCTTATGGCAAGTTCCTTCTGTGCCCTTGACAGTGTTTGAGACAAGCAACTGTGCTCTCTAAGTCCTTACAGCATTCTATGGATCAAACACTGTCTTCCAAGGACTTTTCATCACTTCATGATTTGTCCACCAGGGTTGATGCATATGCAGTGGAGAAAGGGCAGAAAAAAAGAAAGACAGAAGAAGATAGATAAAGCAACTCACTGTCCAATACAATGTGATTACCAAAACAAAAAAATAAACCACTAAGCATCAGAAGAACAACCACAGGATTATTCTAACAATTGATGGGATAAACCAGGATCTGAATATCTAAAATCACATCCCTTAACATAAATAAAGTTGAAAACACAGGTAAAGTTGAAAGCCCCTAGGACACATGCTAGGAAATGTACTAGTACATCAGATATGTTCAAATAGCAATACAAGTCTCAGATTTACTTTGAAAAAAAATCCATTCCTGAGAGGAGAATCCCACCATGGTACCATCACACAGGGAATAGAAGTTGCACTTTGTGATATAATGCCTAATGATCAATAACATGTTCGGTTCCACAGATGGTTCCAGGTAGAGTTGCATGGGAGCTAGTAAAAGGCTTCCTTGTATTTGATCCATGTCCCATTTTAGTTTATGACTGTCCTTTCTGCTCTAGGAAGGGGGACTCAACCATTTTCCATGTAACATTTTCTTTTGTTTTGTTAAGACTATTAAGTTCACTCATTAGTATCTCTGAAAAATTTAGCCAAATCATTAGAAATCTAAAGACTTCTGAAGCAGAACTAGGAAGGTTAATACACATTTTGACAAATTCCTCCCTTCTATGCTTATCTCAAGTTCCTGCTGCAGTGGTTTATCTTATGGCAAGTTGTTTCTGTGCCCTTGACAATGTTTGAGACAGGAAAATGTGCTCTTTAAGTCCTTACAATCCAGTGAACAGAGCTGATTAGGATTTAAATGTAAGTACAGGCACTAAACCTAATATGACCAATGACTGAAAGAGGCTGATCTTAGCATTTAAAGGGTGCTCTAGAAACTCACTGAATCAAAAAACTGTGGGAACTGAAATCAGAGATGTCTATAACAAACACACAATGTTTATTAGAAGACATAGGTCTCTTTTCTCTACAGGTTACTGATTTGAACATTTTCAGAAAATTTAAAATATCTGAGTTGAAGCTCCAGCCAACCTGATGGTAGAACTTCTCTTTCTTTCAAATTCCAAGAACCTTTTACTCATAAATGTGTAATTCGGTATATGAGGCAAAAGGAAGGGGACAGTCAAGAATGCAGAATTTTTCTTTGCAGGAACACAAGTTCGAAAGTGTATGGCTCTGTACAGGGTTATAATAATGCAGCTCATAAGTTGCTCATGACTCAGTAATCAACACAGCTGAAATTAAACATTGCATTTACAGATGTTTTCTGATAACTACTGTTTTAACAACAGTGGGTGGATCACTGGAAAAACTGCACCCCATCAACTTTAGTATATCAGATTTCAAAACTCTACATATAATTGTAAGAAAGTGCATTTAAATGTGGATTCTGTACTGTCTCCTCAGAAATTCATTGTAACCTACTCCAAACAAAAAACATGCAATTAACATGGAATAAAATCTCTGCTTGCTCCAGAGATACTCAATAGGGTATGTATTATAATTTTTCTTTTGGTAACACAACCAAGACAAGACCCGGCATTATTTTAGCTAATTAGATTATTTTTGCTAATTGGTTTTGTCTACAATTTATTTTGGGTTTCCTACTGCCACAGACAGCCTTTTGAAGATATTCATTAAAAGAAGAACCCAGTTCCAAGAAGAACCCAAATTAAACTCTCCATCTTAAACCTTTGATCTCCATCTCCATATTTAATGCTGAGATTTAGGCAATCAACTAAATAAAAAATAAGTATGCAAATAATAACTAAAATACATACTTTTTCATCTTGTATGCCATAAAATGGATTAATTGCAAGCAGTTTTTTTTTTCATTTCAGTGAAGAAATATCAAGCATGGAATGCATAACTTGGAAACAGCAGAAATGTCTTAAAAATAAGTAAACAATATACAAAAATTATTCTATATATAAAAATGAAAATATATTTTTTATCTAAAAATCATTTTAATGTTCTGCTTCCTGGTTTTCCTTCTGATAATGAAATATGCAATATAGGTTTTAGTACAGGAAATAGTGCTTCTTCTTAGTTTTTGTTGGATAAAATTAATCCTTCTTTTCAGTTAGCATGCAGAGAAACAGCAACTTAATTTGGCCTATTTAAACAGTAGACTAAAGACTGATATGTTAATTCATACCATACTGTAAAGCATGACATCGGTGTAAGTCCATTTCTGGAGCACATGGATCTCTCCTGGCAATTTTAATTTCTGCCTTTGTGTTTATCTTCATCCTTGTACACATTCTTCCCTACCCTTTCCAAATCCTTACTTTTAAAGGACGTATATGATAGTATTAAAAAAACCCAAACAATTAAATTAAAATAAAAATTTAAATCCCTGTTTACTTTTTCAGGTGAGTTACTTTTTCCAGGACAGTACTATTATGGGAGAATTTAGCTGAATATTTACTTTGCTTGTATCATCTCTGTAAATGAGTAAAACCTACTCTTTGTCTACATGACAACATGATGCAGTCTTCTGCAGTATTCTTCAACAATATCTTATTTTTTTAATTGATCTGCTTTAAAATACCTAACTATCAACTTTAAAGAAGGAACTGCTTGCATGAGAATTATTTCAGACATTTTTTTCTTAAGATGTATACAACAGCTTTATGCAATGTATTTTGTATGCCAAAAGACATGTATTGTGTTCCATTATCATAAGAAACATGGCAGAACAGCTGCCATGTAATAAGTAATAAGAAATTTTTGAGGACAGGCCTGAAAATAAACCTAAAGACACTGCTGAAGCAATAGCTCAAACTGGTATTACATGAATAAGTTCTAATCCATGATGTACTATTATATACTGATTGCCAAAAGCTTTTCCAGTTGAGAGCAATATGATGAACATGTTGACAGAGGCCTACATCGGTACAGTATTACTTCACAGTTAGGTGATCACAAGCTCCAAGTAATTTGTAGAGATAGCCAGGGAACAGGAAACAGACATGTTCTTGCCCTGAGGCTTATCAGAAGGGCAGGAGAGTGACACCGACTAAGCAATGCACAGCTGCCAAAAAACATTTTCAATATTTTACTTGCTCAATACTTAGAAAATCTCCCCTTGCCTGGTGACTGGAACCCAAGTAAACTTCAATACTGTAAAGGAGCAGGGAATAAAGTGGCATCTAGATATTCTTGAGAGTTTGCTTGCTTTTATTTCTGACCTTTCAGGTGAAGGAAAATCATTGCTTGTCTAGTTTTTAAGATAAGTCAGCAGACTGATACATGCATGAAACTGTCACACACAGCCAAGTGCATACAGATTAGATAAGACAGAGGACACCTCTTTGTCCACTGGTTAGAAAAAGAAGAAAAGCAAGCAAGAAGTATAAGCCAAGGTACACAGGTTAGATTTGATTAGTGAACCCAATATGTAAAAAAAGTGCATCAAAGAGTGACATTATCTCCTATACTGAAGAAGAAATACATATATGAAAAACTGTATATGAAGAAGTATATGTAGCTGTGTATATGCAGCAAAAGTTCTAATTAAATGTGATATCAAACCAAGGTAAAATCTGGTTTATTTGGAGCAGAGAAATCATACGCCACCACTCTTTCAAAGTAGAAGTCAATTGTTAGAGCAAGTATAAAGGCCTAAGTAACATTATCCTGGTCCATTCTCTGTTGTGTTGCCCTACAATGTTTTGTAGCAACAAAGACACAGTGTCAGTATTTTAATGAGAATACTATTTCAACTAAAATGAATATTCCAAAACATACCATCCGAGGTTACATCCTAACAGATCTTTTAAGTTAGACTCAGAAAAATGAGTAATATGGCCCTCCCCCCAAAAAAAACAAAACTCAACAAAAAATAACCTAGGATTATTTAAAAAAGAAGTATTCAATGTTTTGGCAGGGAAAACCAAAAACAAACACACATACAAAATGTTAACTGAAACAAAGGCCTTAAGTCACAGCCTCAAAAGGGAAGGGTTTTTTTCTCTTTTGTTTTTTTGCTTGTTTCTAAGGTTCTTATGATATTTAATGCTTAAAGTCTCTCTGCCATGAGTTCTAGTTGTACAACTAGAAGCATAAAAAGTGATCCTGTAACACTCCCACGTATGTGAATCCTTGTTTAACTTCTGCAATCTCTTTGCACTGTTGGTGGTCCTCTCGTTCTTATAGCTGAGTATCTCTGCACAATGTGATAGGACTCTGTCAGTCCTCTGAACAATGACTAACTGTATAATTTTCTCGAGGTAAATATAAAAAAGTAAAAATTATTTTAAATCTTTTAGCAGAGATATTTAATTAAAATATGAGCTAGAAGTGAGTTTTAAACAGATACAGAGAGAAACGTCTAGTAGTCAGATAAAGAATTCAGATAAAACAATTAAAAATTAAAAAATAAAACAACCTTGAAACCAAATTTTGCCCTGCTTTTGTGTACAGCTTTTGTTCTACATATTACACTGTCTTCATCTCAATCCTTGAGTTTTCTCACTTTTACCCTTCTGATTTTCTCCCCCATCCCACCAGGGATGTGTGAGCTAGCAGCTGTGTGGCACAGAGTTGCTCACTGGGGTCACACCACAGCCACAGAATAACTTCTGAAGTATTTCATTTAGATTTCTGATGCCATAGTAATGCTTCCTAACCCTGACATGCCTCGTGTCCATGGTCACACCATAGCACCAGGAGATGCTGGCTCCATATCAAGTCCAGAGGCTTTCCCCAGGTAAGCTTTAATACCTAAATCTCTCAGGGGAGAATTAATGTCATCCTCACCCACAAAAGAATGGCCTTCTATAGCCTTCTTCTTTACTGTTCAGCTTATTATTTTATTAACGAAGTTTAATATAAAACTGTATAGAGTAGATAAATAAAGAGAAAAGAGGTCCTATCTGTCACAGCTGACTACACTGTTCCTTGCCTGACAGGCAGGATCCTGACTGACACAAAATTAAGACTTTCTTCCCTAGTCCTCCTAGTGCACTCTATCCCATGGCACACCTGCCACACCTGACAAGCTAGTTAATCACACATCACACAGTCTTGAAAATGGATATCCAAACAAAGGGCACACAAACATATATCTCCCACATGTCAGTAGTGTTCAAAAATCCTGCCATCGGTGATTCCTATTCTTGTCTCTTTGTAAATTTTTGCTTAGAGAGTCTCAGAACCACAGAATGATGGGGGCTGGAAGAGCCCTCTGGAGGTCATCCATTCCAGCCCCCTCCACGAGCTGCATCTTCTAGAGCAGGTTGTCCAGGACAGTGTCCAGATAGCTTTTAAGTATCTTCAAGAATGGAGAAGCAACAAATTCTCTGGGTTTTCTGTTCCAGTGGTTGTTTTCTGTTCCCATGGTTGTCTGCCCAATATTGTTCTCCTTCTACACTGTTCTTGATATATAGATAATGCAAAATTTAGATTCTGTGCTGAGTAACACCATTTAAAAGCCATGCATGGCAGTGTGTAAAATTTAGCAGTCATTTAAAAGCTTTGTTTCTTAAGGATTTAATTTAGAATTCTGATAAAATACTTAAGGGATCCTGAATCAAGATCCTCCAAATATATATGCACTTCAATGTTATTTTGGAGCTATATCACTTAGGTGCCATAATCTCATATTTAGAGGCTCAATGTTACAAGAACGAGTCATATAGAAACATAGAACTGTAGCATCATTTAGGCTGGAAAGATCACTTTCCATTTAGGTTTAAGATCACTGAGTCCAAACATTAGCCTAACACTGAAGTTCACCACTAAACCATGTCCTTAATTGTCATAGCTACACGTATCTTAATTACCTCCAAGGATGGTGACTCAACCACTGACCTGGGCAGCCTGTTCCAATTCTTGCAATCCAATCCAAGCCTCCTCTGGTGCAACTTGATGCCCTTTCTTTGAGAGAAACAGGGTCAGGGTCATCTTTGGAAACTGGACATATGACCTCTTTTTAACTACCTCAAAAAATATGGCTCAGAGAATTTTACAGAATTGCCTTATTTGTGTCTAGAATGTTTTCCTTCTACCTGTCACGTGGTCCTGAAATGTAAGCAAACAGCCTCAAACATGCAATATTGTCCTCAACCCTGCTATTTACAAAGTGCATTTTGTTAGGCGTTTGATTGTTAATAAAGGGTAGAACTTGTTTTAATTTTCTCTGCCTTCTGGAGTCATATACCTTGTTCTTCTCATTCAACCTGGGACAAAAGTCATTCCTGCTTCATGTGACATTAGCAGCTACTGAATAATTTCATATGCAGATTAAACACTGCATTACAGCCCTCTTCATGCTGAGAATGCCAAATAACTAAGTGCCTAATCCATAACTACTGCATCCTTCAAACTGTCATGTAAAATACTAAGTTGCCCTGCTTGCTACTTCTGGTAGTGTCTATCCATTATTATAGACTATTATATATTTGTATGATTGTTTATAATGAGGTGAAAAGAAAGAGTATTGGTAATTACTTCTGACCTTTTTGGTGCAGACTGTCATTTTCTTGGAGGATTTTTGAGGGATTTTTAGGGGGTTTTTTAGTGTGATCCTCCTTTTCAAGATTCATATGTATGCTAATTATCAAGCATTTTCTATCCCTTCCTTTCTTCTTCTAATCAATAAAAATGGATTATTAATTTTAAAAAAGGCCTTATGTCTGATTTTCCTTCCAATGTAGTGCAAAAACTGAATATAATTATCTGTTAGGTTTCTGAAATTTATCTCAAAGTCTCCAAACTTTTTCCTAGGTGAACATAGTTCAAACCAATATCAGAAAACACTGAAGTGATGAATTTTACACTTGCCATTGTCCACTCACAGATATACAAGACAAATGGCAACCATTTCCTATGAAGTCTAAATTTATCAGTGGTTGCTAATACTACCTCTAAATCTTACAGACAACCTTACAGTAAGTTTATTTTTGATATGTTTGATTAATACAAACATTCATATATAAGACTGCAAAGAAAAAAATATTTTTTTAAAATAGATATAATATCAGTTCTTGAAGACTACTGAAAGAAGAAATCTCCATGGAAATCTGTGACTGTACCAGAAATCTCACAAAAGTCATGTAGTCTCTGACATCAAAGTACTTCTCACAAGTATCAGAATGTCAATACATATATCTGAGTTTGCTCCACTGGGAGTTACATGATTACTCTTAAGTCAATCAAACATAGATTTCTTTATCCTGAAAACCTTTCAAAAATGTTCTTCCCTGGAATGGATTAAATGAACATTTATGAAAGAATGTGATGATTTAGAATATAATTAACTCAGCATAGTGTAAGACACATAATCATTTCTTTGTGAAATCAGCACTTGAGATTTCATTTAATAATTGAGACATTCGTTTAAGTTCTTTCACAGAATACTGCAAACCACTAAATACTGGAAGCTTTTGCTAAAAAAAAAATTAAAAAGCTTTTTGTAGCGGTTTGAGGGCCAATTCAGTAATTTTAAGTCCTGTAGAAAGCAAGCTGCTAAGAAATAATGAACAAATTGTTTCAACTGAACAGAAAACTGCAAGACTTAGCATTACAATTTAATTCCCAAATTCAACCACTTGTTTCTTCATTTTCTTTTAACTAGGCTATTAGGGAATCTGCTGAGTTACAAACTACAAAACATTTTTGGAAAATTGTTTTTTTTCTTCCTAACCTTACTGACCTTCTAGTGATATTTCCAACCTATCATTCAATTATGATAGAGAAGAGAAAATCTGCTACCTTACTCTCACTGACTACTGGAATTTTGGAATAATCATGTTACTAGATGCTGAGGTTAGAAAGCAGTAAAAAGGAAGAAAATATAAAAATCTCTGTAGGCAATAATTCAGGGAACACTGGTTAAGTTTCTTTCCTTTTCCCATTTATTCTAGCAACCCAAAAACCTGCTGTCCTTGTTTTAGAAAGGGAGAACTTTCTGGCACAGTGATGTAGGGAGAGACTGCTTTGTAACAACATGGGGGGTGTAATGTGGACTTAGCCACAGCAACAAGAGTAACCTGCTAAAGCAGAGGTGAAGAAAGTTCAGAATTCACTGGGAGAACACACTCAGAGACAGACACAGTCACACTTGCTCTGACCCTGGGCAGCGAGCAGGCTGGGATGAAGGGTTCTCAGGAGGGCTGGGCTTCCTTAATCAGGCAGTCAGATCTCACAGCTGTGCCTGAATTTGGACTTCTGTGTCTTCCAGGCTACCATGCCAGGGGTCTTCTGGAAGTTGAAGACTGCCAGGTCGAGAGCTTTTAGGGGTGACTGCCTTCACACATCCTCACCAGACGCTATCAGTTTTGCTTGTGCTGGACAGCTTCCTCCAAGCAGTGTAGTCAAAATTCCCTGCCTCTGCTTCCTGCTGACTTCCCCAGTAGTAGCCAGCTCATCCTCTAGTCACACTTCGTCAAACTATCCATCAGCTCCAGCACTCTTCAGTCACATGAAATTAGAATATGCTAGAATTTTCAAGGGCAGAAACACCAAGGACTCTTAATGAAAAGTGGGTACTGTTGCAGTGCACTATGGCTGCTGCCGCAGCCAGCAATATGATACCCCCATAATTGGCCGCTGCCCTCCCCTCCCCCTGTATCCCCTGTATTTGGTTCTCCCCCCAGAAAGTTCTATGTCCCCCGAATCCCCGCTGGGCCGCGCTAGTCCTCCCCTCTCACGCTATCTCCCATTGGTCTGTACCCTTTGCCCGCCAGGATTCAAACCCCACATCCCTGCAGTATTGGTTGCTTCGTGTTTCCCCCTCCCATTCTGTAAGGGTATAACAAGCCCGGGTCATGGCCCCGCGGCACTCTTTTTTTATGACCTCCAAGCTGAATAAAGTCNCCCTCCCGTGCAGACGGGTGCCCGGGGCTTGGGTCACACCGGCCAGCTGGACAGACAGCGCCACGGCAGGGCACAGAGAAAAAAAAACTTGTTCATGAGTTTGATCCAGCTGCTGCTGAAGTGAAAGAGAATTTCCCCAGTGATTAAGAAGGGAAATAGGTACTTTTCTCCTTGTCTGGTAAAGTCTGAACATTACATTTAACCCAAATAATAGAGAGAAAATTTGTTGTATATATGATTAAAGCCCCAAGAAAAGCACATCATTAAAATGAAGGGACATTTTAAATCTGATTAATTAGATGGAGAAAGTTAGAGAAAATGTTTTACTCATTCTTGGATTCCATCCCTGGAAGTAGGGAGAAGCCCACTTTTCTAACAGAGAAACAGAATCACAGAATTACAGAATCATCAGCTGGAAGAGACCTTCGAGATCATTGAGTCCAACCCATGCCCTAACAACTCAACTAACCCATGGCACGGAGTGCCACATCCAATCTCTTTTTAAACACATCCAGGGATGGTGACTCCACCACCTCCCCAGGTAGACCATTCCAGTACTTTATCACTCTTTTTGTAAAAAACCTTTTCCTAATATCCAACCTATATTTTCCTTGGCGCAGCTTAAGACAGTGTCCTCTTGCTCGGTCAGTTGTTGCCTGGAGAAAGAGACCAACACCCACCTGACTAAAACCAGCTTTCAGGAAGTTGTAGAGAGTGATGAGGTCACCTCTGAGTCTCCCTTTCTCCAGGCTAAACAACCCCAGCTCCCTCAGCTGTTCCTCACAGGGCTTGTGTTCCAAGCCCCTCACCAGCCTTGAAAACAAATACATTGTTTTCAGTTTCTTCCAGACTTAGTGATAATGTATGCCAGCTCCCAAGACAGGTATTGGTCCACCTCTGATTACCTCCTGAAACATTTTTCATCTCTATAATGAAAAAAAAAGACCATGTAGCTGTGGTGCAATCAATTTATTCTGTTTGCCTATTTTCTTAGAATTAGCCTGGTAACAGTACCATGTTGAATATCTAGACAACCCTCTCTATAGGTCAATATCACTTCACAAATTTTTGTTTCAAAAATTGTACTTTAGCGGCAGACAAATAAAGATGACAACGCTGATTTTTGGTCTTGACCCCATATCTTATGGTTGAGTGCTGAAAGGACATAATATCGTGGCTTCCACTGGGAAAGTCTGAACCTCCTGGTGTACTCCCTTTTCAGTACATATCAATATACTAATTCACTTTTTCCTTATCTGACACTTCAAGTTTACATACAGAGTTTTATTTCATACATTCCTCAAAGATTTAAACCCAGAACTGGAACAGACTTAATGCAACTAATGAAAACTAAGAACATTCTTAAAGCACAGGAATACTCATGCTCCAATGACAGATAAATTATATTCTTACATTCATGGTTGTTATACTTACGTGATTATCCAGTATATTTTTCTCACATGTATATCTGTGTGAATTTAAGAGTATGGGAAAAAACTGTAGTATGGTTAAGAAAATACAGCAATGCTTTTTTCAAAAACAAAGTTCATAAAGTTATTATTATATCTTATTTTGAGTATTCCTCAGTACTTTATCGATTTTCAATATTACTCTTCATTTTTAGCATAAGTGAGTATGTGCATTGTTTTACATTTTGTGTGATTTTATCTACTTCCATAATTCCACAGATAAGAAAGAAATATAAAGTAAACCAGGAGGGGTTTTGGAAAAAATCCTTATGTTTAAACAGTTAGTACACAAAGTCATGTGCTTTTTGTAGGCACAACTGTGAACTTCATTTATATATGTTTTATCTATAATTATCTATGTAGATTGGATAAACTGCTCTTGCATATAAATAGGCATTTAAGCCTACAGTTACCTGATTGGCATGTGCAATCAGAGTAACTGATCTTGCAACTGCAAGTCTAATACCTCTATAATGCAGGTCAATAAAATTCAGTTCATTCTCAATAATCATTTGATATTAGAATCCTCCTGGCCCTTTGCTCAAGTAGCAAGCTCCCAAAAATAGAATACCTGAGCTGCATTTTCTGCACTGTCTTGTAAAGACAGGCAAAAATTTCTGCCCTTCAGCTCCACAAAGCAAATCAGACCTGTTCTAAAGGCGATAGCAAAACACCAGTAAAATCAGGAATTTTCTTTTTACCAAACTACTTTACCTGATAAATGAGTTGCTTAGCCACTCTTTCAACATTTCCTGCTGAATTTGATGGTGGTAAAATCCACACAAAAAGGTACTGCATTTCTATTCCCCTTCACATTTTACTTCAGAGTAAAGGAAGTTTTAAATAAATGTGTTATAAAACCGCAAACTATTCTTATTACTGATAGCATTGATTAAAAAAACAAAAATGTGAAAAATTCACTTTTAGCATATTGCCAATAGCTAGAAGATTAGTTACAGAGGAGTTTCTCCTAGACATTTCAGGTTAATAATAATTTCATTAAAAAAAAAATTATGTTCTTTAGAAAGGAAAAGTAGCTGCAGGGTGGGGGTGCTTCTCCACAAAAGCACATTTTCTATAGATGCTGTGCTCTTTGAATATTGTGCTAGTGGCTGGTCAGATCACTGGGGGCAAGTAAGAAGGGATGCAAAAATGTGACTTTTAACTCACCTTTACATAACCTTCTCCTCTGAAAAGTCAATTTTCCTGCTGTCTTTAAATGACCTAAGGACTCTTTCTTCTAATGCTAGGCTGCAGAGGCCACTGAGGAGCATAAACATTGTTCAAGGAGCAGCACAGAATAAATGCAAGCAAAATATGCTCCTTTTCCTTCATCTGAAATGCTGAGAGATTGAGTTGGACAAGAGCCATGTGTCATGCCTATCTACTGCATGAAATATGATACATTTTGGAGAGTTAAGCACAAATAAATTTGACAAAAGTACAGAATACCAGTATATTTTTAATATTCTGTGTCTGTATACATGTATATAAGTCTTCCCACACATTTTCTCCTTCCACAATATGTATGTGTACATATTCTCTTGGTGTAACTGTCTATAGTCCAAGATCCATGTTGACCGTTTGCCTGATTTTTTCATACACCTGGGAAAAGATAGTTCCTAGAACATATGCACTCTGTGCTACTGTATCACAGAAGTGAGAAAGGAAGGCTAACACATCTGGGAAATGAGCTTGTACACATGGGAAGAACAACACAGTGCACATATTTCCATTAAGGGAATTCTAGACAGAAATATGCTACCTCTAGTCAGTGAGTTAAAACAAAAAAATTACTGAAAGTGTGATGAAGCTGAACCACTTAATGTTTTCTTCTATATTTTAAGCCTTGGTGGGAACCACAGCATAATGGTTCATTGGGCCAGAGAGTCTGAACTTTTTTGCTGAGATGTATTATGCCTTCTGTAACATTTAATTTCTTGTGATTCTACAGAGTGCACTAACTTTGTGAAGAGTCACTCAGAAAGTCCACTTTCAAAGCAATCTATAAGTCAAAACCAGATTAATATATTCTTATAACTTGTAACAAAGAAGAATATGAAAACCATTTGGTAAAGCTAAGTTCCACTCAGTACTGCACCATTGGAGATAGAGCAAGAAATTCTTCCTATTGCTTCCTGACACCACCCCAAGAGAAGTCTAATTCAACTTGATATCTTCTGGGCAAAATGTAAAAGTAAAGCCCCTTGTTTGTCCTTTCCTACAATGGATATAAGCTTTTCCCATCATAGCCATTTTTTCCTCAGAGTGCTGTTTTCTAGGGAATACCACTTTTCCCAACGCTTAGAGAGTCCAAAGAATCCAACTGGAGTGTATACGCAGCTAGATAGAAAAAAGCCAAGAAATTGATATTTCACTATTTTAATTGTCTTTCTTAAGTCACCATTCCAACTGTGGGGAAATATCTGACCCACTTTCATTCATCCAGAGACAAGTCTTGCATTCATCAAGGATGAATTTATCAGTAACCAACTGACCCATCTTACATAAAAATCAATAGAAAAAGCCTGTATGTCAGACAAAGCACTGAGCATAAAGAAACAAAAATTGTTTTGGTGATGAAAGAAGCTGCATATTACTAATTGCATAGCAAACATCCTGGCAGCAGACAGAGGGGAGGGGTGATACCTCTGCCTCTGATTCTGGAGTCAGTCATGGATTATCATTATATGCTGATCTTTCACTTGTCTCTTATGTGTTATATAAAGACCTGAAAAGGAAAGGTATTTGCACACGAATAACAATTCATTTATTTTATAGCCTATTTCACTTTGTTGTCAGCTAATTAAATTCTGTCACTGAACCAAATATGATTGATTGTTACCTGCAGCTGTTCCCTGTAAATCTGTCTACAAATAGTTTCTCCAAGATGGTAAGCATTCTGACACTCTCTAAAATACAGTCAGCAACAGAAACAGACAACCGTTGAAAATTTAATCTTAACAAGACTTCCACTAAACTCAGGGGGATACCATTTTTAATTAGAAAGAGAATGCCAGACTCTGAGTAGCTAGCTTAGCAAAGTTCACTAAGTAACATCTGATTAAAAGACATAAGGTGGACAGCTTTATTTTCCCTTTAGGAAAGCCAACAGCTACAAAAATTATTTCCTTCATAAGATGCATTTAGTCATCAAAATGACAGGCTTTTCAGACCATGTGGCAGATTACCTTTTATTTTTTTGAGTTTGTTTCCTACCGATGTGTCAATAAAGAGAACACGCTGCCAGCCAGTGAATTTTGTTATGAACAATATTGTGTACGATGGTGTGATGGGACAGAACGCACTCTTAGAAATGCTGCAATGATACAAAACTGGAAAAAGCGGTTCACCAGTGGTGCTGCTGCCATTCAGACAGACCTTGAGAGGTTGTAGAAACGGATATTGTGAAACCTCATACAGTTCAACAAGAACTACTAATTGAACAATCACAGAATTATAGAATGACTTGGGTTGAAAGGGACCTTAAAGATTATCTAGTTCCAATCCCCTTGACATGGGTAGGGATGCCACCCACTAAATCAGGTTGCTCAGGGTCTCATCCAAACTGGCCTCGAACACTTCCTTGCATGGGCCACTCACAACTTCTCTGAGAAATCTGTTTCAGCCTCTCACTACTCTCACAGTAAAGAATATCTTCCTAACATCTAATCAAAGTCTCTCCTTTCTTAGTTTCTTAGTTTAAAAACATTTCTCCTTGTCCTCTCACTACATATCCTTGGAAACAGCCCCTCTCCAGATCACTTGTAGGCCTTTTCAGCTACTGGGCTGCTGTAAGGTATACTTATATCCCTCTCTTCTCCAAGTTGAACAAGTCCAACTCTCTTGGATGCTCCAGCCCTCAGATTGTCTTTGTGACCCTCTTCTGGACCCAGTCTAACAGTTCCACGTCTTTCTTGTGCTGAGGACTCCAGGGCTGGATACATTAGTCCAATTGGGGCCACTATGGGGCACAGTAGAAGGGGAGAATCTCCTCCTTTGACCTGCTGGCCACTCCTCTTTTGATGCAGCTCAGGAGGCGGTTGGCCTTCTTGCTGTGAGTGCATGCTTTTGGCTAAAGTCCGGCTTTTCATCCACCAATACCCCCAAGTCTTCTGCAGGAATGATCTCAGTGAGTTCTTCTCCCAGTCTGTACTCACGTCTGGGATTCCCTTGATCCAGATGCATCACGTTACACTTGGACTTGTTGAACTTCATTATGTTCTTGTGGGCCCACTTCTCCAGCTTATTCAGGTTGCCCTGGATGGCATTCCATCCTGTTGTGTCAACTGAACTACTCAGCTTCATGTAATCTGCAGACTTGCAGAGGGTGCACTCGATCTCTCTCTGTATCACTGACAAAGATATTGAAGAGTACCCATCCCAAGACAGAGCTCTGAAGGACATAGATTATCACCAGCCTCTACCTGGACATAGATCCGATCCATTGATGATAACCTCTCTCTTTTGATTTTTTCTGATCCTGTCTAGTACCCCTCCTAATAAGGACAGGATTTGTCTTCATGATTCCTACTGACCTGTTTAAATGCTGGAAGATAGAGAAGTTGATCATGCCATCCACCTTACACTATAGCACAGTCTAGCCTTCTCTGCAAAGTGTGGACAAACATGTACTGTTGTGACAGTCTCTGTAAAATTAGTGAAATTTGGGGTAGGGAAAGAACAGAGAGGTGATAAAATATATCGAAACTGAATTTTAACTTTTTTGAAAATAACCATCAGTGAGGCCTCCAATCCTTGATACCAGTGATTACTCAGTTTGGACACTGTTAATTGTTCACAATACCTAACAGGAACTGACTGGAAATATCTTTAATATGGAAAGGTGAAAGTTTCAACAGTTTCAGTCTTAGTGCAGACCCTGAGCAGTATGATCCCTGTTCCATTTATTCTGGTAAGTATAATTTCTGTTTTCCTATATTATAAATGATGTATGGAGACTGGTTCTAGGTACCAGGAAATAACAGTATTAGTAAAGAAGTGTTAGTACTGCCATCTGGCTTCTTTAGTGTCTAGCTGAACTGGAAATGCAAATAAAACATGAAAATTTTTTCTAAAAATGCTGATTTTTCACTAGGTAGCTATCTTAATTCTTGGCTATTTTCTTCTGTATTTAGTTGAAGAACTCTTTGGCTATATGTGATAGCTTTTACATGAACAAATTAGCTAACTCTTATATTGTCTTAGAAACTTGCTAGATCCTTATTTGTCCAGTACTTACTTATCCAGAAGCAATTCAGACCTGTAGCTTACTCATGTTAAATTGCATTGTACCCCCCAAACAATTCCAGTGTTTAGCAAGGGTATTTCCAGAAGAAATTTTCACCACATAAATGAAGAAAAGCAGAATTGTGCCATTTTATAATCTGAATGCTTGTTTTACTGAAAATACAGAGTTGCACATGTACTCTGTGTGTACAAGGGTATACCATCTCCGTATTTTACAGTCTTTATATAATGTGGAGAAAAGGTAGATTCCAGGTCTGTGGAAGTAAGCATATCTAACACAGAAACCTATGACCTTTCACATGTGCCTACACTTCAGTAGGCATGCCCACAATCAAAAGCTTAAAGAGGGACTCCATCATCCCTGCAATTATAGTGCAAATGCAGTTTACTCCATACTAGAGAGCTTTTGGTCTAGAAACAAAACACTGGTTTTTGCTGGGGAAAATGAAAAGAGGCATGCCAACATAACTGAAACACAAAGCTGTTCTGAAGCTCACAATATTTAAAACCAGAAAGACCTATGCTGTTTATCCATCTGTGTGCTGGTTTGGCTGGGGTGGAGTTGATACTCTTTATAGTAGCTAGTATGAGGCTATGATTTGGATTTGTGCTGAAATAGTGTTGATAACACACTGATGTTTTGTTACTGCTGAGAAATGCCTACATACCATCAAGGCCTTTTGTACCTCTCCCATTGCCCCACCAGTGAGGAACCTGGGGTGTGGAGTAGAGAGGGGACACAGCCAGGAGAGCTGACTCCAACTGACCCAAGGCATATTTCATAACATATGGTGTTGTGCTCAGCATATAAAACTGGGGAAAAAGAAGAAAGGGGGGCACATGTGGAGTGATGGTGTTTGTCTTCCCAAGTAACTGCTCTTTCCTGGGGATGGAACACCTGTCTGCCCATGGAAAGTGATGAATGAATTCCTTATTTTGCTTAAATTCCTCGGTTTTTTCTTTGCTTGTGCACATGGCTTTTGCTTTACTTATTAGACTGTCTTTATCTCAACTGCTGAGTTTTCTCACTTTTATTCTTCTAACTCTCTCCCCTATCTCACCATCTCAGCAGGTGAGTGAGCAAGAGGCTGTGTGGGGTTTAGTTCCAGGCTGGGATTAAACCACAGCACTCTGGATTTAACCCTCTCTCAGCAAAGGTCAAAGATTCTACATAGTGATTTTCCCTTCAGTCCATCACCCTTTCAAATAAAAACTGCTTATTTTTCTGCTCATAGAAATACTGTTTCCTTCCCTGAAGAATGTGTAAGTAGATCTTTTGGTCTGTTTTGTTCTCTCTATCCCCCAACACTTCTACAAAATAACAGGCTATGAATCTGGACCTACAGAAATGTCCTTCCACTGGGACCTACAGAAATGTCCTTCCACTGACTAAAAAATAACACTCACAAAATTATTATTTCCTGTGTGTATTTTTACTGTATTTCAAAGTGTCTGCATTTTTGCTCTTTTCAGAGAAATTACTATCTTTTTCTTCCTTCACTAGTTAAAATAATTCAGAAACACAGAAAATATGTTAATCTATAGTGCATTTTCTGCAATCTTCTAAGTCTCTATTACCTCAATAAATATATACTTTATGTTAAAGTACAGTTTTACAACATCTTACAGTTTTGAAGCTAGAGTTTGTACTCCAAAGCAACAATTCAGTAATTCTGCAATTGTTTTAATTTTGGGGAATTTCAAAGCTGAAGATTACTCATTTGTCTTTTTTTAATATTATTTGGGCCCTAAAACTGACTTAGGCTGGAAACAAATTTCTTTAAACTTAAATATGTTGAATCTTTTATTTTCATGACACTTGCACTACAGCCATCATGATAAACCACTTAATCCTTGATTTTATGTCTTCAGTTTACTCACTGTCCTTCCTGTTTTAGAGTAATGCCTCTGAAAGAAATCAGCCTATAACCCTGAAAGCTGAAGGAGCGGAGCAGAATTTCCTGTGAATGGAGAATACTTTCAGGAATCATAAGGGCTTTTTCAACAGTAACTGGAAAATATGAAAGAAACTGTTTTCCTGGGACCCCTTTGTCCTTTAATTTTCAAAGTTCTTATAAGCCATAGATGTTTAATTTGACCATAGAGCAATTTATGTCTGATATTCTGATTCTCATTTACTAGCATTTTATTGGATAAAATTAACCTTCCTATTCATGAAAGTAACATGAAAGTGAAATCTGAACAAATTTGATAGGAAATTCAGTCTTAACACCTAACTGATTTTCAGAAAGGATTACAAGTATTGTATATTAACTAAATGTGGGGAGAGATAGGATGGAATTGAGCTGCGGGCTGTGGGATGCGCCGGCAGAACACCGTGGCAGCCCAGAGAAGCTTGTCTCTGCCTGACCCTGGGGGGAGAGATGCCACACGGCAGAGCCCTGTGGAGAGGAGCCTGCCGGAAACTGACAGACACCTGAAGGGCTCGTGATCACCCCCACAGAAGGACATTAAGAAGGTGTGTGACTGACATGGCAATGTGTGACAGGTCACTTAGTGAAAAATACCATATAAGGAAATACTGTGTCTTGAAGAAGTGTATAAAACCTGCTTGTTTCTTTGAATAAATGTCTCAGATTCCCTGCCGATCTGAATCTGTGCTTCGGTCGTTACAACTAGGAATAGTACAAATACTGATTTTTATTTTACACACACGTAATAGGCATCTATAAAATCTTTGGTTTTAATCATGAGATACCGATGTGAAATACTGTTGCAAAATGGATTTTTTAATGTGCTTACTAATTTGTCTTTAAAGGATTTCCAAATACAGCAAAGCTGATTCTTACTAAGCAGAGAAACAGCCTATTCAGAAATATTATAATAAACTGGAAAGATGATAGTAATAGCTAAAAGCTTATATTATACCAGCTGAAGTCTTTGCTTTTTCTGGTTTTGTGCAGATGTTTCCCTTATATTAATTTTAACATTGCTTTTCATTTTATTTCACACAAAAACATAGTAATTTACCAATATTCTACTGCAGAAACAAAGAAAAACATTTAAACAAATGAACTCAAGACTCTCTATGACAGCATTTTTCATAGCTACAAACTTCATATACTATAGATTAATTGTTTTATAAAGGCTGTTTATGGGAGGACAGAATTGAAAGTCAAGGAACTACATTCTTCTAGTGCAGAGATAGGAAGGTAAACTGAAATAATGATAATGAGAATGGAATGAGTACTAGAACTTAATAACGAAGATTACACATACACAATACTACTTTGTGCAACACTCATACAGTAAACAATAAGCTGTAGATGTTTGATTTTGGGATTTGGCCCAATATGGTATGTAACTCCTTTAATTCTCATTGATAAGTATCGCCACAGAGGGTATCCTGTATCTTTCCAAAACATTCAGCACATCACATGACCATCAGTTTGTGCAGCAGTGACTGGGCTGCAAAAGTCTATCCAGACGTGACACATGATCTAGAAGCACGTGCTGTGTACCAGGGGCTCATATCAGGGATATCGCCAAAAGACGATATCCCTGATACCGTCTCATATCATAATCTCATACAGATTCATGGAATCACAGAATCACCACGTTGGAAGAGACCTTCAAGATCACAGAGTCCAACCCATGCCCTAACAGCACCTCAACTAAACCATGGCACTGAGTGCCACATCCAATCTTTTTTTAAACAAAAAAAAACACCTCCCCGGGCAGATGGTTCCAGTACTTTATCACTTTTAGTAAAAAACTTTTTCCAAACATGCAACCTAAATTTCCCTTGGCACAGCTTAAGACTGTGTCCTCTTGTTCTATCAGTTGTTGCCTGGAAAAAGAGACCAACCCCCACCTGACTACAACCACCTTTCAGGCAATGTAGAGAGTGATAAGGTCACCTCTGAGTCTTCTTTTCTCCATACTGTCCATTGTATGCCATTATCTGCTGCTCTTGTTTCATGTGGACATCAGTAATACAGCCAGGAGCACCCTGAAGAGTACCATGAAGGATTATTATTGAATGCTGGAAGAAGCAGCAAGGGACTCTGGAGACAAGATGTTTTTTAATCAGTCTTCTTGGGCAAAGGGAAGGTGTTTAAAAGGGCCAGTCGAATCTGTCTAATTAACAAATCAGTTACAGGACTACTGCCACATCCAGAAGTTCAGCTACTTAGACCATGGGGCTTGCTTTGAGAAACCTGTACTGCTGGGGACAGATGGGGCCCATCTGTCAGAGAAGTGGGAGGGAATCTTTGGTCATAGGCTTGCAGAATTGGTAAAGAGGGCTTTAAACTAAAATTGCTGGGGGAGAGGAACCTTGATTCATCCCACTTCTACAAGTTTGATCCCAGTTCCAGAACAAGATGCCCAGAGCCTAGAAAGAGGTTTCAGCAGGAAATTCAGGCCATCAGGAATTGCAGCTGAAGAGCAGCACAAAGGTGCTCCACTCAAATGCCTCTATGCAAAAGCACAAAGCACGGAGAATAAGCAAGAGGAGTTGGAGATGTGCGCACAGCTGCAGGACCATGATCTTTTTTGCGTTATAGAGATGTGTTGGGACGGCTCCTATGATTGGAATGTTGGAATGGAAGGATACAGGCTTTTTAGGAAGAACAAGCAGGTGAAATGAGGAGAGAGTATCTATGTCAATGACCAGCTGGACTTCATCATGCTCCCCTAGGTATGGATAAGAAGTCAAATGGAGCCTTAAGGGTCAGGATTAAAGGGAGGGCAGGAACAGGTGTCATTATAGCGAGGGTCTCCTACAGGCCACCCAACAGGGTAGACCAAGTGGATGAAGCCCTCCACAGACAGATAGGAGCAGCCTAATATCGCCAAGCCCTGGTCCTCATGGGAGCTTCAAGCACGCTAATACCTGTTGGAGGAAAAAAATGGCAGGGAATAGGCAGTTCAGAAGATTCCTGAAATGTGCTGCTAATAATTTTCTTCTCCGAATGACAGAGGAAAAAAAGAGGAGAGGTGCTATGCTGGACCTCATTCTCCCCAAAAAGGAAGGATTGGTGGGGAATGTGAAGATCGAGGTCATCCTTGACTGCAGTGACCATGAATTAGATTAGCATTAGGAAGAAATTCTTTACTGTGGGAGCAGTGAGGCACTGGAACGGGTTTTCTAGAGATATTGTGGCTGCCCCATCGATGGAATTGTTCAAGGCAAGTTTGGAGGGGACTTTCAGCAACATGTTCTAGTGACCCTGTTGATGGTGGGAGGGTTGGTCCTAGATGATCTTTAAGCTCTCTTTCATCCCAAAGTGTTCTATGATTGTGAAATAGACTCCAGTTTAATTATGATCTATATTAGAGTTGAGCCTTGAATCCCAAATAAAATTAGGTCTCTATTATGCATGCATCTAGTTAGAGTCTTAGAGTTGGAAAACAAAGAATCAGAGAGAAAATACTGGGGAAACAGAAGTAGAGAGCTATGAAATTATTTCTTTGAGATCCTACAGTTAGTCAGTGGTGAAATGAAATCATTATGACCTCAAAATTTAATAAATTGCAGTAATCTGTTCACTAGATAGCACTGCATTTCCTTTTAAGCCCTAGATGTGTTTTATAAAAGATAGTCTTTGCTGTGAATACTCCTAGAAAAAAAAAATCCTTCCTCTATACTGTCACTCCCCAATGGCACTTCAAGATGCATCTGTGGCCCTAAATGAAAAGGGGGGAAAACATCTAAACAGTCTCTGAAGACACTGTTGTTATGTGCTAAACCGCATGGAGAAGACTAAGGACAGGGAAATATTTGTCTAAGTAGAGATGGATTAAAGGTAAAATACAATTTTTGTATATCAGATATCATGTAGGAGCAAAATCAGAAGAAAAGAAACAAAACAAAACAACCCCCTTAAAATTTAGATAAGATATTTTATTTCTCAGCTGTGTTCTTAGCAGGTAATTGACAACCACAGACATCTCATTAGGCACTGTCTGAAATGGGCTTGTAGTGCTGGCCCTAGAGAACTAAATGAAGATTTATGAATTAAAAAAAAAAAAGAAGATATTGGCGACATTCTGAAAATGAGTAGGGAGCTTATTGCAGGACTGATCACCATTTCTACATCAGTGCAGGTTTGCCTTATACCAACCTTTGGATGTTGATTGTGGTAGTGAAGTTAAGTGATACAGAAGGCAGAGATCTTCTCTTCTTTTTCTTAGCCATGAGATTGCCTAACTGGATATTTTCTACCTGTTCGCTTTGCCTTCTTTTTTTTTTTTCCTGATTTATCGACCTTTCATTTATCTGTATATTCCAAGTTCTCTTGTTTTTTCACACTAGGAGATAGAAACAAATTTCTCTTGTTTTCTAATTTACGTTTAATATTGTGTTTCATTTTGTTTCCTCTGTGAACCTATCTTTATTTACAGTGAGAATTAATTTATGCTGAACGGATAAGATCTGCATATGAATGTGCAGACTTTCAGTTAACACTGCAGTTTTGACATTAAGGAGTTTCAAGCATAACCATTTTGCTCATTGTTTGGTGTTCTTTCTTCTTTTTGTATCCTGTAATCAGTTCTTCCACACAATTTCCTGACCTTTGTTTCAGTTTACATGAAAAATTGTGATCTTGCCCTAGTTTTATGCATCAAGTATATGAAGTTCATATCTATCCCAAAGCTGGCAACCATAAACAGAAGAACCAAGTATTAGGTTCTAGAAATTTATGTTATATATATATATAAATAATTTAACCTTTTATTTTAATTCCCTGTAACTAAGTGTAATGCTTAGCAGTTTATAGGCAGTTGATAACCGTGAATCATCTGTGCAGTATGGAACTGTATACTTCTAGTACATTTTGTTCAGTGGATGAGGAGAAGCAGCAGCTACGTAAGTAGTAAATAATGAGGGAGCTGTAATGAATAAAAATTCCGTGATACCTGATGTCTAGGTGTAAACAGAATAATTCTTTTACTATAATGACTTTTAAAAGTCAAGTTGAGAAATTTTCCACAAAATGTTCAGAAAGGAAGAGTAAAATATTCTTTACTTACCCATTTCAGTACTATTGAAATGTTTCAGTCTAAGGTAGAAAAATAAGGTTAATATTTTATTATTCTCATCTTTTAACTGATTGAATATGTGCTATCAGGCCATTTAATACGTTGAATTGATATTACCATATAATTTTAATATCTAATATAAGGTTTTTAACATAGAAATGAAAGAGTTACTATTTTTGACATATCTAGTATAGACAGTGTCACCCTTGTTTCACCAGATTTTCTAATTTTTGGAAGAGTGGCTTTTGAATCTCATTTAGTAGCACTCAACACAAAATTAAAACTAGAAATTTCCCTTGGAGAAAAATTAATTCTATTTTTACATACTGGCCTCATGGTACTATTAAAACGTTTCAAAACTGTTTTGACCTTAGGTTACTAATTTAGGTTCCTAGCTGTATTACTAAAGCTCTAAAAGGCACCTGACTAACTTCTTTAAACTTTTCTACATTGCACATCTATAGGTTTGTAGACATTTTTCACTGTTTGTGTCACGTGTCCCAGTTTTGTCACTAAACTGGATAAAACACAGAAAGTTTTAGAGCAGAAACTTGAACCTTGGTTTCCTTAACCTCTCTGCAGCTGTGTCCTGCTTTCTAGTCAGTATGCAACATTTCCTTCATCCTTTCTCTAAATCTGACTTCAGTTTCTTGTTTGAACTTGATTTATTTTCTTCATAGTTGCAAAACTTTCTTTAAAGAGATGGATAGTGTTTCTTTATATGAATCAGACTAGCATATATCTAAAGGTGATGGCATCTTATAGAGGGAGAAAATAACTGGTGCAATCTCCTTCAGCTGCTTTCCTGAGGTTGGATTTTAAAATAAATCTCTATGAAAAAAAAGTGTTATTCTGGTTGCACTTTTAAAATATAAGTTCTTTCGAAGAATTATCACCCTTCTTCAGTAAGTCTTGTGGAAAAAGGGCAGGGCACACTCGGGCTGGGCGGGATGAATTATCTTTAAAAACATTACAATTACTCATAAGAGAGATATAGATAACCTTATCAGGTCTGACTTCAAAAACCCTGAATTGCAGCATTAGATCCTATGTTGCAATGAGCAGTGTAGAGTTCAAAGTATCCCAGAATCCAGCTCATAGCTGGGATAATTTCATACACATCTCAAATAAAACGCCTACATGTTGATACTGAAATTTAAAAAAAGGAAAAAGGAAAGGTAGTATCATATAATATAAGGCATCTGTTTTCTTCCTTTTGTTTTGTAAGACTCCACAGTTGACAGTTAAGTTATAACCAAGACTAAATCTTTCTCTAAAAAAGCTTCAGGTCCTGACAAATATTTCCATAATACATCTGAATATATATTTTTGTAGAAAAAGATGAAATAATAAAATGCACCCGCATTACTGAAAATATATGTCAGGAAAGCTCAGCATAAGTTCATCATGGTGCTGAGTGCCAAGGACACGTTGATAAATGAACTCGTTAACAACATAAACCTGAAAACAAACATTCAGCCTTACTGATGTCTAACACTAGTAAGAAAACATATCTCAAAATCCAGTATTTCTGTAGCCTGCTCATTTGAAAGACTGTCCAGACATCATAATTACATTGCCAGATTATAGAAAAAAAGCATAATTATGATCATGCTTAGAAGTTTTCTAGCACCTTTCATCCAAGCATCTACAGTGCTTCGTAAACAGTAACTAATTAAACTAATTAAATATGCTTATAACTTCTTTTCTGGTACAGACAACAAAAATAGTACCCTTTCTTTTTAAGTCTCTTTTATTTAATGGTGTTGGGTGACAGGTGGGAAGTAGAAAATTTCTTCTGATTAATGTTCCATTGGCAAGTTCATCTTTCATGCTTTGTCATTTTAGAAGGTTATGCAACTACTGTTTTTATGCCTTTAGCACATCACACACAAAAACATTTCTGGGACTTCCACTGCCCTTTGTGAAAAACTGTTTTGACTCCTAGACACGTAGCAACTTTCTGTATTAAACTCATATGTTTGTCTGTTACCTCCTCTTACAACAGTGGAACGTCAGAGAAAATCTTCATTAGGTCACATGTGATGGCATCCCCGTAAAAATCTAAGAAAACATCTAAGAAAAATAGAGCTTTAATGCATATAAATTTTTCTGAGTATTCTGGAATATTTTTAAAGTTCATTATGTAAAAAAGACTCTTTAAAGTAAAAAGCACAAAAGATCGACAGAGATCCAGACAACATAACAAATGTGTTCCGTGGCCCCACTTTAGTTTTCACACCATTCTACAGCTGGGCAAGATTGAACATGTCCAGAAAAGTTTCACCAGGCAACATTCAATTCATTCACATCACAGATTAAAAATAGGGGTAATGACTGCATGCATGTGCAAAGGACATTTTCCTCTCTCTGGTTGTAAATCTAGTGAATACAACACGGGAAGAAAGATTTGAGGAGACATAAGGGCTGCAGAAACAAAGTAAAGAAGTGTGTGCAACCTTGTGACACATATATCTCTATACACTTATGTTTATAGAACATTTGTCTGTGTCTATGAATGTATATGAACACACACACATATATATGCAGATATAAATGTATTAATTTATTTATTTATACAAATATGCAATTAAAAAAAAAAGTTAAAGAGCAAGAGAGGGAAAGATTCAAGTGCCACAAGTTCATCAGGTTTCCTTAACTGTCTCATTTAACTTTCAGGATGCACTTTGTCTACTCAGTAGAGTAGGTGGCTCACATTTTGTTCTGGCAGTTTATGTCTTTTTAAAATTTCATATTGATTCCTCTGAGATGCCTTGTCTGTCCCTTTTGTGGTTTGGAACACACCTTTGTAAATGCTGTAGGTATATTCTGTGAATATTTAATACAATTGCTGTTTTCTTGTAGGAAAGATGAATCAGCTAGGTTTTGCCTTAGGAGCTGGCAGCTACTTTAAATATGCAACTATTTTCTTCAAGTCATTCCTGTAGGCAAGAGGGAGCACATCTGCTCACTAGTAACTGGAAAAAATTCAATAAACGAAGCTTCATAAAGCTATATTTTTTTCTCAGGATTTCCATGAGATTTTCCTACAAAAGAATATTAACAATTGCTGGAAGCTATATTTTAAAAATTAAAAAAATATTCTGAACTGAAAGAATGCGTGTTTGAAAAATATCAATATATCTGCGGGTTTTTTCCATTATTTTTATCTGTAATGGGTTTTTTTTTGGTGGGAAATAAGCAAAAGGAAAATATTTCTATTTACTCTTGATGTTCTAGTAAACAAAAATGGAAGCTGTAAGACTTGTTCAAATTTAAAGACTGAACTGAAAAATGGTTTGAAAGAAATGCAATGACTACAGATCAAAATTATCCAAAGCAAAAAAATTATATGGGCATGTTGGTAGCTCACCCAGGCAGTGAAAAGCCTATCCAGCTTCCAGTGAATACTTGGGTGACTTGTAGGCAGTGTTTTTGCTGCAATATTTCACATACCAATCATCACCTGAGGTAAGAAACAGAGTAATTAAGACTTGAATAAAATCTTAAAATGGAAGCCTACCTCTGATAGATGTCACCCAGCTTGGTAATTTGATCAGACAAGAAAAAAAAGGCAGTAGAACCTGAGAACTATTTTGAGAACTATTCTGAGAACTATTCTGATCCAATCCCTTAAAAATACTATGAATGCTTTCACCAGCAGAATTCAGATCAGATGCAAAATTACTGCCATCCTGCCAGATGTTGTTAGTACAGCAACATCATTACAGAAGTGTCCAGAGACTGTAGACTAAATTGGGAGCCATTATGCTGAGTGTTATACATAGTACAGAATAGTACTTGATTGCCTAAACTGATAGTCTAAACAGTCAGGACAGCTGGAGGTAGGAAACAAGGGCACAGAAAGAGGCCGAAGACTGGCTGATTCTTCAAGGGTGGGTTTGAAAGTAGAAGAGGTGGATTCTGATCCAGCCAGCAAGCTACAAAGCAGTATTTGCCCAGGAGCTTAGTTACCACTGGGAGTGGAATATTATACGTGATTGTGCAAATACATCTCAAAAAGTCTCCGTGTCTTCTAGACGGTGGATGATTCATGTTGAGCTGCTGTGAAAGATGGACGATGCAAGCTTCATTTCTCATAGTACACACATTCCTGTCTTCCCCTGAGCTTCTAAAGAAACCATCACAGTGTCCAAAATCATGGTAACCTATGTTCCAACCCATTGCAGAGATGACTTTCACATAATGCAAATGGCCTAAATATGTCAGAGTTATAGACCTTAGAAACTGACTAAAATTGAAATATTTTTATTGAATACGCAGAAATTAATTAATTTTTGTTATCATAAAATCAGAAAATCATAGCATCATTTAGGTTTGAAGAGACCTTTAAGATCATCAAGTCTAACCAGTAACCCAGCACTGTCACATCCACCTCTGAACCACGTCCCTAAGCGCCACATCTACATGTATTTTAAATACCAGGTATGGTGATTCAACCACTTCACTGGCCAGCCTGTTGCAATACTTGGCAACTCTTGGTGAAGAAATTTTTCCTAATATCCATCTAAATCTCCTCTGATGCCACCTGAGGCCATTTCCCCTGGTCCTGTCACTTGTGACTTGGGAGAAGAGACCAACCCCCATCTCACTGCAACCTCTTTTCAGGCAGTTGTAGACAGTGATAAGGTCTCCCCTGAGCCTCCTTTTCTCCAGACTAAACAATCTCAGCTCCTTCAGCTGTTTCTCATTAGGCCTGTACTGCAGACACTTTGCTGATTTTTGTTGTCCTTCTCTCAGCACACTCCAGCACCTCAATGTCTTTCTTTCAATGAAAGGCCTGAAACTGAACACAGGATTTGAGGTGTGGCCTCAACAGTGCCACATACAGGAGGATGATCACTGCCCTGGTACTGCTGGTCACACTGTTGCTGATACAGGATGTCAATGGCCTTTTTGGCCACCTGGGCACATGCTGGCTCATGTTCAGCTGCTGTCAACCAGCACACTGAGGTCTTTTTTCACTGGGCAGCTTTCTGGCCAATCTTCGTTCCCTACGTCTGCAGCATTGCTTGGGGTTGTTGTGACCCAAGTGCAGGACCCGGCACTCAGCCTTGTTGAACCCAATGCAATTGGCCTCAGTCCACTGATCCAGCCTGTCCAGATCATTTTGTAGAGCTTTCCTACCCCCAAGCATTTCAACATTCCTGCCCAGACGTCTGCAAACATACTGAGGATGTACTTGATCCCTTTGTCCAGGTCTTTGGGAAAGATAGTAAACAGGACTGGTCCCAAAGATGAGTTAATTCTGGTTTAATTGCTTCTAATTCTAAGTATTTAACTTTTCCTTTTCCCTTGGAATTTTAATATTCAGCATGGACTAAATTACTAATCAATTGGCTGCCAGTGGTTTTAAACAGCTCTGACATCTTCCTTGATACAGGAGATAGCAAAATAATTAATATCTACAATCTTATAATCTAAAAAAATGGACATATAGAAAGAAACAAGTGTTGGTTGGTTGTTTCTGTGTTTTTTAATATAGTGAGAAATTGTTTAAGTTTACAAGTTGCTAATATATCATACATGCTATACCTATCAACTACTAAACTTCCAAATGTGCTAAGATTGAACTCTACATCAAAATATCCAAAAAGGTTATTCTAAGTACTTTAGAATGATAAATAAGAAATTATGCTCTGTTTTATTTTGAGAGAAGTTAAGAAAAAATCTTGTTTTCGTGAGTTGAAAATGCATTAAATTAAAATTTGAAAAGCTAATTTAAAAAAAAAAAATGTATGGTCAGGAATTTCCTGCTCTTGAAGAAAAATAAGTTTGTAGTGAAAAGCTCTGTTTACAGGATTTTAGTATTTATTATCTTTATATGTAAGCAAAAATGTTATATTTGTTCTTGAAATAAAGTTTTTTCTACATTCTAGATGAGTGTGTGTATATCCATTATATACATATAATGACTATAGCTGTTATAAACAATGTTGAGGACATTATAGATTATATGGAAATATATAATTATTATAATCCATGAAAAAAAACCAAAAATATTTTATAAAATTGTCATTGAGTAAAACTAATTTCACTCAAAATTATAGCTCCATATTAGCATGCATTCAAACTACGAAATAGCTTTATGAAGAATTACACTGATGGTTATTCTGTTTACCCAGGAAGAATACGAATTTATTTACCTATTTTGATTTTTTCAGAATTGGAAAGTTTTTGAATACTCTCAACAGTATACATTTCTCAAAGATACTGTGCAAAATTTTAATATGTATAAAGAATTTCCAAATTTTATTCCAGAATATGCTTTGTATTCAGTGATGGCACTATGATTTTACTCTTGTGCCTTACTCTGTATGCAATCCCCTATTACTGGTGAAGGTCAAGTGAGTGAGTTATGTCAACTGATTCTATTTGTGCTACAGAACACAATTTTTCTCACATTATTCCACTGACTATGTACTGTTACTACCACATTGGAGTTGACCAATGCAGTAATATTTCAAAAGTTATTTCAACTTACTTTAAATTGGTATGTTTTTCTACCTAAACTATTCTTCTTGTGCATAAATTTAAGAAAATAACAGAATTACTCATTTCTGTAAAAAGTGTCATAGCTGAACTTTTCTCAGGGTAAGAAATTGATGCAGTTATTGAAAATGACATCTGAAGCCTACTATATAGGATCCTTTTAAATGAGATCTTTAGCATTTACTTTTATGCTAACAGGCAGTGGAATAACATTACTAGGAGTCATATAAAAAATAATACGTTCAAAGGTCCTTTAAACTTAATTACAAATTATTTTAATTTAAACTGTGATAGCACTCTGTGAATGATTTATTACAGTACTACTAAATGTTCTTCTTCATAGTATAGCAATTTTCCACTTCATTGCTGCCATTTAAAAATGACGTCAGAAGTTGCTTCACTTATTTCTTCTTCTTAGTGATTTATTGTAATGGTTGTAAAGCATTTCAGCTGGCTACTATAGTTTCCTCTTTCCTCAGTGCAGTTAAAAAATACCTTGGTGTTTTCTCAGATAATGTTAAAAAACTATTTATCTTTTAAGTTCTAATTGCTATGGTTTGTCTAGACAGCAATGGAAAATTCAGTATCAATGAATATGATGAAATTTTAATATGCAACACTAATTATCCTTTAATCCTTAGGTAGGTTTGTTGACTATGTCACAATTTCCAGTGTTTGTTAATGTCAGAATCTAAGCAGTGTAAGAGAAAACATAACAGGAAAGAATTTTCAAGGATTGTTCACGCTCTTGAATCACAGTGGAGCTTCAGCTCCTAAATATTGGATCAATTGTAAACAAAATCTGATTTTTGCAGATCTGACTGCAGCATTAGCTCATTCATTGCAAACCTGATTTTTACTTTTTTTATAATTAAACTTCGTTACATATATATACATGTAACACTACTGCAACACCAAAAACCTGACCAAGGACTGTTATTAACAGTAACCTCCCCTAAAGCAGGTTGCAAAGGCAGTCTAAAGTAGTGCTCAACCATCCTTGCTGTAAAATATTATTCCTAGTTCCTAACCATAAAGTCCTTTGCCATACATTAGTTCTTACAGCAAATCCAAATCGAAGAGAATGTAAACAAATAATCTTTCTTCTAAAAAAGGAATTTAGTCTGTAGAAAAGTGTAGATTTCTTTGATTGTCTTTTGTATTTTACTCAAGAAACCTTAAGAGTGGTTTCGTAAAAATGATCTAATGGTGCAGTCCCATCTGTCAAAATCAAAATTAGTCCCAGGATTTTTTAAAAAACCTAAATCACAAGAAAATATATTTATAATAGCCTTCCTAGCATTCTTTTAAGCAAAGTTATAATTTTTATGCACTTCAATAAAAAATGAGCATAGCGTATACTCAGTACGATGCTTTTATCATACAAAATTATGTGGTTCTTGCAGGTATAAGCATGTCAGAAAATAAAATTATGATGCTGAGTCTGACAAATCTTCAGATTTTGAAGACTAACCTGAGATAATTTTTCATATCATAGAATGTATTATTCTATGATATTATTCTATTTCATATCACAGAATGTATTATTCTGTGACATTATTCTATTTCATATCACAAAATATATTACTTTCTATTTTGAGATAAAAAACTTTTTCAGAAGGAGGGTACAAGAAAGAAGGTGGCAGAACATGGCCAAGAGAAGGGAGGAGAGGGGACATGGAACTAAGTTTCTGCTCTGAGCTCCTCCATTAGTGAGCTGTTGTACAATTAATGTTAACTTTGAAAGATACAGGCTACCACTCCCTTCAAGATCACTAACTTCTTACCTTAATTAAGAAGCAAGGTTAGCCTCTGCTGAATGATGGCATAATTTTTCTTGTAGATTAAAGACCAACTATTGTTTCTGAATTACACCTGGATATCTTCCAGGACAAAGCAACATATGAGAACTGGGACAGATGCCATAAATGCCTGCTTGACACACAGTAATTTACTTGCAAGTGGAAGAACAAGAAATAATCCATGTGATTATTGATAGATGATTAATCTTCATGCTGGAAGTACTCAGACATTTTTGTACCTTGGAAATATCTAATTTTAGGGTATTTAGATAGTAAGCATGTTGGGGTGGCTAAGTCCACATCACACCCCCCATGTTGCTACGAAGTGGTTGCTCCCCACATCACTGTGCCAGAAAGTTCTCCCTTCGTCGGGACCCCACTGGCCTCTGGTCCTCTCCCCTCCCCTCTTCCATTGGCCCCTGTTGTGTCACTCAACCTTGCCTGTACCTCCTAGCCCTCAGATTATTGGTTACTGATGCTCTGCCTGCCCCTGGGACCCCTCAGGATAAAACCACGCACGCACGATTGTTTGGGTTCTTTGCCTCTGTTCCCCTTCCGAGTGTGTTTGTTCTCTGTCCGTGGTACAGACCCACTAAACGCCTCAGAATCGCATGCAAAGAATCCCTCCTTCGTCTTCGTCTCCGGAACGCGCACAGACTGTGTGTGTGTGAGCGGCTGCTCGCGTCCACCTGCGAGGGTGAGACTGTGCTGGTGTGGGCGCAGCGGGGCACCGCCAAAGCTTCTCCACAAGGGACACTGTGGGAAGAACGTGGCATCGGTCCATCGACACCACGCACCGTGATATAATCAAAGCACTACTTCTACATTTCTGAACATCTCCTGTCTTAAGACCTGAGACTCAAACTGAGAAGCCTGAAAGAGGTTCCTCAAGTCAGATGCAGAGTGGTACACTCAAAAGATTAACCTGATAGTTTGCAATATATGAAATTATCACCAAAATCCTTTTGCACTAGAAATTAAATGCATTCCATTATGTCATTGTCATGGTTTGATGCTGGTTTAAATGCCAAACACATGAAATCCAATTATATGCCTAAGGGGAATATGGATTTATTGAGAAAAATGTAAAGGAGCTTCGGGGCAAAACAAGCTCCACACTAAAACAGTTGCAATATACAGAAAAGTTTATTGCTAACAGAATGAAAAGTGAGAAATTATATATCAGAGCAAACCTTTAAACCCCTTTCTTTCTCAGTGCCTCCTTCTTTACTACAAACCTCTCACAAGTGAAAACAAAACAAGAACATAGGATTTTGGTCAGAGTTGCACTTTTTTAAGAGTCTTTTTATGCTTAAGAGATTCTGCTGTGCCATAGAATTTTTCACAAACCAACAGTCCACCCAGAGAAACAATCTGTTGAAGTGAAAAAGGTATCTCTCTCATGAATCTTTGGCAGTCTTCTCACACTGCTAAGTCATGGGCCACAAAAAAAAGAAAAAAAAAAAAACAAAAACAAAACCAACCAAACCATGCGTTTTTAGTCTTTTAAGGATAAGTTATCTCAGCCTTAAAGTAAAGGTTCTCTTCTTCGAATCTCTTAACACCTTCTCACAACTTCTATGTGGCCTGGTGTGGGCCTCTCTTTAACAGCTTCTCACAACTTCTATATGGCCTGGCGTGGGCCTTTCTTTAAAGTTACAGGCTGCACAAGAATTTTCTATCCCCCCAAGTTTTTTCAAATGGATTAAACGTTTTCTACGGCTTTGCAAGAAGCATTCTTNACGCGGCCTCGGTCACACGCTGCCTGCGGGGCCGGGACAGCTCTCCCTGGGTGGGGGGGGGGAGGGCCGGCCCCGCGCCGCTGCCGCGCTGAGGGGTCCAGGAGGGCTTGGCCCGGACCTGGGCCCGAGGCCCTCCTCCTCCAGCCACTCCTCGGCCCTTGAGGCAAGAAACAAAGACAAATTTCCTGCACTTGCTTCCCTATAGATATGTGATTGCAGAGGTGTTACCAGCCCTCTCATTGGGTTAGCAACTTATCCATCAACCAAGTTTCACCCTACTACAGTCATTTATAAGTTAGTGTTAATTAAAGAATCTCTAAGGGATAATTAATCTGCAGATACTGACATTTCTCCCTTATACTTTACCTATTTTTAAAGTAAATAAAGAAAAACAATTAAAAATATTATACCTAGCATATTGTCTAAAATCAGTACACTGATTTAATAAATGTAAATCAACAAGCACTAATGTTAAATAAATGTTAATTGGTGAAAAATTTTCTGTCACTATAGAAGACCAAATCATTTGTGGGAGATCTCTTGTACTGAACAGGCATTAAAGAAGGAGGGTTTCTTTTTTTCAGCATACACTAATATACATGTCACTGGGAGACTTTGAGCAGCATATACAAATCCTAATCTTATTAAAGGCTAACAGTAGATTCAGTGCTCTTTAGTGGCGTGGAATGCTGTATGGAAGCAGACACTTCTTTGTCTTATCCTTCATAAACTCTAGACTTGAAGCAACTGCTATAATCTTGTGGTTTGATCTCTGACTTAAGGGGAGTCTAATGGTGGCCTGATACAATTTGTCAGTCCTGCAGCTGGTGCTAAACTAAAGCATGCTTTAGTTGAATCCTCTTGATGTAAATGTTCCCAGCAAGTGCGAAGGCAGCAGAATTTTTGAGATGTTATTGCAATGGCTCGGAAAATGCAGTTGAATTTGTGTTCCAGGTCTGAATTTATCTTGCTTAGGTTGAAGAGATAGGATCATGTTATGTGCTTGTGATCTAGCATGAAGAGCTTGCTGTTGCTATTTTTATCCCTTCTGTAGGCTTTTATAGGTTTTGATCATGGCCTCACCCCTTAGTTTTCTCGTAGACTTACTGAACAGCTTGAATAGGTTGAACTTTTCTGATTTATTTACTCAGAGCCTAATTGACCCTTCTTTAAAATGTGATAAAAAACTCTTATATTGCTAAGTTATGCCCATATTTGGCAACTAATTTATAACCTGCTTGTCAGTAGATAACATACCAAAACATTAACAGTATAAAAAGTACCATTCAGATATACACATGACAATAATTAAACCATAAGTATTCAAAAGTGCAAAGGTGGAGAACCAATTGAAGCTGTAATTTATGGTCAGGCGTAAAGACACACCCCCACACACATCTTCTCATGTATTTCCTCATTCTCCTCTCATGTACAAATCTATATTCTTTTATTTTCAGCATACAGCATATTGTGTCATGACACAGACATCACTGTGGTGATTTCAAGTGATTTGTGGATGGTTTTAGAGGCAGCAGCAGTTCTGTAACTTTGTGGCTACATTTAAAGGTATCATGCAAGTAGGTCTCCAACCACTGTCCAGCCTCCCTATTTGCCTGAATCCTATTGTAGCAAAATAAAGGATATTAATCCCTTATCCAAATTTAGCATTAGTATTTAGGTGTGCTGAAGCCTTAGTCCACAAGCTGTGATATGCTGAACTTTTACCTAGTTAACTAAAAGGAGGCCCCAGAGCTGGTTGGAGCTGGAAGATAAGGAAGCAAGGAAGGTTGCTACACTCATCAGCAGAAGCTGCAACCTTAAATGTAAGAAAATAAATGGGCTGCCTAGAGACAATGAAGGAGTCCAATGAGGAATGGGAAGACCCCAGACGTTAATACTGGTTGGAACTGTATTGAGAGAGGTGGGGGATTTAGATTGTAAGGTAGAATTGCACAGGGATTTCTTTGTTCAGGATCCATTTCTGGAGGCACCCAGCTCCAGGCTTCACTGGTGTATTGAGGTTTCAGTGATGTATCACTGAAATAAATGACCTTGTTGGACCTAAAACCTGACACTCTGCTACAGCATAGAGTGGAGAAAATTCTTTAACATCTACCTATTTTTGTCCCTCACAATTTCATCGAATCCTTGCAAATTTTCCACTTACTTTTTCATGTGAAAGCATCATGTTTCCTCTTCTGTATTCTAATTAATTTCGAAGATATCACTGGAATTATTTAGGTACCTATTTACCCCATGGCACCAATGAATGTGTCATAGCTACTGGGTTCAGGTGCATGCTCAAACACCTCAGCTCCATGTAAGATTGAGGTCACTCCTACTTCTTCCATTACTTGCCTTCCATGAAAAAGACCTCAGCTGCTCTTGGTTCCTTACACCTTAAACTTTCCACCCTGTTGATTTTTATGGTTTTTTTAGGTATAATGGGAGATATAAAGTAGAGTCTTGGAGAATTTTGTAATATAAAGTTGATATTAGTAGTATGAAACTATGGAAAGGGAATAGGCAGACAGAAGGCTCAAATACTCTGCCAGAGAGATCCACGGAGAAAAAAACATATGTTATAGCCTATAAGTACTTCTGGAAAAAGGACTTGAGACAGCACTCTGTTGGTACACTTAAAAGAGGAACTCAGCAGCAGGAGTTACAACACCGAAGGAAGCCAGTATAATTTGGCAGAAACATCTTTGTCTTTATTGTCTAAATCAGCTATATCTGGATTTTATGCTTTTGCTATACTACAAAATGAAACCCTTCTTTTTTCTTTTTTTCTTTGTTTGATTAGAAAATTGATATTCCTGATTATGTTCTGAACAGCTAAAACGCCTGATGTGAGATTAAATGAATTCCTTTTATCTGAGTATAAGAGGGAGAGCACCAATTTTCCTAATATTAGAAAGTGCACAATATAAGAGTATGTAATTTAAAACACATTAGCAGCTGGATATTTCCCAATCCTTCATTGAGCTGTCTGTAATGGAAGTGTGTTGTGTAATAACCCCTTTCACTTGCTTATGCTCTGTATGACACGGCAAACCTGAGGACTGTTTTAAGGTGAGTCTCTGATAAGTACAAAATCTAGATTATAATCAAATCTTTTGATAGGAAGTTCAATAATACATTTCAATAACATGACAATTATGAAGGGTAGTTCACTTCAGGAAAAAGAAAGAATAAATTTTCCTAAAGTTTTGAATAACCTATGTTAAATCTTGGGAATGTGGTTTGTAAATCAGACAAGAGTTCAGGAAAAATCAGGGAACCCAGATCCTTTGAAGTAAAACTTCAGGCCTTAGGTTTATAGAGTTTTTCTTCTGCTTCTAATTGTTTTTTCAACTTCCAGAAAACAAGTGTCCTAGCAAGGCCCACCACTAATTCTTTGAATTACAGAATGCATTTTAATAGGTATTTTGAATGTTACCTGAGATAGCATTGATGACTGCAAAAGCTGCAGCTTGTAACAAACAAGCCCATCTTGGTAATCCAAGATCATTATATGGAGATCTGTTTTCATACTATAAGGGCAGTTAACTCTAAAAGTACTATCATAACTAAAGTGAAATGTCATGGCCTCAAATGTAAAGGTCCCACTTTGAAGTAATGTGAAATCCAGATTCTGTTTTCAAACATATATAGTACCCCCCAATTATGCTCAATCTTATTGTTATTCATAATATTTTTCTAAATAAAAAATTATAAAATTGTGAAATTATAAAATGTAATGAGGAGAACTAAATAACTCAGTCCTGTATCTGTTCTCTTCAAATGTGGTCATTTTTTTCTGCCTAAAACAAAGACTTTCAAATACAAAGCAGTGAGTTTCCATGGTTTCTCCAAAGAATAAAACCTTTTTTTAAGCTTTGAAATTGGTTGGATTCAAATGCTTACCTCTCTGTAAGGCTTGGAGCCTTTCGATTCTGCCCAAAGACTTACAGCAAGTCTGTAACAGCAGCCGGGAAAAGTCACAGAATTTTTGTAATTGTCTCCAGTCCTTAAGTCACAAAGCAGAAAAAAAAGCCTAATACGGGGAACTAATATGTCTTTTGCTACTTCTGGAATATAAACTGAGAAGAAAAATCAAGTAAGGTTTGGTTTTCTGTTTCTGCATGCACAGGCACTAGATTTACACTGGTGGAACTGGGTCAACAATTCTATGATGGAAAACAAAAAAAATAATTAGGCAAGTCATCCTCACAATCTTAGGCCTGTCTTCAAAATGAAAGTGGATTCTGATCATCTTGTGGCACCTAGTTTTCATCACATAAAATTCTAGTGACTTATAGATGCCCAAGAGGTCTTACACCATCTTTTATATTTCTTGGACCTATTGAAGGCAATAACAAAACTGATATTTTTGAGGAAATTTTTACTGTTCTTCTTTCCACTTACATGCAATTTGAAGCAAATAGACTCTTGCTGCCTTTTCTTCCCTTCCCTTTCACTTACATGCAACTTGAAACCACTTGTCTCACTAACAAGCACAAACTTTTTCACATTAAACATAATGTCTGTGTACTTTACAATTAAATTCAATGTCTGAATTTTTTCATTTTTAAAAATTCTAGCCTTTAATTTTGTCCCAACACATATTCTTGCATCTAAAATATACATAAGTATTGCTAAGCAATGCTTAGTAGTTGCTGTTTTTAGAAACTTCTGCTTATACAACAGCAACTCTTTAGTATTAATCATGCAAATTATAATCATGTTCTTCAATAGAAATCAAATTTTAGCCTGTTAATGACCTTTGTAGACGTTTTTGTGCCAGCAGCAATCATCTGTGAATGAAGTTCAACCACATCTGCATAAGGCAACTTTATAAGATCTTACTGTTTAAATCAAAGTTAAATCGTCATTTGTAACTCCACTAATATCAGTCTAACGTTATAATGCAGTGGCAATTTGTTCCTGCTTGCCACTGCTGGCAGAACTAAGCAGCACAAAAATTGTTGAGATAGATGCACAAGTAATCAGTTATGTCACCTTATTGATGTATTCATGATTATTCCTTAATGAGGCAGAATTTCTTAAGAGGGAATACTTGTCCCTAATGAATGTTTCTTCAGATGCCAGATTTGTTTGTCTTTTACACCTGCTTTCCTTATATGACCTGCTATCCTTAATTACTATTTATAGGTACAGTGGAAAAGCAAAATTCTTTAAACAGCAGTAGATAAAACATCCTGCATTTCATTACAGGAAAACAGACTTCATGACAAAATAAAATGAGATTCTGAAATGTGACCGAGGTCTTAATTCAAACAAACAAACAAATATAAAAGACGAAAATACAATATAAGATTTTAATGCAAAATAAAGAATTGTCAGCCTTCTAATGGACTACTGATGGCATTTGAAAAATCTATTTCTTGGTTTGGTTTTCTGTCTTTCTCTTCAATTCAAAAGCTGGAGCCTAATTTACCAGATACTAAATTTGTTCAGTTCCTGTTAATACTGACTGGTTGGAAGACTGATAAAATAGCCACAAAAGTCTAGTGGGGTGGAGAGAGGGCAGTGCTCAACAGCCCACTAACAAAATGGAATCAGGAAGTGACTTTATGAATAGAGTGGAATCCAGAGTCCTGTTATATCATAGAATTTCCTATATAGCATTTCATCTCATGAGAAAGGAGATATCTTGGCACCTGAAATGGGATTCAAAGTCATCATTTATCTAAGAGATTGAAAAGTGTATTTGTTTTGTTTTGTTACTGTGCATATGTGGGGTTTTTTCTTTTCACTTTTTTTTTTTTTCCTCCAAAACTTGTAATATATCTGTGGGTATGACTGTGGAGAAAAACAAGTTTGCATCTCCAGAGCTCTGGTAAGAACACTGTATTTCTTTTAGAAATGCATTGATTAAGACTGTGCTCCCCAAATCTAAGAATCCAGCTCTTACTATTTTATGAAGCTGTCATGATCATTTAGTTGTAATTACTGTCTTTTAGTATTGTCTTTATGTCCTGCTGCAGGATGTACAGTTTTGAAATACCTTTAGATGTTGGGGTTTTTTAAATAAAGTTGTTTGAAAAGCTCTTTTGACCTTAATTATTTACTTGCTATGAAGGCTTACTGGTTTATTCAGTTTCTTATGTCACCTCAACCATTTTATTTTTATACAGATTTATACTTGTTAGACAATAGTATTTATATGATGACCTAATGAAGGCAGTCACAATTCATATTTCACTTCAAGGAAAAAGAAATAGTTTATCTAATTCTCTACTTATCTCTAATGAACTATTTGGCAATTAATAATGTTACTGATATTTTCATTTGTGTATTCATAGTAAATGCCAAGTGGTTGTAGAAATTCTGACATTATTGAAGAAAATATACATGCATGGGATAAGGGCCTTGCAAAGTATTTATTCACAATCATTCAGAATAATAGAAAAGCTGGGAACTGGACTCAGTGATCCTTGTTGAATGCCTTCCAACTCAGCTTATTCTGTGATTCTGTGAACCAGACATTGGAGGAGCTGATCTGAGTGCTAGCTTATTCAGCCTTTGTTTTTTCTAGGCAACTTTTAAAAAACCTCTAGTGACAGAAACTGTATCATCTCTGACCAGTCTGTTTCTGCATTACTCTCCAGGTTTTCTTTCTGTTTTGTTTTCATTTTTTAAATGTACAGTCTTAACTTCCCAAGCCACAGTTTATGGCTGCCTGCCCTTGTTATATCATCTACCACAAATTCCTATGAAAATCTGCACTGATAATGAGTTTCAGTTTTGAAATACACTCCTAACACTTGAATGGGCAAATGCAAAAGAAGAATTAATCTTTTTTGCTGCATATAATTTTTTTATAACTGTAAGGCAGAATTGCTTGTGGCTCTCTATGTCAACAATAAGATTTTGAAAGTACAAGTGCAGTAACAGTAGGGTTTTAGAATCACATTTTGACCTCTCAGGCGCTACCCTTCCACCAGAAGTACAGTCTGATCACCCTCAGCAAGTTCCTTGCTTGTAAAAACAGCAAAGAAATTCACACTACGGTGATATGATCAGTAATTAGTATGCAACTGCTGGCTTCGCCCTGGTAATTCATTATAGTGAAGTTATCATCAAAATCGTGGTGTGTTGATTACACATTAACTTTCATACACTACCAGTAGACCAGTGAATTGATGATATATTACTGTAGAGCATCAGGTAAGTACCAATTGTAAAATATAAGACATAAACTTTGTTGTTTATTTGTTTTTGTCAGAACAAGATAACTTGACGACAAAGACAATAGTGCAAGCATTACGCCATCAACATCCTTCATCATTGAACAATGGACATTGGACATAAAATTGGATACAGGCCAGCAATGTGCGCTTGCAGCGCAGAAAACTGATCAAATCCTGGGCTGCATTCAAAGTAGTATGGCCAGCAGGTTGAGGGAGATGGATCTCCCCATCTACTCTGCTTTCATGGGACCCCACTTGGAGTAATGCATTCAGGTTTGGGGTCCCCAGTGCAAGAAAGTTGCTGTGTCCAGGGAAAGGCCACAGAAATGATAAGAGGACTTGAACATCTCTCCTATAACAAAAGAATGAGAGGGTTAGGGTTGTTCAGCCTAGAGAATGCTCTAAAAAGACTTCATAGCAGCCTTTTAATATATAGCAAGGGCTTGCAAGGAAAATGGACAGACACTTTCATCAAGGCCTGCAGTGACAGAATAAGGGTTAGCAGTTTTAAACTGAAAGAGTTTAGAGCTCCAGAGTGAGGTTGCCTGGTGTAGGTCTCCAAGAAACTGCATTTCACACTCCTAAACTGTTTCAGAGCAAATTTCATAATACCTTTCTGCAGCCACAGCACAAAGCCAGGGCCAATGGGGCCAGGGCTACAGGTTTTGGTGTCCAGCAAGTCCGTTTTCTTCCCCCTGCAATGCAGCAACGTCTCAGAACTGCAGCACTGATGCCAGCTGGAAAGAAGCAGGAAACCTACACTGCAGGTTTGGAGCTGCCCCAGACAATGCTGGCACCCCCCATTTGCCATCAGAACTGCTTTGTAAGCTCCTACCTTCCAATTTTTGTTCCAGGAGGAAGATTAAGCCGAGCGGGGCTTCTCTGCCATATTGTCTTTGTCTTCTGATCCACAGGGTATTCCAAAGCGGCTGCCATTTTGGGCAAGGAGCTTCTCCACCGTATTGTCTTTTTCTTCACATCCATGCTGTCGTCTATGGTGGCCACTATCCTGGGGGACTGGTTTATCTGCCATCTTGTTTCCCTTTGTTCCCGGAGAGTCCATGGGATTCAACATCTTTGTATCTTGTTATTATTACTGTTATGTTGGTTGTTGCTGTTTTATCTTTAGTAAACTGCTATTTTTTCATTTATATCTTCTTGCACTCATTAAAATCTACTTGCCTAATTGGTGAAAGGGGAGTGGTTAAAACTATAAAGGGGAGGTAACTAATTTTGGAGTGTCCACCCCATTCAATTCTCTTAAAATAAGACAAAGAGTCAGAAGTGAGCCCCATCTAGCCTGGTCTTGAACAATTCCAGGGGCTGGGAGTCTACCACCTCTCTGGGCAACCTGTTCCAGTGCTTCACCACCTTTATAGTAAATAATTTCTTCCTAGTATCTAATCTAAACCTTCCCTCCTTAAGCTTAAGGCTGCTGCCCCTTGTCCTATCACTACATTACCATGCAAAAAGTCCTTATCCAGCCTTCTTTTAAGCTCCCTTTATGTACTGGAAACTGCTCTAGGGTCTTCCCAGAGACTCCTATTCTTCAGGTTGAACAGCCATAACTTTCTCAGCCTGTCTTCACAGGACAGGTGTTCCAAACCTGTAATCAACTTAGTGATTCTCCTCTGGATTTCTTCCAACAGGTCAATGTTTTTCTTATGATGAGATCTAAGGTTAACCCAAAACACATAGATTGAGATAGATAGGTAGATAGATAGATGCATGCAAAGCTAAAAATTTATAACCGTAAATGAAATCTTAACAGTCCAATTCAAGAATCATTACTAGTCTAGATCTAACTACAGAAAGGCAAGAATAAAAATCTAAATAGAAAAAAATTCTATAAAGAAAAATTTTCTGTAATAGTGATAATAACAGTTAAAATTGTAACACACACTCGAAGTTTTTGTCCCTTTTTCACAGTGTCATGTTCACCCTTCAATTGTTTTCCTGGGTCATTGAGTCATAGAATTATTTAGAATGGAAAAGACCTCTAAAATCATCAAGTTCAGTCATTAACCTAACACTGCCAAGTCCACCACTACACCATGTCCCCAAGTGCCACATCTTCTAAATACTTGCAAGTACAGTGACTTGGCTACTTGGCAACTCAGCTACCTCCTTTTTATGTGTGTTCCAATGCTTAAAAACTGTTTCCATGAAGAATCCTTTCTATAGTATCCAATCAAAACCTCCCCTGTCACAACTGGAGACCATTTACTCTTGTCCTATTGCTTGTTACTGGGAGAGAAGACCAACACCCTCATTACTGCAATCTCTTCTCAGGTAGTTATGGAGAGTCATAAGGTCTCCTCTCAGCCTTGTTTTCTCCAGGCCAAATACTCACAACTCTCTCAGCCAGTCCTCATTAAACTTGTGCTTCACCATCCTTGTTGACCATCTTTGGACATGCTCCAGCATCTGCACTTACACGGGGTCGAAGTGCAGGACCTGGCACTTCCCCTTGTTGCACATCATACAATTGTACTCAGCCCATCAATCCAGCCCCTCCAGATCCCTCTGCAGAGCCTTCCTACCATCCAGCAGATCAATAATCCTGCCCAATTTGCTGTTGTCTGCAAATTGTCTGAGGGTGTACTCAATCCCTTCTTGCAGGTCATTGATAAAGGTATTAAACAGGATCAGCCCAAATACACTTGTGAACAGTCACCTGATGAATCTCACTCCATTCACCACCACTCTTTGGGCTCAGCCATCCAGCCAGTTTTTTACCCAGTGAACAGTGCATTTGTCCAAGCCGGTGATTTCACTGTGGTGGTAATGAGGGAGTCACAGTGAGCTTCCAGTATCCATCTGACACTGGGAGGAAAATGATGTTCATAGTGGTGGTTCGTTTTTGTTGGCGTGGGATATACTTGTGGTCATGTTTGCTGATACATTTTTATATCTTTGCTCTTTCTTTATCATTCTGCAGCTCCACTTTACATCCAAGTTCACTAAATATTGTGTTTCTTACATACATTATTTTTGTAATCCCTAAACCCCGTTTTGTCTAGATCCATGTCTGCATAGTGTTAATGACCATGGCTGAGTTGTTAAAGCTGTATCTTATGTCTGAATTCTGAAGGACTCTGATATTGTACCAGGCCTGTGTTTTTCTACTCTGTGTCAGTATGTTAGAATTTAAACTATCCTATTCTATGTAAAGTGCTTGCTGCTGCTTTTTACCTAAAATTACGGTTGTACCACACAATGACAGATAAAAGTATAATAAATTAGCCATAGACACTTAGTCATTTGGACAAACTGTTGTCACAGCTAAGCCAAGTAAAGCATGACTGCAGCTAGGTCATACCATAACAAAGCATAACTGTTAAGCATTGGTCCTGAGGCCTGGCAAACTCAGTACAAAGGTTATGGCCCATTATGGCAATACCTTTAGGAATATATAATTGCACTCTGCAGTATTCCTGTGAACGTGGGTTTGTAACATTTTTAATTCAAATTAAACTTAATGTAAGATTGCTTCATTAGCATGATATTTGTTTCTACAGTGGAACAGGGAAGTCCAATGCTAAACATAAAACCAGGAACAACTTCTGAAGATCATTATGTTTTCAGCTGTTGATACAGTGTTGCAGCAGTGCAGCTCATGCAAAGATTGCAGCACTTCCAGTAACAGAAGATATCATCACTCTTTCAAGTTGTACCTATTCCTTAAAGTAACAATAGCTGCGATCCTTTCTCTTCTAAAAGAAAAAAAGCAGTGGGTTTGTGTCAGGCAGGAAACACTACTGGTATTAGCACTTACCTTTACATGTCCAGTTAATTAGCAAATATAACAAGAAGAAAATAAAGGATACCTTACTTAAGTGTCATGGACAGGACTATAATCAGTTTTCAAGAAATAATTAGTCCAAACTATATCAGTGCAAGTCTAAAACATAACAATACTGAAAGTCAGTAGAAAAATGAACAATTATAATTTATTAAAATTCAGTCTGGGGAATTGAAGTGAGGCTAAGAAGATGTTGGAGAAGACACGTTTTCTGTGTCGAGAGCCCATTTATATGTATTTCCTACATAAATATCTCTATATATAGGATTGAGTACTGTTCAGAACAAAAGCAAGGAGAAATAAAGATGACAAGAAAAAAAATAGTTTTTCATATTCTGACAAAAGAGTCTCACAAATTCTTTCAGGTTTTGAAGAATACATGGAGCATGAATATAATTTCTAACACTGTCAGGAAAACTTTAGAAATATTAGTCTTTTTTACAAAATTTTAAATAATTGGAAATAGTTGTCTTTTTAACGGCTAATATTCTGTCTTCTGAGGTACCTACTGCTCTTCTGGGCAAAACATTTTGTGATACCCTCCTTACCCAAGCATGCACATTTACGTCAAAGAAGCAAAAACTTAGATCCTACAAATTTGAGGACATAAACTTGCCTAAATCTTTCTGCAGTTTCTCAAGGAGATGCGGGAAGGTTGAAAAACTCTGACCAAGTTCTACAGGATGCTGAAGACTTGTCCCACCAGGCATCCGTTTTCCTTCCCCCCCATTACAGCATACTGCACACTGATATGTTCAGCACTTCATGCCACTCTCTCCAGCAACAGGAAAATAAACTGAAACTTCATTTCAAGCTCCCACTTCAGCTTTAATGTATGAAAATCTTTGCTTCTAATTATCTTGTTTTTGCAGACACAAGTATTAACATGAAGAACCACTCTGTGCCAATTGCAGTTCCCATCCTTCAGTGAGACTACAGCTTCATCTGAAATTGAGAATAATTCAAATGAATAGTTTATGAATGATATTCCTCTACAAAAAGTCAGAGAAGAGGGAAATGATTCCATATATTAACTTCAAGGAACCCTAGCCAGTTGAAAGAACAGGTATTTAGTAATCATTAATTATGGTTAATGAAGCAGGTTGTTTTTTATCTAACAACCAAAACAATTGTTAAAATAGACTTTAGATTTTATGAGACTTCAGTAACAGCTAATGCTTCCTAAACAATTTAGGAATAGAATTGAAATAATTTTACAAGCTTCATTGTTTTGACTGAAATCCACCCAAATGTAATTATCTTTTTCTAATGAAAGTGTTTGGGTGTAGATTAAGGCTTAGAAAAATGTAGAATTTGAGTTCCATCATTCCTATGAAATGTCTTTGACATTTATTATGGAAAAGACTAGTTTGATAACCCATTATGAAAGCAAAGCTTGGTTACAGAGAATCAAAAAGCTTGCATAAAAAACTGAAGGAATTCTCTAGGAAATGGTTGAGCATGTTTAAATTCTAATTAAAGCATTTGTGTATTCTTGGGGATTACATGCAGGAACAAATTAACTGAAACTAAAATGAGCTCAGCCCAGCATAAAATGCATTTTCTTAAATAGAAAGGGCATTTTTCAAAATTACAATGTTAGAGTACTTATATTAAAATTGTAAAGTTTAGGCATTTTTTTTTTCAGTATTTCACATGAATAACAACATTTGCTAAAGGATGCATAATTCTCCTCGATTTTTACTACCTAAGGTGTGAGTTGTGTCCTTACTTGCTGTGCCACTTTGCTATTCAATTAACTTGTACCCACTTTCCCCATGCTGGAAGCAGCTACATGTCACAGCATGCCCGTAACACTCTGGATGAAAGCGTTGGACCACTGTTAAGAAGAAATGTATTCAAGAGGTCTCAGTGACACTTTGGAGTTTTTGGAAGTCTGATGTCTTTAAACCAAGTAAGTAATAATCAGAAATGCTATGAATTAGAAATGCAGAATTACATTTGCAACGTGGTACTTTAAATTAAAATTGGATAACAGCCCAAGGTTAAGGCCACGTTCCTTTAAGCCACTTACAGGGAAACTGCAACAAGATTTTTGAACAAAGGTTAAAGATTACATTTTTTCCCTATTGTATGTTGCCCACTGAAGTTGTCCACTGATGATCCACTCATAGAAGGCCACTGGGTTAGGCAGGCTGCATAATGCAATATGTATTTATTTGACTTCAAGGTTCAAGTTCTATGAAAAACAAAAAGAAAGTTAAGTTCATTAGTTTTAAGGTCATGTGACAGACACCTCACAATTTATTGGGTAACTTTATTATTTTTACAAATGTTCAGCTGTTTAGATATAAAGCCCTATGTTTCACCTGAGCTTATACATATTTACTTTGTTACGGTAAGTTAAAATACCTGTGGAGTTCTTTTGCTTTTCCTCTGCCTTAATTTTTTAGGCATTGATCTACATTTTAGACAGTCAATGATAATTACATAAACAGAGACAATTTGTAGCAGTTTTCTGTCTGAAACCACATTGTTCCTCAATCTACTTGAACGCTTAAATGGTAAGAAAAGCTTTCCTGGCCTTTTTCATGTACGGATTTTGTTATCCCACAAGGTAAGAACTACCCCTCTGACTGAGGTAGGCAGAATGTTATGAATGACATTTCAGTATGTATATCCTCATAATCTTGTTTTTTGCTTGTTTGTGTTTGCTTTGACAGTTAGATTTTTCATAAGTATTAAAGCAAATACATATAATACACCATTGTTACAGTACTGTTGATTTAATCTTAGGGGCTACTGATAGAAAAACATACCATAGAACTTCCTATGGCATTTTTATGAGTCTATCTTTTAAATGAACTTTTCTTGCTATTTGTTTAATTTCTTTCATGCAATCTCAACTGATTTCATTGTATCTTTACTGTATTTTCTCACTTTACTCTCTTACACATGACAAGACTTCATGTCCTTTTCCCCTGAAAATCAATAATTATTAGATGATTGTCAGTACATTCAGAATAACTTAGACTTCCATCCTGTAAGACAATTCAAGCCTGTTCCATATATTCTTTTTTTTTTTTCAGAATTAGACTCAGGTTAGAGAGTGAAATTTAGTTTTGTAAAGTTTTTTCTTCTCCATTATCTAACATTAGAATAACTGCCAGTATTTATTATTTACTTCCTTTTAAAAAAGTGGTTTCTAAAAATATTGTTAAAGAGCTGTGAACAGATGGACAGTAATGTAAGTTTGATGAGGTTAATGAGGATGCATTATTTTCTTTTGTTTACAACACAGAAAAAAAAAAGGGAGGTGTAAGACAAATATTGCTTGATTTTTTGATGTTTTTTGCTTTTTCTCCTCTCAATTTTAAGTTTTGCTTTCTTTTCAGTTTCAATTCCAAAATCATTACTCCTCTTCTGAAAGTCACATAAAATAGGTAGGGTCCATCTGTATGTATATATTTATTTGCGTTCCAAGATACAATAATTTATTAGTGGACTTTGGGAAGCGATACCAATCTTCAGACTTTTTCCTTCTAAGGACTATGACAGCCTTCATGCTTCTTTATTTTGTGAGAACAGCTATAGTGAGTTCATTATTCATCTCTTATCACATTTTCTTCAAATTTGAATATTTTGGATTTCCTTAGAAATCAGTTTTAGTAAATGGTGCTGTATGTAAGTAGCTTTTAGAGGAACAACTGGGATTTCTTGTACATAGTAATGCACTCTTGTTAAAAGGCTATTTCTTATTAAGCAGTATAAATATATTTTAATAAGAATGAAGCAGTTCTGACTTTGAAATAGCCTAAGGCACTGAAGTGCTTTGTGACTATTTGAGATGCCAGTAGTTTCACAGACTGAGAAGTGGGAACAATTTCTGGTTTCCCCAAGGCATCACTGTCTGAAGAATTGACCTTCTTCCCAACTTTAAGTCCTGCTGTCATTGTGTAATACGCTACAAAGTACAACAGTTATTGCCAAGGTGAAAAGCATTTTAAGTCATATTACCCCCTTGAAGAGTGGTTCAACCCATATAATTATATGAAAATTACTGTCATTGCCTAATATTGATTCTGAACTGAAAGTCAGAAACAATTTATAGATGGTTTTTTTTACAATTCCTCATATCTTTTTCTGTAAAGCCAAAAAACTACAAAAAGTACCACTATTCTAATCAATGTCAGATACCAGCTTGAAAAGCATTTGCAAACTGCTAATGCTTTTTGCTGTCTTAACATGTGTGGTTGAAAATAATGATTTTTAAAACTGTTATTCTAACCAAAAGGCATCTTCTTTCTCACTAATTTTTTATTCCTATGTGTTCTCCAGAAAAAAAATAATTGCATTAAAACATATGTGTGAGTCCCTGTGTGTGTATATATAAGAATATGTTTCCCTATATATATATGTGTAAATAAATACATATATATGTCTAACTACCATATGATACCTAAAAATTATTTACTAAGAGATTTCTTAGATTAAAATGAAGAATAGTGAAATTTTAATATTTGATCGTCTTTCTGTAGTTATTGTTAACTCTCATGGTACCAATTAAAACCATTACAAAATAAACTACATAATTACAGTAATTTATATTGGGTATCCAGAACTTCGTGTAAATCAGCTTTTTCACAAAATGTTTCTTTCACACATAATGTGTACAAAATGATATCAATTAAACAAAAGCATATGAACATTTGTGTGTATATACAAGCATATATCTCTATTTCCCCCTCCAGCTTTGTAAGAATCCCTGACTTAATCAAAATTTGTTAGTAATATCAAAAACATTTTTTCAAAGGTGGTCTCAGTTCAACTAATAGTAGGTCTCTCACAGAAGAGTGTTGAACAAATATCCTTTGTAGTCTTTTGGAAGAGAAGAGTAAATCCCTACAGGCTTTTTGGAAGAGCTCCCGTGGAGAAAAGGAGAACATGACAGGCATCATCCTTTTTTCTTGAGTGTCAGTGTTTTTATGCCCAAGGAAATGAGGCTATGCCTGGGCCTTGTCTGGAAAGCTAATCACATGGTGACATGTGTGTCATTTCTGATGGACTAATATTGAGCAGCATTTCTTTTTGAAATTTCTAAGTGAGACAGGTCATGTCAAATCCCATAAATCAAATATGTCACTTACTGTTGCAAGTATATGATATATAATAGGGAAAAGCCTAAATAAATTATTTTTTATGGAATGCACAAATCTTCACTTTTGAAACTCTTGGGCAAAGAGGGATAGCTCCAAGTTCCTGTGTACCCCTATGTCCTTTGTAAAACAAAAATGAGTGGAATCATCATGCTTTTTAGAAAGAAGGCAAAGATGACTTTTCCATATATATGCATCAAAGCATGAAGAAAAATGCCACACATTTGAAAGTAAAAGCTGCTTTTTGAACTTCTAACTTTAAGAAAATTGATGAAATATGATCAAAGGAGTCTGAAATCCATTCACATTTCACTAAATAATTTTTATTTTATCTTAAAATATTACAACTGGAATTATAACATAGGGTAAAATTCCTATTCTTGTTAATATGATGGGTGATTTAATTACTACATTACCTTTCATATCACGTTACAGAAAATAAACAAGAGTGTAATAAAAAGTTGGTTGATTCCATAGAATAAATAAATGTAATCTAGAATAATTAGAATAATTAGAATATAATGTAATATAGAATAATAAAATGTAATAAAATGTTGGTTGATTCCATAGAATCTGCTAGAAACATAAAATCATAGAATGTTCAGGGGTTGGAATGGATCTTAAAGATCATCTAGTCCCAACACCCCCTGCTGTGGGCACGGACACCTCCCACTAGGCCAGGTTGCTCAAGGTCTTATCCAATCTGATTTCGAACACTGCCAGGATTGGGGTACCCACAACATCTCTGAGCAACCTGTTCCTATGTCTAAACACCCTCAAAGTGAAAAATTTCTTCCTAATATTTAACTTAAATTTCCCCTCTGTCAATTTGTACCCATTATTCCTTTTTCTATTGATGCCTTTTCTAAAATCACAAGCCAAACAAGATTAAAATTATAAAAGCAGTTACTGCTCATTGAAGGTCCTCAAGGAGCACTTATCACAGAATGCACACGTGATGTAGGGCTTCGGCATTTTCCTAAGTTTAGTAAATTAGCATAATTGCAAGAATCCCCAATTACAAGTACAGCTAATGAAATAATTTCGTCTCTTGGTTTGGCCCCTTACTGAAGCCTCCCCCCTTGTTTTTAGCCCCACACTGTTTATGTCTAAATACATAAGAAAGTGACATGGCCTTGGTTCACTGAAGAAGCAAGATTAGAATAAGATTCCAGGAATGTGTTTGTCTAACAAAGTACTGAATTTAACTAAGAAATTATGTAACTATATAATAATAGTCTACGGAGCAAAAAATTATTTAAAAATATATAAAAAGCAAAAAAATCTTTTGGTATCACTATCACTACAGTTCTTGATGAAAGTCCCTCTTCAGCCCCCCTGTAAGCCCCATTCAGATAGTGCAAGGCTACTATGAGGAAGCTTCTTTTCTCCAGGACAAGCAGTCCCAACTTTCTCAGCCTGTCTGCTGAAATGTTCAGCTCCTTCAGATCAGGGGGCTCCCTAGCACAGTGAGAGTACATTGGGGAGTGCCTGTCAGCCAAGCCAGTGTCTGGTTTGCTTTCCTAAACTATATATTCAGACACTGGATTACAGATACAGAGAAAAAAATGCCTGCCTAGTCTTTGGTTTTTGTCTATGGGCCCTCTGCCTCTCTTTGGGGTTTTTTCTGATCAGATAACCCCAGTTCTAGCAATGGACAGAAAATAACTGAATTTTCACCTTTCTTCAAATATGTAGCAATATGTGAGCACTTTCCTATATATTTAAGGAACAGGTCCTGAAAGCACGATTTTCCTTCATTAAATACATTTTTATATTTCATTATCACTAGAAAAATTATATAATATCCTCCTTGAATTAAATAAAGATACCTTGAAGATTTTACAGGGAGAATTTTTACATGTTTTAGGTTCACTCTTCAAACACTGACAATAAGAGGAGTAACCAAATATCACTATTTCAGATTATTATTAATTTTGTGATAGACTAAATTTTTCTTCCATGGCACTACATGCATTTCCACAAAATTCTAGGGAGATGCCATTAAAAAAAAACAAAAAACAAACAAACAAAAAGAGATTTTGAAAAAGTTTGGAAAATAATTGAGGGAAGAAAAACATACATGTCCCTCATATTCAGGTACTCAGTTACCCTTTGCTCTGGTTGATACAGCAGTCCCGGTGAAATTCAGGTTCTAAAGTACTTGTCTCAATACCATCAATGTCTACCAGGTGGACTCACAAGGTTTGTGATAAGTGATCAGGTAGTGTATAACACAACTTGGACATTTCTATAGCACATCACTTCATAAGTGACTATGACAGTAACTTTTAACTATAGATTCTGGGCGGGGGGAGAGTGTTGTGTTTTTCAGCATATATAAATAATGCTTCATCCAACCTTCCAAACTCTTTTACTTAATGTTGAGAACCTAAGCCTACTGAAAATTACAAAGCTCATGTCTGTTCTCCTTTTTGTTAGCATATATGATGATCAGTAGTATTTTGCAGGTATTTAAGAAAGGGCAGGACCATTCCTACGTATTTTTACAATAATTTTATAATTTTCAGTTTTTGACTAAGCTGGTAGAAGGAAGTAAAGGAGCTGTTCCCTTTCCAGCATCATGAAGTACAAATCATTTTCTGGAAGTTGAGCAAGTTTTAGTATGCCCCGTGGTTTAACCCCAATGTGCACTTACGTCAATATTTTTCAGTGTGATTTTACTTAGAAATTAACTTTCCCTTGAATGTTTTAGGGCAAAGCTCTGAAGATTTCTCCCCTGCTTTATGAACAGAAAGGAAATGGAGGATGTTAAGGGAAGGACTACTAGTTTTTTCTCTGCTGAAACACCGCAGTACTAGCTTGCTTTTTTAAATTTAATATTCTAATATATGGTTATTGTTTAACTTCTCAAGAATATTTAAGGGAGCAAGGAGTATGACTGTGATATGTAACTACACAAGTGGGAAAAAAGAGATAAAGAACAGAAAAAACAAAGACTTGGTGAAGAATGGAGAAGAAAATGTGTTCTTGGAAATCAATAGGACCACCTATACCTTGAAATATGAGAGCCTGTATCAATGTCTTCCTTTAAGACATGTAGCTTGATCAAAGCATTGGAGTGGTGAGGGTTAAATGTTACACAAATACTACCTAACCCACCTGAGATTGTTCTCTGAAATTAGTTTGAGTACAACTTACACATTGTAAAGATGTTTCCCTGCTGGCACAGACTCATACCAAAGGACTGAAAACTAACAAGAGCAATCTGTAGTAATTCATGTACATCTCTTTATCTTGGTAAAAACAGATGAAACTCTCAGTTTGCCAGCTAGTTTCAAGTGCTACAGAAAATTATGCATGTCAAAGAAATTTTCTATTAGCCAGGGAAAAAAAATTAAAATGAGAGAAAAAAAAAAGATAAGAGTGCCCATTTTAGATATAATAAGGAGTTATATCTGGAAGCACTGTTGTCACTGATATTAATCTTTTCATTAACTTATTTAGCATGAATTCATAATCGGGCTGACATTTTAAGTAAGGTCTCCACTGTGTCTGAAATAATCAGTTTGTTCTGCATGGCAAAACTATTTACTCTTCTTATGTTAAAATGAATAACATTAAGAGATTCTGACTTCAGCTGGCAGTTAATTGAGATCCGGGATACAACACCGGTAATCGTTTTACAAATGAGTTCCCTGTTTGCATTCAGTTCTGACTCTCAGCTCCTAGCAACTGTCAGGTCTTCGTTAATAGATCCTTATCAATGGAACTCTTTAGAGTACATGGCTTGATTAGAAATGAAAAGAACATATATTTTACTATGCTTACTAGCGGCATTACTATATGAACTGTTTTTGAAACTCAGGATACATACCATTAAGATTGCATTTGACCTGAGATAAAGCAATAAGGTTTTAATAATATTTTAACATTAAAACAAAGCATAGCTTGCATTTGGTTGTGTAGCAAGTAATATTTTATTGTCAGATTGATTCATAAGAAAGCCACTTACCTTTTAGGAACAGTGTGAGTAAAACATGCCAGCACAACTTGAAGCTCATGGAGATCCATGCAGTTATTCCTGTGAACAGATGTAGTAGTTTCTGGTTTACAGCAAGCTTAGTCACTTTTACCAATCTAGAAGGAAAAGACATACACAACCCATCTGACATTTGGACTATAAGATTATTGTAGATCCCTTCCAACTATTCTATTCTATTCTATTCTATTCTATTCTATTCTATTCTATTCTAATTATCCTAATGTTTTATTATGTGCACATTAATTGTGTATTCCTTCTCAGTTAACTATATGGATAGGCAAGGGAAGAGTTTAACAATAAATGCCAACATTTGAGTACTACAGACCAAGTAATCATGGACGATCACATAAGTAACTCAAAATCTTTCCGTATATAGTGTATACATGAATTTAAGGACACTGCTATTTGCATTCATAACCTCATCTTTTATGAAGTGTCATATGTAGGAAGGGGTAAAAAATTAAAAAATTTTTGTGTCTCGTTAGTAACTGATGTTTAAAAATGCTGAATTATCTACTTTAGCTCAAAAAGTAGAATTACGACAGTATTTGCTCATAAAATAGCCCAATTCTTTCTAAAATCAGATGCTTGTGTTGAATTAATTTAAAGGGTTAAAACACACTGAATATATGATCATTAGTTGTGGATGGTTCAGCTCATTTGCTTTCAGCCTCTTAAAATACAATATTCTTCAAGTATCTTAGAGTACTAAAAGCTTGAATCCACTTGCAGAGCACACGTGAAGTCCTTTTATCTGACTTCACCTCCACCATTAACTGCTGTGTAGGACAGCTACACTTTACCTGTTACAGCACAACAGATGTTTTCTTTAGACTTCCTACATGATTTTGTAATCTATTGTTTCACAGAAGGGCAAGTTGGTGGCATATTTAGATACACTGCTGTCACCCTGCACTACCTTGCGTTTAATCTACCATCACACTGAAATACTGTACTCATCACACATAAAAATATATATTTTGGATAATTCCTTGAAATCTTGACACTTACCTGACTCAAGCATTCTTCAGATTTTTTTAGTGTAGCCAGTCCCTGTTTCAATCTATCATTTCATGTCATGAAACTTCAGGTATAACTCAACAGGAAACATGCAAAATGTTTTTATGGCCATACTGAAAGATTTACTGCAGGACTACTAATAAAACCAAATGGCAGTTTAGCCAACTAATACTTATTCTGTCAGTCATATATGTTTTCCTATCAAAGTTTTATCACTTGGAATTAGATTTTTTGGAAATGAAATTTGTCACTATTGTAATTAAGATATATTGCATGACATAATTTCAAGCAAAATTATGTTGCATAATTTCACAATAATACCCAGAAGACGGCTATGTTATAAAACAGGTATGTACCAACCCTTGAGGACAAAACTTCTCTGTGCCCTCACTTTATAGCAGGTGTGTAATCTGTCTTCATTTCTGTTTGAAAGGTTCCAACAAAGTTTTTTGCAGTGAGGAAAACCAGAGTTTATGTTAACCATGGAAATGACAAACAACTGGTTATAAATCAGACCTATATTTCATGTTCCTTTTTTTTCCTACACTGTAACAATATTAAAGAAGGGAAAAAAAAAGTACTACTGCATAGTATTACATAATACTGATCTATTACTTCTTAATATATCCTTTTGTTCTCAGTTTTCAGATAAGTACAAGAACAAGAGGGCTTTTTTCCTCCATTTTCAGAGCACTAAGCACACCCAGTGCTGCCATTTTCCTCAAAGTAAGAATTAATGTCTCCATATAAGTGGACTGATTTGGAAATAGAAGCTGAAGCAAATAGATTTACTAATTTTTGGTTGATCTTCAGATGAAAGTAGTGCCTAAAATCAGGAAGAATCTTCCTAGGGTTATTCAGAAAAGTAATTTTTATACAGGCATATTTTTAATCCTGATATTTTATATTACATATGCATACAAATAGTTTACAATTAAATAAATGTTAGTTATATCTTGGCTCAATAGAGTAACAAAGTTGCATCTGATCCTAGAAAAGGCTGAGTCCCTAAACTTTTCTTTGACCAGAGCAGAAATAGAAAATTTTCAGCAACAGCCCCTCAGTATAAAGGATGCTTTAAGATGCTAACACATTTACTAAAATCTCTCCTTCTCCTGCACACCTTTTTCAGATTGTTGGCATATATTATTAATATAAATAAAATATTATTTAATGCAAAGCATTGTATTTTTCTGAGGAAATGCAAAAATGTAAAAAGCTTTTTTCCCCCTTTATGTTTATAGAATTAGGATATGAAAACATTTAAACAGTATTTAATTAGAAGATTACTATTTTATGAACTTCAGAACGTGACTGTTTCATTAAATTCAGATGAAAGAAAACTAATGTACAAATGTGCTTATCTTTCCATAAAAAGAAACAAATTTCGTTATTAAGTTACTACAGAAGTCATCACTGTGTATAATATGAAAGTATGTCATATTTTTTCTATGTTACGTATTATGCAGTACAACTCAGAATTTTATCTGCAAGTATTTTGAAATTTGTTTTCATCCTCTGTCATGACTGAAGAACAAAATATCATTCACTGAAAATCAACCAAATGTAGAAATTTTGAAGTTGAAAGAAATCATAGAACTATGATCAATTACTTGTGGCTTGCCTCCACATCTTTTTCCATAGCAATCCAATTGTCAGAATATTTACCCAGAAAGTTGTGATTAGCTTTCAATTTGACGGGAATTATCCACTGAGCAGAACTAGGTTCTACTCACCAGAATGCATGCACGTTTTGTAATAACTAATTGGGTGAAAACAGAAAATAAATACAATATTGAAATTCTTAATGTGGGATTTTTCCCAGGCTAGGCTGGGATTGTGCAAAACACATCTACTGTGTAGAGTATAGTGACAGCATCAAAATAGAAGGCAGATTTACTTCTCATTCACCTTCCTCAAAGAAAGCCAGATTAATGTCACTTACAATATCAAGAGAAAAAAAATACAAATAAAAAAAGAAATAAAATTATGAATACTCACTATCAATCATAATTAGAGTAAAAGAATCTCCAAACCCAAACCCAAAAACAAATGAACAAGCAAACAAAAAACTGAAAAACCCACAAAAATTCTAAACACCAATTATCTTCCTCTGATTGGGACTTACTGTTAGCACTTAAAATAAGATAATTCTGCTTTGAAAGACTTTGCTCAGAAGACAAATTTCTGCCATAATATTAGAATATGAATTTATATTTCATATTTAATTCTGACATGTAAAACACAGGTAAGAAATATCAGAATTAACAAAAAGCAGGTAAGCTAAATCAACATGGCAGATATCTATCATATTTATAAATATGACAATCACTTACTTGCATTTTTTGTCTAAATGAGAAAAAGTATTTTCAGAGACTATGTGTAAGGATAGAACATTGTCTGTGTAATAGAGGCATTTATAATTTGCAATTCAATTCTTGGATATGCATTAAAAGAACAACTTTATTTGGAAAAAAAAAATCCTATAGTCCCCTTGAGAGCTGTCCTACCAAAAATCACTATAATTTATAAACTCTGAATGTATACAATAAAAGTAATGAAAGCAACAACTTTGCATGTTCTGATTTGGCTGAAAAATAGAATGACTTTTTGGGAGTGGTGAAAAAATCGACCTTCATTTGAATAGCCTCTAGCATCTGGTTTTTGTTCCTTAGGCTGATTGCAATTGTACCAGCATAGAAGAATAACTGAAAGAACTTTACTGCTGTGGTCCTATCAGTATTGCTCATATTTTTCTATTGTAGCAAATAGAAAAGGATCTGTTCTGTTTAATACTCAAACACAGATATTCCAATAGCCAGAAATATCTTGCAGTGAGTTAATTAGGTAGAATCAGGAGCTTCTAAAAACATATGTCACTTTACACCAGTCAACGAGTTCTCAGGTATTCTACCAAATTATATGTCTTTAAAAGAAAAAAAAATCATTTTGATTCATGTGTCTGTGTCTGCACTGACGACTAAGATTAACCATAAAATCTTCTTTTAGCTTATGCTTACCAAGTATTAGCCTCAGAAATACTTCAGCTGACCCTACAGTTCTGTGGTTACTTTTGTCTCTTGAAAATTCTGTTTAAATGGTAGGAATTAGGTCAAACCAGCTCTTCTATGCTGTCTTGCCATTTTTAGGCAGCAGACATATGCCATATACTGCCTGAGGAAATGGCCAGCAAGAATCCCACAGATTCCTGCACCTCTTTTTCTAACCCATTTTCTATTACCCTTAAGTTGAGACAGTGCTTGAGAACCCTGCTACCTCTCCTATGTTTAGATATCTGCATATAGATGTTTTCATGTCTCCTTGGTGTCTATGCTCCCACAAGGTCAATGAATACTAGGGTTCATTAAAGTTATTTATTCCTATGTGTGTAGTGCCATCCAAGATATGCCATGAAATCCATCTCACCTCTGGACACTGCTGTAGAAGAACACTCTTATAATGTATGGCCTTTGTATCATTTGTATCAATGTCTTGGATACTCTAAGTCATCTGAAGTGATGCTGGACATCTATCTTCAGGGAGCAGAGATGTTCTGCTCATCAGTGCAGTGAATGTAGCTGGGATATGCTTGCATCTTTGTAACAGAAATTGTAAGGGAAGTAAAAAAGCAGATTTGTTAGAATGGAAATATGGAGAACCACAGAAATTGTTTCTTTTGGGAAGAAAAGTCAGGCTTCTAATAAAGTCTGCTTTAAAGTGATAATTCTAGGCTTCAGATATTATGAAAAGGAATTAAACTGGTTTAGTGTGAGTGTTTTTCCATCCCGTAGACCCAATTCTCAGATCATTATAGTGTTTATACTGTTGTAAAACCAAGAGGATCTGTTTCTTATTCACACTAGGAATTTTTAATTTTTTTATAACTATAATACTAAATGCAATGACTGAACACTTTACACAATTTCCATAAATTAATAAGATTCCAGACAATAAATCTTATTTACAGAGGGATATATCTGATTGAAGGTAAGTAGATGATGCTCTACATGTTCATTTGCAGCTGTGATGGGTTGATCCCAGACAGCAGCCAAATACCCATCCTGCCATTCACTCATACGCTTCTACCAGGTGATGGAGTAAAAACTAATAGTCCCAAAGATACTTGGTTCAAGATAAAGAAAGTTTAATAAGAAAAGCAAAATCTACTTTTGGAAGCAAAACAAAAAATTCTTTCACTACTTTCCACTGGCAGGAAGATATCTAGCTACTCAACTCAGCACATGTACCTCTTACCTGGGAAGACAAACACCATAACCACAAATGTTCACCCTCCCTCCTTCTTACCCTGGGCTGAGCATAACATCACACAGTATGGACCACCCCATTGTTCAGTTTGTGTCAGCTGTCTTGGCTATGCCCACTCCCAGCCTCTTGCCCATCCCCAGCCTTCTGGGAGGATGAGAGTAGGAGTAATGAAAGGGAACCAGAGGTAACAGTGATACTAAAATAATTTATTGTAGAATAAAAAACATTAATGGTTTATTTCTATTTATTTTAGTAATTTCATCTTTTCATAAAGACAGTTGAAAAGCTCATCAGCCATAGAAGACTACCTCTCTTTCAGTCTTGTAAGTTAAAGTGGAAGAAGGATTGCTGTTGCTTCTACCATTTAATAAATGGTTTAAGTCCTGATATTGTAGTAAACTAAACAGGAAAAGTAAGAGAGGTAAAGAGAATCCCATGTAGCTACTTTAATACTCAACACAAAGGCAACCTGAACTGTGCTTGCTTGAATCTCTATCCGCAGAAGAGAGAAATTGAAGATAATAATGGATTATGTTCTCTTTTCTACACAACTTAGAAAAATATGAAAGAATTAGCATAAAATATACCTAAGCCTTTACTTGCCAATCTTTCTCTTTATCTTTGTATTATCTATTGAATCATTAAACTGTTTACAACAGACATAATTCCTTACTATTCATCTGCTGGCAGAGAAAGCTTTCCTGAGCTCTGCTAGATCTATTACAAGCCTATGCTGCTGCTAGTATCCATTCCTGAATGTAGGTTATGACTTGCTCACTTGTGCTTGAGCTATTTTTTTTCCAAATCATCTGTCTTGGTTCACCTGTGGCTCACCATTCTCGCATTCACATCACATTTTGGCAGAATGAACATACTTTTCCAGTGATCTCTTATGCCTTTGCTCCCACTTATAAGAGTCCCTTCTGGCATTCCTGCACCTTGTTTTTCTGCTGAGGAGAACACGGGAATGTAGAAGTGGAACATTTTTGTGGATAAGAACTTCAGGCAGTTCTGTGGCAGGATAAGCCTGGTTTTGGGGCTATATTCTGGGAACAGAAACAGAGTTCGTGCGAGTCTTGCTTCATCTTTAAGTTTCAGGTGATAACATCTTGAGTTAGTAAATGAGTTGATGCACTGAAGTCTTTTGAGTTGGCATGGTTGCTGTGTGGACTGGAGTGAAAAATGAAGCCTTGAGTTAACATGGTACTGTAGACATAGCCATCTGAACTACAAATCAAATAGAAATTAAGGTCGTTTCCCTTACTCTAACAGACTTCTCAACATATTCAGCTATTCTTTTGTGGCTCTACAAGAAATGGTGCTACTTTTCCATGTTTACTGTGAAAGATCAAACACCTCATGCAGAACCTCTACTGAAGGCAATTACATTTCTTCCATAAAACAGCTGGTCTTAGTATTTTATAAACAGTTTAGAAAAACTACACAATAACAAACAATTGTCCAGATGTAAGTGGCACTGGTTACATACATGCATGACACTAACAGTGTCTTCTCTATGAAAAGTAGAGTTTATTGCTGCTCTCCACATGAGTCTCTTCTGCCTTTCCTTATTGTGTTAGAATGAATAATGTAAAGAATCTGTCAGAATGATTTACGTGCTCACCAGAACAATCAGACTGTAGCTAACTATCTTGTGCCTCATTTCTTCTATTCAAAGAGAGCATGAGAGATAGGTGTAGGGAGAAACTACAGAGATTTCTCTGCAGCAGAACTGAAAACCTAGCTGTTAACATTTTGCCTTTATGTTTGATGGCCTACAAAAAACAAATACAGTTACTAAGTAGCAAGCTGTGTGCAGATTTGCTATAAAAATATTAGATTAACTTTCTGAAACCTCAGATAGCTTTAACCAGCCTCTGCTTTCAGATCTTTGTTAAGTTTTCTATATAATTTTAAATATCTTTTTCCTTTGCCTACTTGTTTACATCTAAGAGCAAGAATATGTTGTCATTGAACAATCATTAAAATAATGATTCTTCTATTTGTCGTGTCATTCTGCTACAAAAATAGAGCAAGTAGAAGAACAGCTATAAATGAACAGCAAATAAATACTTTCAACCTGCTGTTGAATAAATAAAAACCAATAAATGAATGTCTACAGCAGACTCTGAGGAGGAAAGATGAACTTAACACAGAGATGACCATGGGATGGCCTTTGTTCTAGATAAATGGTTTCATCAGATGAGTGGATCAACTAGCTGCATGAGATGACCAAATCAAGCAGTTGTATCAGCCAAATGAATAAGCCAGTTCTTTAACCGTTTGTCCCTGAGTTTATCAGAAGACTGCAAACATATTCCTGAGTTAGTGAGACCTGCACGGAAATGTAGATTTGTCTCTTACCGACTAAAAATATAAGTGGACAATGAACAAAAGGAATTTCAAAGAAAGCTGTTGTGTGAAACCCCACTCACAGCCACTCACTCACTCACTCCCCTCTGTGTCAAGATGGAGAGAGAATCAGGAAAGTAAGAAAACTCATGGGTTGAGATAAAGGCAGTTTCATAGGTAAAGTAGAAACCACACAAGCAAAGCAAAACAAGGAATTCATTCACTACTTCCCATGGCAGGCAGGTATTCAGCCATCCCCAGGAAAGCAGGGCTCCATCACATGTAACAAGGACTTGGAAAGACAAATGGCATCACTCTGAATGTCCTCCCTTTCTACTTCTTTCCCCAGCTTTAAAAGCTGAGCATGATGCCATGTAGAATGGAATATCCCTTGGGTCAGTTGGGGTCAGGGGTGGGGATGGTGTGACAGGCAGAAAAGACTTTGACTCTGTGTAAGAGTCAGTCACTGCTCAGCAATAACAAAAATACCTCTGTATTATCAACACTGTTTCCAGCACAAATCCCAACTGTAGTAACAAGTTACTATGAAGGAAATTAACTCTACCTAGGCCAAAATCTGCACAAGAGCAATAGGACAGAGCTAGTTTCAACTCACATATTTCTTCCTGACAATCAGGCTGCTCAGCCTCATGACAGTGAGTATGCCACAGATAGCATACGGTGGGTATCACATTTGTATTCCAATTCAGCTGTATACTGCTATTCCTGTACTCCATTAAATGTAATTTGTACTTGCATTGTGGTACAAGTACTTTGCTGTATCACTGTTTTAAATTCAAGTCCTTTATAGCATCAGCTAACCTCAAGAAAGAAAACTTGGTATTAAACACTGTCTTACATGTTGTAATCATAGAGTCATCAGATCATAGGATCATAAGTTTTTGGAATGGATCTTAAAGATCATCTAGTTCCAACTCTCCTGCCATGGGCAGGTACACCTCCCACTAGGCCTTATCCAACCTAGCTTTGAACACTGTCAGGGTTGGGGTGTGCACAACTTCTCTGGGAACCTGTTCCAGTGTCTCACCGCACTCAGTAAAAAAATTTCTTCCTATAGCTAACTTGAATTTCCTCTCTTTCAATTTGTACCCATTGCTCCTGCTCTATCATTACATCTCCTGACAAATACTTAAAAGAACAGTTCCTGATGAATATCTAGAAGAACCTGGTCACATAATATAAGACTCTGACACCTGCTTGTTTTAAATGGTATCTACTACTGTCAGCACTAAATTAACAAAAAAGGGCACTGACTCTTAACAGCAAGGAACAGATCTCACCTGGCTAATATGAAATTAACTGCAGTCACAGACTACATCAGCTGTAAAGGCAAAAAACCACTGGGTCCTATCTTTGCCATACTTCTATCAATATCTAATTCTGGAATTGAAAAATCCAATCTAATTTCAATTCTTAATATTTGCAACCCAAATTATAAAATGCAGTGATAGATTATGCATAGTAGCAGTATTAATAAGCAATGTGATGTGCAACTGATTATATAGATATTAATAAATCTTTAGGTTTACAGAATTTGTATCATATATGCCCTTAGAATTCAGCTACCTACAGAAATTTAGCATTTACCTTCTTATGTGTCACAAATTATTTGTATTTCTTTGAATTAGCCAGGTAAAAATTGGTGCTAAACGCAACCTGACTACACCTGCAAAAACAAATTTGAACCCTTTACCTTAGTACAAAAGCTTTAGAGTAGATTATTTCTTTGTTGTATGACGTAACAGTATGAGCATGGACTGCCTTTGTCATAATACTTATTTTCCTATAAATGTTTTTATTCCCCAGTACTCCTATATTTAACTGATTAAAAAGGACATTAAAAGAAATTAATGGGGATAACGTGTGTAATCTCTTTGTCTTAATAAAAAACCCTCACTACTGGAGCTCACATCTTCACTACTGCATATATTGTGTCAGATTTGGCATATTTCCTAGATGGGAGAGAAAACATAGTTTTTCTTTATGTTATCTGTCTAGCTTTGTGACCTCCACTAACATATTTTCTGGCATTTACTAGTTTTAAGTGATCTTTATTGCAGTTAATTGGCTATTTGGAAACAATTAGATCAATTCAAATTGCACTGGTAGATGGAGAAAGGACTGAGAATTGGGGTGTCTAAGCTCAGCAGAAGATTCAGATCACCTACTGTTCATATCTGCCAAATCCTTGAGGAGTAGAAGTCTCAAACAGAGCTGTCAGCACCTAAAACGTCTTTGCAATTCTTAAATGAATTGACAATTCACTCCTTTCCACAGACAACCCCAAGAGACAAAGTTCGTTTGGTGTGTACAGACAGTACACTGACAGGTAAACGTTGAATTCAGACCAGTACTCAGTCTAAACTATCTGTTCATTGGAAAGAAATGTGTAGACATACCCCAGGGACTTCTCACTACTAGCATCTGACTCTACTGCCCTAATACTGTTCACCCTGACTCAGAGATGGACGGTGCCATGGCATTATATACACACCCAAAAATAAAATGTTCTCTCTCTCTGTGTCTTCTTCCACGATGTTATTTAACACACTGGCAAGTGATTCTAATTCACTTTTATCTGTGATAAAAAGATCAGACCAATTCTAATATGTCTGTAAGTGCTGTGCTCAGTCATTCTGCAAACCATCATTATACCTATATATGCGCACATGCTAAGTTATAGCAAAGTCTCTAAATATCAGATCTGTCCCACCATTAAACATTTTTAATATTTCTCTACTTGAATATGTTTCTTGCACATCCCAGTTACAGTTCCTGTGTTTGCTTTTGCTCCACTGAATTTCACTTATATGACAGATTTATGTTTATTTAGAATGGATTACAATTTTAACATCCTTTAATGCTGTACTTTCTTGGTATTTGGTTGAGGGTTGGACTTCAAGATCTTGTTAGTCTTTTCCAATCTGATTCTTATTCTGGAAAAAATTCATGTCTAGAATTTAAACACATGCTTTTTTTCCTTTTGATTTTTTTTTTGTTCCCCTAGGATGACACAAAGTATCTATTTTGATTTATTTCTGCACATTTTTAAACATGACCCTTTTCAAGGCTTTGTCTAATTTTCTTTGAGCATCTCTATATTTTTATATAAATGAATTTGGCCCATTTTGCTTTACCTGCAGCCTTATATTTGGATTTCCAATTATTCAGCTGCACATATATATGCATATATGCTGCATACATTTATATGTATGTTGCCTTGCTTAATGTCATTTCCATGTCTCACTAGGTGTTCATGTGGTTTTTTTATTATGCCCTGAAATTTCTACTGTTTAATTAGATATTTTACAGATCACATTAACAGAACTGGCTTTGACAAGCTTCTCTATTTTTTTTCCCCTAGGATATCCTTTAAAAATTATTTTTATCTATTCAAATTTCTATTACTCAGTATTTCTATCACCCTCATGAGATATAATGCTTTTGTGTCTGCCACTCTAAATCCCACAGAAACCTTTACCTAATCCTTCAATTCAATTTTTCCTCTGCTTCTTGTAACCAAAATGTCATCTGGGCCTATAGAAGTCTTATCCAATATTTCCTGTTATTCCAAGGGCTGGTGAACTGCAGCAGCCAATTGGCTATGGGTAAATCACAGCAACCACTACTTTCTCTTCTATTGAATCTACTTGGAATATGTCCCATTGACTTCCCATTTCTTACAAAAGCAGAAATAATACCATACAAAACAATTTTGTAATAAACATCCAAAAAAATTATCAAAATCTCTCTCTTTTTTCCTGTTTTCCAGTGAACAGAATTTTCTAGTAACACCAGAGTTAGAGCATACAAAAAGCATGGACTGAAGTGCTCCACAGCATCCTGACTTTGCTTAAGGGGAGCGCTCTGATAACACCCACCCTGACCACTGAAAACTTGTGCTCAGTGGGTCCCTGCTTAGCTCTAATGGCTTTGGGTCCACATCTACATGGGAAAAATGTCCTGAACACCATGGAGGAGTGATTCTGCAAGGGAAAGGAGGGACTATCCTCTAATCCTCCTTGTAAAAATCATGTCATTGTGTTGTAAGAATTGCAAGAATATATCAAGCTAGAAGGTGAAGAAGCAGGAGTGCTCTAACATAGTTAAAGGGGGATGCCTTTAGAAGGGTTTCTGGTTTTGTTCTGCCATTGAGCTGACACTCAAACAACATAATTTCACCTATACATACTTAATGCTTATCTGCAGTCTGGGACATGTAATACGATGAGAATTGTGAATGAACTTGAATAACTTGCTATCACAATTCAGAATCTGGTAAAGAGACATAAATTCAGTTGCCTAAACATATGTATTTGGGACAACAAACTGTATTTATGTTGCTTCATGGTATCTAAAACGTCCTCACTGATCTGGTAGATAAAGGATGAAGAAAGCCATGAGATCTCTGGACCACAGGCTGGAGTCCAAGCAGATGAGTATCTCAAATGATATGCAGATTTTGGCAGCTGCATATAGCCTAGAATTTAACACACACACATATATATATATATATTTAGATAAGTAGCTTTTAAAACCAGAAGATCAGTTTTTGTCTCTGATTTTAGTGTTCTTCATAATGCAAATGAAAGAACTCCAGCTAAGAAATATTACTTTTGCTTTTGCAATAGAATGCCCTTTAGAATGATATCTAACCTTGACTTAAAAGTCTGAAACTGTGAGAATACATAATATCCCTAGATCAGTTTAACAATGATTTATTACCCCCATGTAAAAAGCCTACTCTTGTCCAGTTTCAGCATCTAACTATCAAATCTCATTAGGCCTATTTCTGTCAATATAAAGGAGAACCTGCCAACAAAAAGACCCAAACCAACAAACCTGCAACCTATTTATTTCTAGACCATCATCCTGATAGTTCAAATGTCCATGCATAAAAGAGAGTGTAATTTTTTTTTACCACCAGAAGTGTGCAGGACTGTCCATATCTTGAAGGAAAACACTTTCTATAGGCTTTAGCCATATTTCCCTGGCACTTCTTCTTCACTGCCTTATAGACAACAAGACTGGACATTATGATCATCACTGGACATATATTTAGGACAAATAAAAGTTTGTGTTCTGCATTAAGCAATCAGAATAAAAAGCAATGCATAAAATGAAACAAAATACCTGTTCACCCAAAAATGGTCTTCATCAACATTCCTCGCATTACTCCCTTGGGAGGAAAAAATAAAATAAAAAAAAACCCCAAAAAATAATCAATCAAAAAACCCCAACAAACCAAACCAAACCAAACCAAACCACTCCAAGAAAAAAAATTTCAACAAGTTTCCATTAATTTTAAAATTTGATGTGCAAAAGAATGAGGGCTAAAATAAAAAGGACAAAAGTAATGCAGCAATTTAAACACTAATACCACAAGTTTGCCTTGGAGGCTTTGGGATCTAATTAATGCTTAATTACATTACATAAGAAATCAAAGGAGCTTTCCAAGGTGATAAGGACCAGAGCTATCCAGTATTATATTTTTATTCATTTTACTGGAAGCACATTCAGATGCATTATCGTATTAGCTGTGTTTCACTTATTGGAACAAAAGCAATCTGTAACAAATAGCAGAAAGTTTAGGAATACAGCAGGAAAAAGAGATGGGGAAACACCGATAAATGAATCTGAGGACTGAGGACATGAAAAAGCAATATTAATTACAGTTAGGTTGGCCTGAACAGCCTCAGAATGGACACATGTATTTTCTTTAATAACACAGAACCACACAGAATGGTTGGGATTGGATGGGACCTGCAGACATCATCTAGAACAACCCCCTGCTAAAGCACGTTCACCTAGAGCAGGCTGCACAGGATTGTGTCCAGGTGGGTTTTGAGCATCTCCAGAGAAGGAGACTCCACAACATCTCTGTTGAGCCTGTTCCAGTGCTCAGTCACCCTAAAACTAAAGAAGTCTTCCCTCATCTTCAGATGGAACTTCCTGTGTTTCAGTTTTTTGCCTGTTGCCCTGCATCCAGTCACTGGGCACTACTGAAAAGAGACTGGTCCCATCCTCTGGGTATCCCATCCTTAAGATACTTGTATGCATTGATAAGATCCCTGAACAATCATCTCTTCTCCAGCACAAACAAGCTGAGCTCTCTCATTTGTTTTTCATATGCCAAGCCATTGTTTGCTGGCAATGCAATAAGACATTGGCTAAGAAGCATTTTGTTTGAATTTTTAAAGCAAAAAGGAATATTCTTTTATTTTTGGTTATTCTCTGGTTGAAGATAACCATACAGTAAAACAGAAAATAAATACAGATATCAGAAAAATCCAAGATGTATCCTTTCTTTTTAAAAGAAAAAAAAATTACTGCTTTTATATGAAGAAATTTTGAAATTATCATGGAGTCATCAGTGGGCTAATTTGTCTAATCTCCTGTGCTTATTTACTTTCCGAATGTAAATGCATAGTTTTAGCTAGATATCTAAAAATGAAAGGTGACTACATGGTTTTATGATGGTGCTTAACAGGATACAACCCACTATAAAAGAAGTGTGATGCTAAAATATTTTCCATGATCTGCATATATAGCTACTTTACTTCAGAGGAATATAAATTATGAATATTTATCAGAGTTTTTTCCTTAAGACTTTAACATGATAAACACCTACTGCACATTTCCTTGGAAACAGTATTAGAATTGTGTAAAATATAAATGATGGCCTAGATTACCATTTATATCAAAGGTGCTGAACAACATCATTTGTAGGTATGTACTTAAATTAGTTTTGACTGAGCAAAATATAACAAGCCTTCTTCTATGTTATTTCAGTAGTTTCTTGATAAAACAAAACAAAATATCCAACATATTCAAATAAGTTTTAAGATAACCGGATCTGTGAAATATCTCTCATTCTCACATTATTTTCAGTTCTTTGGGATTTTCATATAAGAATTGAGGAGCTTGCTTTTCCTGTCATCATTTAGTTAAAAGCCTCTGGTAAAAAAAAGAGAAACAGAACCAAATTGTCACATTCTCTGGTTTTCCATAAAGCAAAGATCAACTGGAGTTCACATTTTAACAAGGAGCAGGACAGAATATTGATCTGCTCTACAGGAAACAGAGCACATAAGTGACTGCTGCCATGGTGGAGCAGTGAGGATCACTCCGTGGGTGAGCCCAAATAATTTCAACATATTTTTCTCATCTAGTTTTAAATCTTACAGTCCTGTTCTCCAAACTGTTACAACAGTTTTACTTTGACAAAGGCAAGTATCAGACCCTTAACTGCCCAAATTTTTACAATTTTAATTCACCATAGTGCTCCTAGAACGCCCAGATCCAATTCTTGATTTTATCAATAAAAAATATAAAAGCTTGCCACCAGTCAGTCTAACCAGGAACACAGAATTATTTTTAAATGTGGAATATAATTAAGACAATAAAGGATTTGTGGATTTTGTGTTCTAGAATATGTTATTGAGCTCTGGAGGGCAATAAAGTAATAAATGGTTTTGACAAACTCTTGGGTTTTCAGAGAAGTACACTGGCACTGCATACCAATCCTTTTGAAGTGTTTTTAGCATTTCAGAAGTTCTAAGATTTTGTTAACTTCATAGGATTTCTAAGCAAGATGAAATATTCATTCACAAGGACTTACAAAAAACTATTTACTTCCTGTTTGAAATTTAACTAGTGAAATACCATTTATATTTTGTAAGCCTGTGTAATTTTCAGGAACTATCAGTAAGTTTCTGACAACACAAAAACAGTAACAATCTGAAGTGCTTGTGTGATATTGGATAACTTTTCAAATGTCCTGAAAGTCTGTCTATAATCCACATAATCACAAGATATTTGAGGTTGTAAGGGCTCTCTTGAGATCACCTAGTCCAATACACAAAGATAAAACAGAGTAATTTCAAGAAGGCTTCCCAGTATCATGTCCAGATGGGTTTTCAATATTTCTGATGGAGACTCCACAACCTCCCTGGGCATCCTGGTCCAGTGCTTAGTCATCCTCTCTGTGAAAAGTATACTCTTATGTTCATATTGAAATTCATGTTTTTCTAGTTTCTGTCTGTTGCTTCCTGTCCTGTCATTGGGCACCACTGAAAAGAGTCTGGCTCTGTCTTCTTTGCACACTCCTATTGGTTATTTAAATAAAGGGATGAGAGCTCAGTGAGTTTTCCTTTCTTCAGACTGAATAATCCCAACATTCTCATCCTTTCCTCAAATGAAAGATGCTTCAATCCCTTAATCATATTCTTTTACTGGGGAGTCCAGCACTGGACACAGTACCCTGGATATAAGATAATCCCAGTGCTTTAAAAACTATTAATAAATTAATCAATTAATAAATCAATTCCCACAGTCCATCTTTGCTTATTACATAGAATTATTCACCCTCAAATTAAAATGCTTCACAGGAATATCATGCTTATTTCTGTTTCCTGTATTTTTTTCCTTTTAAATAGGGCTGGAATTCCCTTTTCAGGACAGAACTGAATTCCCTGAAATATCTTAAATGTCAAGAAGATATGAGTTGTTGTACTAAAGCATTCATAAAATGGAAACCTCACACCCAGCAGAAATTCTTTGTCTGTACTTTGTTTTGGTTTATCATTTAATAGGTCATGTTTGAACCACATGCTTACTTAGACATAGCTCTATTAAAAGATAGCACCTCTTTTCACCAAATCCTGTCTCACTGACATTGAAGTAGACAAGCAAATATCTTTGTTGTTCTCAAAGTACAAGGTCTCCAAGGTAACACTGAAAACAAGAAAGAGTGAAGGTGGGAGAGTGCAGTAAAAGCTTAAGAAAATAAATTACATTGACATGTGTGAAGTGATGAAAGCACAAAAGTCCTGGTCTTTTTTTTGAGGATGTATTTAGAATGCTGATTTACAGTACCACGTGCATGTAGATTAAATATATGAATTACTATATCTAATGAATTGCATTAAGAGTGGGAAAGAATCATGCCCTAATAAGTGAATTTTTACAATAAATGCAAGGATGCAAATTTTGAGGAAACCTGTGGAAAAGCATGCTTCCTCGTGCATGAATTTAAATTCCAATACTGTGCAATCCCAGTCTCAGATGTATCACAAAGATTTTCAAATATCTTGCCCCAGATCATATGAGTAGCATTAAAAATTCAAATCATCTTGACTTCAGATATTATCAAGTGACTCAACTGGAGCATTTAGCATTTTCATTTGTAGTTCCTGGTTTTAGGTAGTACTTCTTTTTAGTCTTTTTTTCTTGCAGGCAGAGACAGACATAGATAATTCCTATGGATATAGGAAAGTAAAAGTGAGCATATTTAACAAGTTTTGGCCATTTGCAAAAGCAAAGTTATAAACACTTTTCAACCCATGTTTGCAAAGGAAAGGCATAACAACTTGTCAACTACAGAAGCTTTCGTAGGTATCATTCAGGATTTCCAATCACTGTAAAAGGCTGCCATCTACTGGAAAATATTTAATTAAATCTTAAAGCCATCTTTATGACTGTCCATCAAATGTGGGAATCCTCTTATTGTCAGTTAAAAGAAGAGTCCTTTGATATTTCAAGATGCCTCTTTTTGGTCCTTGAGAATGATGATTAAACAATTTGCATAGGACAAGTAATTTCAGGTTGTAGAATAGCAAAAATGAAGAACTAAAATTTTACATTGGTTTTTGTCAGAGTACATAACAAAATTAAATACATGACTGCTTCATTAGGAAATTATTTAATGCCAGATAAATTCTAACTTCAGTCAGACTGAAGGAGATGATGAGATCTTTTTAATGAAAGAAATGAATGACTGTGATGAATCATAGAATGTTTAGTCAGATTTAATATTTTGCAGTCAGATAGTGAGAGTTATTATCTTCCAGAAGTCACTGAAAATGACATTTAGAAAAATTTGGAAGTCGTTAAGTGGTCAATACACTTCGACTTTTTAAAGATTACTTAGTTGGCAAAGACATAGCACTGCATTTTCCCACCTTTGTTTTCTTCTTGTGAAGGAAAAGCAGGTAGTGTTGTGGAGAATACCCCATGCCAGCTCATCAGATGTACAGAGACAATACAGCCATGCTGTTATTTGGTCCCTTTCAAGAAAGAATTATTTCTGTGAGTTCTTGGACCTAGTAAGGAATGATGCTTGGTTCTTTCTTATCATAGCTAGTGTCAACAGGGCAAAGCAATAATGTTGCATTCCATACCACTACAGTCCTTTCATAACTCCGATCTAAACCTGTCCCTAGACATGTATATTTACAAACAAAGTTAAATGAAAAAGAGAACATTGTGGATTGGAATTCACTTACTTGTTTATAGCCACCTGTTTTAAAATGGCAGTTATCAGGAATATCTGATACTTTCTTTTCCTAAAGCAGCTGGGCATTTAATCCTGCACATACTTAAAATGAGATTTAGAAATTTAACTCAAGTATCTTTACTAACATCTAGTGTGTATTATTAATGTAGTTAAGGCAGTGCCAGTTAGTTACCTAATAAATGTCAATCATTTATCAATTAAGTTAAACATACCCAGGTATTACAGAGTATAATCCTAAAAAAGTAAAACTGAATTTTAGATTGAAACCACACATCAAGCAAAGCAGATCTGGAAATAACCAGTGCCCATTCTAGGAAAAGGGGACACACCCTAGGAAAGACCTCAGTTTTGGTGCTCTAGATTTGTTCTAGAGTTATGATAGTGTAAATCTCTGTACTGTACTTGCTTTATGTCTCAGAGTCCTTATATAGTTCTTTGGTTGGGATCTATTTGCTTCATTAAGCAATCCTGTTTGTCTGTGTTAAGTTTAGCTGATGAAAGAAGCAGTCAAATTAATTTTAGTAATTTTCTGAGAACAGAGAAGTGTTTTTTCATGCTTAAGAGCTACCAAAAATTGAATTCCTGCCTTTAAAAGAACACACAATTCGCATAGCTTATGAGAAGAAGCTTAAATATTTGGTTTGAAAAGGTGTAAAAAATATAACAACAAAACCACAGGTATAAAGGCTTTTTCAGGTAATTCTTTAATGGGAAGATACTTTATCAAGAAAATTTTTCTTCTTTTTGTCATCAATGTTATTAATGGTATTTTTGAAATTTATTCATCTTAAAAAAGATCTAGAAAGGGGGCATTTACATGCAAAGGAATGCATGTAAATGCTCTTTTTTAAAAAATAAAATTAAACCAAAACAACTGAACTCTTACCCAAAAAAACCAGAAAATCTAAGTTTTTAAAAATACAATGAAAGCAAAAATTGAGAGGCAGTAAAAAATACATTTTTATTTTTGATCGATTGTAATCTGTTAGCCTGTTATGTACCTGAGAAGGTGTTTCGGAGCAGTCAGCCTTCTGCTGAAGATGGTAAATAATGCAAAGTGTAAAGAAATTATTTTTATCCAGTTGCAAGCAAACCATGTTTTAGAGCAAATTATTGGCCTACATGCAAATTAGAACTGGTTGAATATATTGCATTAATTAGTCGATTAAAGAAAACCATATTAGTACAAAATATTTAACAACAACAAGGAATAAAAACAAGAGATTTGAAACTCTTTTAATAAGTGGTAGATTTCACACACACAAGGAGAGAAAGAGCCTCAAATAGAGATGCCCGTATGATTTATGCCTAAAAGCTACTAATCTTGCATTTGGAAATAAGAAAGAAAATGTGAGAATGAGACAACATTAACCACTATCAGGCTGCAGCCTTGAACTTTCTTTGTGTTTTCTTTCTAATTCTCTCCTTATCCACAACTTCTCTGGGCAAGATGTTCCAGTGCCTCATCACCCTCACAGTAAAGAATTTCTTCCTAATATCTAATCTAAACCTACTATCTTTCAGTTTGAAGCCATTCCCATTCTCATGTCATTACACACTCATGTAAAATGTCCCTCTTCAGTTTCCTTGCAAGCTCCCTTCAGATTCTAGAAGGCCGCAATTAGTTTGCCCTGAAAACTGAAAAAAATCCACACTGAACAAATCAAATTCATTGTAGGAGAGGTGTTTCATCCCTATAACCAACTTTGTGGCTCTCCTTTAATTTTTTAAGGCCAGGTTGGATGTGGCTCTGAGCAACCTGATCCAGTGGAAGATGTCCCTGTCAATGGCAGGGGTTTGGAACTAGATGATCTTTAAGGGCCCATCCAACCCATACCATTCTATGATTCTATGATTATCTGGTCATAGAAATTTCTCCGGAGGAAATATTGGACCGTTACACGTAAGAATTACTAAGAAGGCAACAGGAAACAAAAACAGTAGAGAAAGCTCTTGTGGAAGAAGAAAGTTTGCAAAAAACCCTAAACAAAACAAAACAAAACAAAACAAAAAACAAAAAGCCCACCACTTTAAAATTTGTACATATGTGAGAAAGTGGCTGGAAACCACAGAGAACCAAACCTGTCAGTCTCTCAGCTTTCATGCTGAGATGGAGTGTGCTGACATAACTTCCTTAATATTTAAAGCTCTCATCTCTTCTGGCTATTGATTTGGAGAATAACTCATGCAACACAGATATATCCTGTAGAAGTCTGCTGAAGAGGTCTGCATACCATGTGGAAAATGTGACTCCCTTGCTTCTAACACTAACTGACACTGGTGACTGGGAGAGACTGATAATATTTGCTAGAGGGAAAGAAGAGCTATTATACCAAAATAGTAGGATTCAATTGTTGCCTCACTTGAGTCTTACTCCGTCTTGACAGAAGTAGCTCAACACAGTTCATAAACAGTTTAGAGGAAAAAACAGGGAAACAGATGTGCTATTTCTTACAAAAGGCAAATACACTTCATATACTGGGAGATTCTGAACTGGTTGTAGCAAATGCGTCTGGGTTCAGATGCTGCTACTTCTGCATTATGTTCAAGTTATTGAGCTTTTTCATCCTAATCAAGTGTCTCAGCCCAAGGAAATAAAGTCTAGATCTGCTCCAGAACTTTTATGCCTGATCCTTATAGCAGTAAATAAACATTTGTTTTCACACAGAAAAAGAAAGAAAAAAACCCAACCTTGAAACACTAGAATGATTATCAGAAAGGAGCTCAGTGGTAGATATGTGAAGCAGACTGCTCTATGTAACAAAGAGATCAAAATGAATTTGGGTGAAGGATTATGTTCTAGAACAATTTCCAGACATATCCTTTCTAAATCTCCCTTTGAAGAGAGAACAATGAGGTCTGCTGTTCTTTTTTGGTTTAGTTCCTTTAGTCACCAGTATGGCAAGAGCCACAGGCATAAGACTGCCTTTTTATAACAGATGTGACAGTAACCAAGTGAATCCACTGTCTTTTAAAAAGATGGGCTTTACAAAAGCCACATGAAATATCCCAGGTTACTGCCACGTTTTACCCAGACAAAGTGTTAGTCAGTGATACCATATTCACCTGTTGTCTGCTTATTTGGGGAGAATCTAATATGATTTATCTTTTTCTAAGCATTGCCTCTTTCTCTCCGCCTTGTGCAATTCCTGCTGATGCTCTTCTTAAACCTAGTGAATTTAGATACTTTCACGATCTGAATACAAAACAGCCAGAATCATCATATTCCTGATGATAATGGATGTGGCAGATGCATTTAGTGTACGTATGACAATTATTTGAGTTCCTCTGTAAAATCCCTATGTATCTGGCAAGCAAAGTAATAATATTTTTAAATTCTAGTAAAAAATATTATGAGTTTTAACATTTTCATATTTAAATCTTCCTTCCAAATTATAATCCTCTACAGAAAACAAACTGTGAGCTATAACTGCTGTGGCCCAAAGAGAACAGGATGTGGCAGGTGAACATTCTAAATGCAATTACAAAACTAGAAGCTGAATGAAAGAAACATGGCCACAGTATTTGAGAAATAATGCTGATATAAAAAACTAAGATGTTTGCAATAATAACAAGAATTGGTTAACTTCCTTTACAGATAGAAAAATGTCACAATTTGACATTTACATTCCTCCAACAATTGGATTGATTCTAATGGATTTTCTCTGTGAATGCTGTAGTGACAGGTGCTAGATATGTTTACATTTTCATTAGTGATATGGAAAAGAACAATACACTAAATATTAGCCAAACTGAAATAGTACCTTAAAATGAGGTAGTTTGTAAATATATTCAAGATATAAAAAGATGATAAATACTTATGAACAGCAAACAATATAAAAAAGAAATATAGTGGAAGACCTTGAGGAAAAACAAAACAGAAAAAATAAGTAATTTTATATATTTCCCTTTAACATGTTAGTTATGTAGAACTGCCTACAAAAAGTTATGGGAATTAGAAAAAGTCTTCTTGTTTAAGTATGACATGGAAATAATGATAATGGAATTAGTAGGGCTAAACCTTCAAAAAACCTTCAAAAAAAAAAAGTTGAACTTAAAGCCGTCTAAAATATTTATTTGGGTAATATTAATTACAGAAAAGGGAATACGTGTCTATTTTTTGTATGAGGCCAGAGTGAAAAGTACTGCAAGAAACATTCACAGTTCATCTTCAAGGTTAATTTTCAAAGCTCATATTGAAGATCATTTGGGATGCTTGCACTCAACAGCAAATTACTTTTGAACAGGATTCCTCATTTTTGATATGCGAGTTAATTGATGAAGCAAGCTCCACTACCACTAACTCCTCTTGACAAGGAGTTGTTTTAATTCAAACCAAGACATTACTGTCTGATTCGAATGGGCTATGAAATATTTTTTACTCTCATGGTGGACCTAGCTACTCATTTTGGAATTCAGTTCTGGATGAGGTGAAACCTAGTGGTTGAGTAAGAGAGACAGAAAGAGGAATTTCTTAAAATGAGATTTTTTTTGTGTAATGTTCAACTGATCATTGTAAGTTCCCATTGTCCTTGAAGAACAAAGGAAACAGAAGTAGGTCAAGGTTGTTATACATTAATGGCCCTAACAAACCAGATAGGATGGCATATTTTAAACTAAAAGTTAAGATGTGGGAGAACATTGTGACATCTCACCCCTAAGAAAGAAGCAAGTACCTAAGATATGTAAATGCTAGTGGTCAAAAGGAATGGCAGAAGTCAGAGGATCTGCAGTCAGAAAGTTTTATTGGTTAATTACACACTTCACATGGAAATTGGTATGTTAGTCTCTAGCCCACTATATAAGCATGCGGAAGTGAGTTTTGGATAAAGGGATAGGGTGAAAGGGAAGAGAGAAAGGAAGAGATTAATTAAAGGGCGGAAAGGGTGGAAAGGGCAAAAGGAAGGGCGNACCAGTCCTGGTTCCAGCCCTGAGCCTGCTGATGGGATGTCCAGCACCCCGGTACCACCTGGACTTGGGGATGGATACTTTCTAAAGAATAGGTTTCTCCACCTTGAAGATATGTTCCTCACTTGTTAAGCAGATTAGTTATTGTGCACAGGCCATTCTGGAAATAGGTCAGAAGGTTTCAGGGGTCTTTGGTAGTCTTGATCTCTCTTTGCAGTCCATGCCTGCTTCTTGGCCTCATTCCTGTTCTTGTGTTGTCTTTTTTTTGCTGTGTTCCTGTGGACTAGAACAAGGATGTTTGTCCCAGAAAAATTCTGCCGTTATGTCCACATGGCCCCCATCTCCAGTTAAAACTCTGGTTTTTTTCTTATGGCATATTAATACGAACAGCCATCAGCTCTATTAACAACAATTCTTATCTGTTATAATTGTCCTTGGTTGGATTTACAGCCATCTGGCTATGGAGACAAACAAATTAGCCCCTTATTTTCTGGGATTCTACAGACATGCCTCCAAGATAACTGGTAAAACAAAATAGAATAGGGAGGTTATTTAATGTAAAACACCAAGGCTCCATTTTTTTATACGTTAAAAAAATTAATAAATTAGAGTGTTGCCTGGAAATAAGGAATTGTGTTCAATTGTTGAAGCTGCCATAAAATCAAGCATAAGCATTTTTTTCTCATGGTACTTTTTCAAACTACTAGGAAGCATTCCTGGAACTTCAAGAAATAAAAATTTTTGGGCTGTTCAGTTTACTCGGTTGTTTCAGATCATCTGTTGACTCCCAGGGACAAGATTGAAATAACTTCAGCACAGCAGGCACAGTGGGCAGGAGGAACAATGGCAAACAAATTCAACATGTGAGAATCATACCTATAAAGTTCCTGTGGAGTGTTCATAGCTACATTGTTTCTAGAAGATTGATTAACTGTGGGAAATGATAAAGTGCCTGGAAAAGCACATGCTGTGGAGGCAGGATTTTCAAAGACTCATTTCTGACACCAAAGAGACTACTGTACCAGAGCCTGCATTTCAGGTCCAAAGAAAGCAAACAGTTCTGTTTGAAGATCATATACACATAAGTTTGTTCTTGAAAAAATGTAAAGAGAACATTCAATGGCCAGACAATAAATTTCTGGGGTTTTTCCCCTTCTACTTTTTTATCATAGCCTCATTATTATTTCCAAAATGTATCAGTTATGTCATTTAGGCAAAGAGTATGCGTATTTCTGAATTCAGATAGATTTTCAAAGTAATGCTGATATAGAGAGGAAAACTATTTTAACTTTCAGTTGTATAATCTTCATCTGTCTTTGTAATAAAGCAGTAATAATAGTCTTTCAGTTTCTCTTTAAAATAGCTGATAACCTTTAAGAGTATATATAAATGTATTCTGTTTCTTTCTATTGAAACACTTCTTAGTTATTTGAACTCATTGAAAAATTTGTTTTAAAATAAAATATATCACGGGTTATTAAATCTCTTTTAATACCTTCTTTAAGCTCACATCTCAACCAACTAGAATAATACTGTCAGTCTAACACATACATCAATGGTAATACTGATATTTTCTATTGCCATTACAGTTTTAATATTTCTCACTTTTATGTTCCAGTTGTGGTTTAATCCTAGTCAGCAACTCAGTACCATGCAACTGCCCACTCGCTGCCCTCCACACCCCAAGTGGGATGAGGCATAGAATTGGAAAAGAAAGTAAAACTCATGGGTTGAGATGAGAACAGTTTAGTAATTCAAAGAAAATAAAATACAAGAATGCTACAACTAAGAACAATAAATATTAAAGATATTGAAAAAGACAGAACAAAGGACAAAACCCGAGAGAAACTAATGATGCCCAAAGCATTGCTCACCACCCACTGAGAGATGCCCATCCCATCCCCAAGCAGTGATTAGCTCCTCCCAGCCAACTACCCTCAGTTTATATACTGGGCACAAAGTTCATGGTGTGGAACAACCCTTTGGCCTGTTTGGTTCAGCTGTTCCAGCTGTGCTACCTCCCAGCTTCTTGGGCATCTCCAGACCAGCAGAGCATGCGACACTGAAACATCCTTGATTTAGGGTAAACACCGCTTAGGAACAACTGAATCATTGTGTTATCAACATTATTCCCATTCTAAATCCAAAACACAGCACTATACCAGCTACTAAGAAGAAAACTAACTCTATCCCAGATGAAATCGGAACAGTTGCTCATAAATAAGAAATGCAGAGTTGCACAGTCACAGACAATCATTTAAAGCACTCTCTTCTGCTCAGGCAAGGTCAATACAACCTAGATGACCTACAGAGTGTTTTGGGGTTTTTAGGTTTTTTACAAACTTGATTTCTCACTCTACTTGTCCTTTCTCTTTGTATACTAATATAATTCAGTTCTGGCAAAATTTTGTCATACATTATGGTTATAACTACTTTGTTCTTCTCTGTTTTCCCTTAAAAAAGAAAATTATAATTAAGACATCTATTAAATGAGGTGGCCTTCACAGCCAATCTTCAGCCAAATTTTAATCTACTCTGTTTATCAGAATCTGGATAGATTGAGGGTGCTAGATGATTTTATGTCTCATATTTAATTCTTCTATTTTATGCCTTTGGTTTTGTTTTATTTTTTTAAACTATTTTCTGGATGACAAAAAATGTGATGCCCACCATGTTGTAGTATTCTGTTGTACACAGTAAGAGAAATTTACTTCAAAATTAATAACACAGGCAGATGGTGAGAATTACAAGGGAGTCAAGTAATTTACTTGTCAGAGGCATTAAATTACCTTTTTTTAACATTTGGTTAAAACATCAATTTTTTAACTTTGCTGACTCTTAATTTTCTTTCTCAATTCTGCTCTAAATTAAAGCCTCTCAAATTAAATTATGTTTGTTCAAATAAACAGGAAATTGAATAACATACAAGTGAAAAAGAACAACAGGTTGCAAATTGTTAATTTTTATCATTTCTTGAATAAATAATCATTGTAGTTATAGACAGCTGCTGGGCAGCTTCCCTATTGTGTTACAGTTTCTATCACTTACAATGTGACCAGCCTCCAGAAGTGTGTTGCATTAGAAGCTCACATTATTTTCAAAATGAAGTCATATTTTGAAGATTGTCAAATGCCATTATCCGGTAACAGTAGAATGAAAAAGATTTGGAATTACTGCACTATTCACAGTTTATATTGCAGAATTTATTACAAGTCATTCAGAGAAGCAATGCTACTCTGTATTTGTGTGTAGAAATTTTTCTCCCCTAATCTATGCAGAAAACACTTTCAAACACATATCTTCTTTTTCTTTTAACAATTTAGTTTAAGTTAATGTTTTAGGCAAATTATTTTATAAACATGAGACTAAGCTTTGTTTGGAAAGTTATGTTTTCCCAGAACCATACAACTTATCTTTTTTCTATTTTCTTTTATTTTGTGGGTTTTTTTCTATTAAGAATGTCATCATTTAAGCATTAAAAAAATAAAAATCAACCCTCAACCCCCACTTTTCCAGCTTTCATGAACTAAGAATAACAATATTTATGACTGGCAATAATATTTATGACTGGTTAATATTTTTGACTGGAAACTCATTAAGTGTCAGAAAATTCAGAACCATTTATATAAGTATTTAGCCATAAATTATGGAAAAACTCTTCTGTTTCTAAAAAATAAAATTTTGTCTTTCGGTTTCTTTTAAAAATAGATGTCGCACATGACTAACTCATCAGAAACCAAACTGAAACAAACCCAGGATAACCAACAAATTCCTAATAATATTACAAACTGATATTAGTGTTTATACTTTTTCTCAGAAACAAGGAAATATGGTGTGTATGTCTACTTATCTCACATTATCTCCATATAGCTTCTTCGTTACAAAACCATTTTAAAGCGAAGAAAAAATCAATTTTGAGTTCATCTTGGGCACCACAGAGTGACATTAACCTGCTACCCCGTTACCCCCACCATCATTTACCATCTGTTTAGTTGCAAAACAGCTCGCAACTAAGGAACAAAATTGTCCGTTATAGGTACTGTGCTTAATTTTTACCCAGTCTGTCAACCCATTCATGGCTGTTACTCAGAGGCAGCTCTTCACAATCTATCCTTTCCTTAACATACAGAGCAACACCTTCACCCCTTTCCCAGCCTCTCTTCTGAAAATCTTGTGGCCCTAAATTGCAGTGCTCCCATCGCACAACTCGTTCCACCATGCTCGCGTGATAGCAAATAAAGCAGAGTTTTCTGATTTCACCATGGCTCCCAACTCCTGTCCATTTCCCATCTGTGTGCACTGGTGTAGTAGAACTTCAGATGGGCTGTTGGCCTCTTCACTTTTGGGAGGTATGCTGTCTAATTCCTTTGGGAAGATTAACAGGCATTTCCATGATATTCCCTAAAGTGCTGTTGTTTTCTTGTTCCTCACTAATGCCCACTAAAGCATCTCCTCTGGGGCAAGAATTAGATTCGTAACAGAATCTATCATCTGCTTTCTGATTACCAAATACATAACAGTTTTGGTAACATGATTGGGTCTTTATTTTAATTTAAGTAACCCTGACTCCTTCCGTACCTTATGGACAAAGTTAATTTTTTGTTGCCTGTAGAATGTTTTATCAGCAAAACAGACTCACACAAAAGAAACTCCATAAATACCATGAATTTAATATCCAGATACTTCCTGCAGCCATGTGACATCCTGAAACCTACCCTTTTCACACAGGTAATAGACAATAAAAAAAATATCACATTCATAGCATGGTCTGTAAGAACACGGAATTTTTATCAGAGATTTTGTGTTTGAGTGTTCCCTGACATTTTCAAGCCCTCTTTTAAAAATTCCTAGCTTTAATCATAAAAGAGTGGTAGAAGATTGTTGACAGTTGAAGAAACAGGTTTTAGGCCAAAAACGTCTAATTATGTACCAGGTTCACACACATACTTCTTACTCTATTTTCCTCTTGTTCTACTCAGTCTTTTGATAAAAAAGTGACATTCTATTTAGATCAAAATATTAGAAGCTGTATATTTGCATTAAATATTTAAATGAATCTGTATGAAGTAAACTTGACCTTCCATTTCAATGAACACCTACAACTTAAATGGAGTTGCTGATGCTCGATATCTTTGAAAGCAGTATTATGTATCAGATTGTATCAGGCATCATGTTGAAGAATTTGAATTAATAATAACTGACTGTTACTGATTTTCCTCCTTCTCTAGTACTTATTGTTTTCATTTTCATTATAAATTTGTTATTGCAAAAGATATTGCAGATTCTGTTGCATTGCAACAGAACCAAATTCTTATTTTCTTATTCCCAAAAATATTGTCTGTCAGTACCTGCATTTATGAACTTCTTGAATTTTTTTTATTTATTAAGATAATTATATTAGTATTTCTTTTTTCTTACAGTTAGTATATTTAGTCTGCCTGAGTAGCTAAAAGGAAGAAGTTGCAAGATAGATCAGAAAAATGATTTTTCAATACCTTTGTTTCAGAAACTGCAACAGAATGATTACCAAAACATTTTAATGCATAGCACTGGGGTCCTTTAATTTTTTAATCCAAAGTTGAACACCAAGGGCATTTTCTAGAAAAGCTGATCTTCAACCACAGACAAATAACAAAAATGTTATGTAACTCTTTATGCAATGATTAAGGTATACTTGAATCCAGTATGACATAATCGTGTTATAATGATAATAGTGGATAGAATAGTGGAGAGAAATGTAAACACAAAAACAGTTTATGAAAGAAGTGGCTGAAAACTCTGAGATGTGAATACATAGACATGAATTAAAAGGGACAGCCAGAATAAATTCTCTCACATTCCTTTTATTCCAGTGGCAATAAAGTAACAGAAAATAACAGAAAATTACTTGGCCTGCACAAACAAAACAGAAAAGTTTGAAATATTGCAGTTCTTACCAATAGCATATTTCCAGTGCTTACCCAACTGCCATCGCAGTAAACAAACTTTTGAGGATTCAACTGTGTATGCCCAACTATAGACATGATTTTATGGGCACAGATTTACATAAGATTATAGCATAAAGAATCTAACTCATATTAAAGTGTTGTAGAATAAGTATGAAAATAAGTTTTTGGTATTTGACTTATTCAGAAAATACTGGATAGAGAATTTTTACAAGTGTGAACTGAAACATGAGAATATTTAGTTTTGAAATAAATTACACATTAAATGTAATGGCTTGATTTTGATTAAATTCATATAATACATTTTTATTTTCACATATATACAGTATATAAAACGTTTGTTTCAGCTGCATAAAAAAGTTTTAGGAAAGCTCTGACTTTTTGCTCTCTTTCTCTTTAGAGAAAATGTTTCAATTTCAGGTGTTACAAATACACATTACAAAGTAATCAATCACAATAATGTAGATTTCCAGATGTCATATTTGACTCTATATTCACATCTCTTGTACTAAGTGTTTATTCTGTGCTTACTATTATAGCAAATCACTGACTGGTGTGACCTATAGGTACTTAATGCACAGCAGAGTACAGTTTGACCTGTAAGTAAAAGGAAAGTTGTTTGAGATACAGGAAAAAAAAAGAAACCACAATGAACCAACCAACCAACCAAAAAAAAAACCCCAAAAATTTCCCAAACCAAAACCTGAGAAACAAGATTTCAAAGAAAATAAAGGAATAAATCAAATTGAGATCTAAGTGACATAAAAATTTAAGAAAGGTTCCTGAAATATTGCAAAAGGTGAAGTGCAAGAAGGCCGAATAAGCTATGCTTCCATCCTTATGCAGGAATAGGGGTATTCCCTGCAATGAAATTTACAGTGCCCATATTAGCACTGCACCCTTGGCAAAGGGTAAGCTACATTTTAAGTTTACAGTCATTAAACCGTATTTCATTGTGTCTTTGGGGTACCATAAATATTATTTTTATAGGTATTTTACATGTAATTGAAGAAACAGTGGTTCAAATGGGATAAATTCCTACTTTCCTCTCTCTTTTAAGTTTATTTCCCAAGTTGAATATGCTGCCAGAGAAAGTTCACATAACTTATATTCCTGGTAATAATAGTCACTCTTAAGAAAAGGATGCTTTTGTACTATATTTAACCTTTATTATCTGTTCCATCATCATGAGTGACTTCAGTTCTGTAATCATCTGTACTGAAGGTCAGACACAAATCCTAAAAATTGACTATGAAAATTTCACCCCATTCCCTTATGGGCTGATCAATATTCCTATCACAAGCAATGCTATTTCTATACCCTTCCCAGGCATTAAAATTGTCCAAACTGATTACATTTGTGATCTACCGCCAAAATCTGCAGCATTATCCTGGTTCTGGAATGGTATTCTCCAATTTAGCACTCCCGCTAAAGCCACGATGCTGCTAGCTCCCCCTCTTGCTGCAAGAGGAAGAACAGAAGGCAAAGATAGCAGGTGGAGATAAGAACACTTTACTGGAATCAGCAATGAGGGAAGAAAAAAACAATGACGACAACAATATGAATACAAAAGTTTTAAGACAGAGAAATTATTTATGTGGAAAGCCTACAACAATAAACAAACACCCATCTGCTCCTCTCCACCATGTTTTCTCCTGACCAGAGAGAATATCCTTCTCCTCAGAAGGGAGGGTCCCTTTCCCCTGCCCCCATTATTGGCATGAAGTGGTACTGAATAATATCAGGGTCCTGGCCACTACAGGCTATTGCAAAAAATTAACCCCATCCTTGCCAAAACCAGGTCAAATATCCACTAATTATTTTATTTTCTTAATAATTAAAATAAGAATAAGGGATATACATAAGATGCAGGGGTTGAGTTGTTGAGATTTTATGTGACAGTGGAAAAAAGTTTGAAGCATCAATTTATTTGTGGCAATCCTTTGAAATTCCCAGAGTCTAGTTGTTTAGTTAATACAGACCAATGTTTCTATTTGTACTAAAATCACACCATTCCTTCTTTTCTTATTGGTACCATAGATGTTGCTCTCGTTTCTGCAGGGTTTTTTAAAATATTCTTAATATATTTTATTTCTCTTCTGTCAGTGCAAAAATCTCTGCATTTTCTTCCCAGTCAGGTCTGGCAATTAAGGAAGAAAATAGAACCAATCTTTTCTTTACTTAGTGATCTGAAAATCAGATCTTCTCATTCACAGAATACATTTTGGCAACAGTCAAGTTTCAAAATACTGATAACAGGAAGAAAATATTTTCATTTTATCATGATTATTCTAGCACACAGCCTTTAACCTAAAATTAATTATTACATAATAGAAAAATTACTAACTCAGTATTTTACAAGAAAAAGGGAGATCTCAAATGGGTCTGTGGAGCAGGACTCGTTTCCCACTAAGTGATCAAAAGCTAGCTGATATAACATTTATAGAAGGGGTTTTTTTCTGTAGTATAAAGCTTATAACCATATGCAAAAGTTTCTATATAAGAAAAAAAGTGTTACCAAATACAGGGAAGGAATGGAAAGATTAGGATACCTAATGCTTCCTTACTTCATCCAGTTCCCACCAGATAATGAATGCAACCATTACGTTTAACAGTTTATTTGATTAAATAGTGATGATGAACCAGAATGTAAGGTGAGAACAAAACAAATTATTTGGGAAATACACTAAGATTCTTAGGTAAAGTGCACTTTCCAATGACTTCTTAAGCATCCATTTTCCACTACACAGCCAGAGAAATAAAATGAGAGTGCAGTGAAATAATTCTTGTCTGTAAGTGGTATAAATGATTTTCCACCTAAAAAAGGTAGACCTTCACTGTAAAAGTGAAAGGTAAAATTTCCTGAGAAGAATAGCCATTCATGCACTAGAAGAACATCCTTACATGGGAAGAAAAAGGTTTCTTTTCATCTGCTTGGCATACTGTAACAACTCATATAGTATCTCATGGACAAATCCAGCTCATGTACTGAGAGATGCCTTGGGACAGAAAGTCAGTAAGGTCAAAAAAGCAAAAAACTTTGTTTTTCCTTCTCCTTGAGACCTGCCATACAGTCACAGACCCTTTCTGTCACCTAATTGATTTTCTTTGTTTCTAACATCCATTCAAAAGATCTAAAACATGTAGTTATGTTTTTGTGCTGACGGCTTGAATAACATTTGCTCAAGATACTGCAAGACATATGTAACTGCTCTATGGAGAATATAAAGAATCAGTTCTGCATGCTTAACCAAAACTCAGTGGTGTTTGTTAGAGCCTGATATACATCATCAAAAGATGGCTCCACTTATGCTGCTAGCTGTGGTGACTTCAGTTGTCATATTCAGACACGAAAGAATCACACAGACACCGTTCTGTCAGGATAGGAGCCAGGGCCAAAAGAGAGGGCTGAAGAAGGGCCAAAGAATGGCAAAAAGGGCCTGGCTCTTTATTCAGTCAGTTATATATCTTTTTAGAGACAACCATGGATTGGAGGATGGGGTTACCACCTCTCAATGACACTGGTCAGACCAAAAGTCTATCATATTTCTCCGCCTTACAAAAAGAATGAAAATAATAAAGATCGGTAGGAAAACATGCCCTATGTTTACAGAAAATGCGTGAGAAACTCTATTACAGGAATGAAAACATCGAAAGACTGCAAAACTCAGGGCGACATGCAGTCACCACATACGTGGTTAAACTGTGCGCTTCCTCAACATGAATATTGTTATTTTCCCACGGGGGATTTCTACTTTCTTAAATATGGCAACATTAAAACCTTTTGGAGCATATATTTTCAGAAAAAATATGGCCTTTAATCTTCAAGGTATCTTTTACTTCAGATGTAGATTAGTGTAGTGGGTTCAGTTTGAAACCAGGCAGAAACACCAATTAAGTTTAGTGGTTTTGTTCGCATCTTTTACTTTTTGTGAGATAAGGGATTTGGAAAAATGCCAAGCAGGCTTAAGACTTTAAATAATATGGAGCAGTTTATTACTAACAGAATTAAAAGTAAAAAGAAATAATAAGAAATTAAAACAAAACCCCCTTTTTATCCAGCACCCCCCTTTTTTACTTAACTCGCACAAAGGATAACAAACTATGATTTTTGGTCAGTATTACAGTTCTTAAAAGTGTCTCCAATTTATACGGAAAAAAGGTTTCTTTTGCTTCACATGGTTTCCAAACTGCCCAAGAAGCAACAGACCCACCTAGAAATTCTGTTTCCATAAAAAACATCTCTCCCTTGAATCTTGCAGTCTTACTTCAACTGCCAGCATAGGTCACACATGGGGTGTTTCTTTTTATTTTAAGGCTAAGCAAATTCCAGCCTAAAAGCAACTGCTGTCCACAAAATCTCTAAAAGTCTCTTATAGCTCTTAGGTGACCTGGCGTGGTCACTTTTCTTTTTCCTCAGGCTGCACACAAAATTCTCATACCCCCATGTCCTTTAAGTGGATTAAAGAAAAAAGGACAGTTTGTGATACTACAGGTTTTACCACAGCCTGCCAAAAGTATTTTTAAGCTTTGCGCTGGGCGCAACTCCACCCTCTTTTCCCATTGCCATCTTCAGCTTCGTCTCCCATGACTTACTTTCTCTTTCCCTCTGACCTTGAAGCTTTTCTGTTCTTGAAGAACTCATTTTCTTCTGCTTTATGTTGGAGAAAAGCCTCTTTCCCTTTATGCAGCTGGCTGCTTGGTGTTTTTTTCCAGTTCAGTATAGGCTGCGTTAGTTGCAGAAAGCTCTGTCAGCTCCCACGGGGTCTGTGCGGGGCCATGTGAGGGGGAGGGGATCCTGCCAGGCCTCAGAAGCTGTGCCAGGTGGTCTCGGCTCCACAGCAGCCCATGGTGGTTCCTCAGCTGCCCGCGGCTCCGAGGGGGTTCTCCTGCAGCTACCCGGGGCCCGTGCCACCGCGCCAGGGGAGGGGAGGCCCGGGGCCGCTCCAAGAGACGGAGCCCGGGGCCCATTTCATCCCCCTTCCCCGCGCGAGGGCTCAAACACAAAATGGAAGTTCCTGCGTCTCCACGCGGTTTAAATATGTAAATTTTGAGACACGTTATTGGTCTAAACGACTGTCCATCAACTCAGGTTCAAACCACCACGATTAGTCTTCTTTTAAAAGTTATTACTAATGTTTTTCCAGACATTGTTCAAGAAATCCCTAGTAAATTTTTTGNTTTATTACTTTCTGATTCCACAAGGACAAAAAGCAACATGAAAATAATAAAAGAACACATATATAAAATTTTATATATTTTATTTATAAATATATAAATATATGGATATATTTTTCATAAGCATATTATTTTAAATATTTAAAATTAACTGCTTGCTATTAAAATATTTTTAATAATGACAGTGTGATATATAAAGGTTTTCACACTTGCTATTCAGCTAATGAAGAATGCTTAGTTTGAAGATTTCTAAGCAGTGACTCTATGGATCAGTTGTTAGCAGGACACCTTTTGAATGTCTAATTTGTACTCAAATATTTAAAGCAATGGCAGTACTGGTATGCTTACAGCTTGCAGAATTGGAAGCCCAAGAGATAGAATTACTCTCCCCTCCTCCCCAAGTAGTGGTTTTCTAAATTAGTCAAGTAATTTACAGCCTCAAATTTTTGATCTTTTTACTGGTTTTGTTGGGTTTAGTTTATTGTTTGTTTGTTTTGTTTGGTTGGGTTTTTCATAGAGTTACTGTAACATGTTGCCCTGAGTTTTGCAGTCTTTCTATGTTTTCATTCCTGTAGTAGAATTTCCCAGGCACTTTACTGTAAGCATCAGGCATGTTTACCTACCAATATGTATTATTATCATTCTTTTTGTTAGGCGGAGAATTATGATAGACTTTTGGTCTGACCAGCGTCATGGAGAGGTGGTAACCCCATCCTCCAATCCATGGTTGTCTCTAAAAAGATATATAACTGACTAAATAAAGAGCCGGGCCGGTCTTCTTCCTTCTTCTTCCTTCTACCTTGGCCCTTCTTGCTCTCTCTCTTTTGGCCCAGGCCCTATCCTGACAGAACAGTGTCTGCGTGGTTCCTTCGTGTCTGAGTATGACAGTAACATATAAGAATAAACTTATTAATTCCCTCTATGAACATATTTGTAAGTTTGCATTATTATTTGCACACCGTTATTCCTCGTTTCTATTTTTATTACTTCTGTTTCACCTCTTTAATTTTCATTTTTACTACTAGGTATTCCATTACTTCCAGCAGCAATAATTTCTCACATGTATTTTGACAAGTTGGTAACTATAATCTAGAAGGTACAGCAAAGAAATATCAATAAGTAAATGAGAATAAACTAGTTTATTTAGAAACAAGAAAAAAGATTTTTATATTAAAATTACTTTGTGCTCCAGTTTCTACAGAAAATGAAATGTACTATTTCTTTAAGAATCGTAGAAAGTCAAAAAAATACTTTATTGTACTCACTTCCTAATGTTTTTGTGAAAATAATGCCCCAAAGCTGCAACAAAAAAATTAAGATATTGCTGGACTAGATGGAAATATATATGGAAATATAGATTTATCCTTTAAGAGATCAGTTTCAGGCCAGATATTGCTAATTTTGATGAAATCCTGTAATGTTATATTTGCATTAGGTCTTATTCAGTTAGCAGGAGCATTAACCCTGCTAATAAAAATGATGCTTAGAAAACAGTTTAAATATCTGTACAGTTCAATGTGCAGATAAACAGTCACATTATGTCATTGCAGATATTTTACACACTTGTCAAAAACTGCAAAAAAATGGAAACTACTATTTACTCTGTTTCCTTTGAAAACAAGACCATAACAAGAGAGACTGTACAGTTTTAAGTGAACTTAATTATTCCGAAATAACATTGGGCTAAACATTAGAAACAATATTGTGCTTTTTGCTTCTTAGAATCATTTTGTGGTTTTAAACGCAGATTAAATTCCAATATAGTTTCGGCTGTTATTACAGCTTGACAGTTTTTTGGAAACAAGCTTAGAAGAGGACATCTTAAATGTCTGATGAATCACAATATCTAATAATTTTCTAAGGGAAAGTTATGAAAGCATTCAAATGGGGCATAATATAGAAACTGTTAAAAAAGAAACTTGATTTAAAAAAATACAACTCGCCACAAAATCTCCAGAATGAATGTTTAAAGTGTAATCAGCAGACTATTTTAGATTCTAAATTCAAGTTACAGGGTGGTGTAAGGAGAGAGGTTTTCAGAGATAACAATTGTACATTTCCATGTGTGTTGTGGTTTGACGCTGGCCAGATGCCAGGCACCCACGAAAGCTGCTCACTCACCCTCCCCTGCAACTGGACAGAGGAGAGAAAATATAATGAAGGGTTCATGAGTTGAGATAAGGACTGGCCGAAAACTCTCATCAATTACCATCAAGGGCAAAACAGGCTCAACTTAAAGATATGAAGTGAATCTATTACTAACAAGGTCAGAGCAGGAAAATTAGAAGTAAAATAAGCCCTTAAATGAATCTTTCTACTCCCCTCCCCCCCCACTTCCCATTGAGAGCAGAGGGAGACAGGGAATGGGGGGTTTGGTCAGTTAATCACCCGTGGCTTTTCTTGCTGCTCATGGAGAGGAGTCATGACCCTGCTGCACTGTGGGGTCCCTCCCACGGGAGACAGTTCTCCATGAACTTCTAAAACATGGCTCCATCTCACAAACAACAGTCCTCCCAAAACTGCTGCAAATTGAGTCCATCACATAGACAGTAGGACCCCTCAAACTGCTGTATCATGGGTCACTCTTCCACGGAGTGCAGTACCCCAAGGACAGGCTGCTCTGGCCTGGAAGCAAGGGCCCTCTCTCTCCAGGGGGTCTCCCACTGGATCACAGCCACCTCCAGGCATCTACCCACTCTGGCACGGGCACCTCCCCACGGGCTGTGGATGGATCTCTGCGTCCCCTGTGGATCCCCATGCGCTGCAGGGGGACAACCTGCTTCACCATGGTCTCTTCACCATGGCCTGCAGAGGAATCTTGGCTCCGGTACCTGGAGCACTCCTCCCCCTCCTTCTCCACTGACCTTGGTGTCACCATGTTGTTTGCCTCACATGTTCTCACTCTGCTCTTCTCTAGCTGGAAAATTAAAACTGTGCCACAACCTTTGGTTTGATTTCTTCTTAAATAAGTTGTCACAGAGGCATTACCACCATCTTGAATTGGCCCAGCCTTGGCCAGCGGCATACCCATCCTCAGAGCCATCAGGGATTGGCTCTGATGGACATAGGAAGCTTATAGCAGCTCCTCACAGAAGCCACCTCTGTGGCCCCCACTACCAAGAACCCAGCTGTAGAAAACCAACACAATGTGCCTTAGCTTAGCATCCAGGAGGATATTTCCCACGGTCTTCCCAGGCACAGAGGTGAGACTGACAGGTCAGTAGTTCTCAGGGTCCTCCTTTCTACCCTTTTAAGAGATGGATACAATGTTTCCCTTTTTCCAGTCTCCTGGGCCTGAACCTGGTTGCCATGACTTTTCAAATACCATAGACAGTGGCTTGGCAATGACATCAGCCAATTGTCTCAGGACTCTGAGATGTATTTCATTGAGTCCCATAGACTAAAGTACCTTCAGGTTCCTCAGGTGGTCATGAGCCTGATATTAGAGTGTAAGACCTTTTTCCCTAGTCCCCATCCTGCTGCCCACCCACTTGAGAGTTACGCAGAAGCAATCTCTCAAAGCAAGTAGAAGTAATGCATTGAGGGAATGATGTCTGGATGATGGAATTTGGAAAAAAACCCCAGTATTTTATAAACATTAGAAAAAATCATAACACTTTAAGATTTAAAATATAATTGTTTGAGATCCCTTGATCCTTGTCGTAGTTCTGCCAAGACTAAGGAAGTACATGCCAAAGCCCCAAGCTTTTGTCAAGTGTACACGGGTTTCTGTCTGTTGGTGGAATCTGCAGGGCTGAATTAAACCTAATTTTTATTTCAATAGAAGGATAAGGATTTTGAGAAGATACACTGAAAAATCACTATAAAGAGTCAGAAACTGCCTAAGGTAGCTAGTAAAAAATGCTCACAAAAAGGTGATAAAATGTTGTCTTCTGTCACTTTGGTGTCATCTTCAGAAGAAATGGATCACTGACATAATTCATATTCTTTGCAGTCAGCCAGTGATAGGATCCATTCCCATCTTTAAACTAACTTTTCAGTGGTTGCCACACTTGTTCAGCCTACAGGAGAATTTGGATTATTTTTTATCTTTGGCGTAACTTGATCTCATCTTTTATCTCTCAATTATAGTAAATGCTTTCAGTAGACCAAGAATATCTTCAGGCGTCAACATAATGCACAGTTGAACAGGATGGTGTGTGGAAAAAATGTTTGTTTAACTGTCTTTGTCCATGTGATCTGGAAATCAGCTTTTCTGCTGTGAAGGGAGGTGTGATAATTTGTGTAAAGACTTCTGTGAATGACATTTCCAGGTAGCAGCTGGAACTGCTCACCCCATTTCTCTTCCTGCAAAAGGAGTTCTAGGCCTCTTCTGCTACATTAGCCCAGGTCTACATCTCCTAAGAAAAGAAAGCTTCCCTTTCAAATAAAGTGAAGAAACATAAGTTTCTCCAAAATTCTATGAAGTCTTGGCTTTATGTGAACCCAGTTCTTCCCTTGAACTGCCCTTCTCCCCTTCACTTTGCATACTCAGTGGGAAGACCAGTGAAGAAATGGCTTTGTAACACAATGTTAAGAAACTCACGTGCAAGTGAATATTGATGCACTATTCCTTCCTGAAATGGGTACTTAAACTTATCTCATGATATATAGGCACTGGGTTAATGACTAAAACCCATATGTCCCTATTTCAGAGTGAGGTGTCTAATTATAATGTGATATGATGACTTCTTTTGCTTGTTAAATGAATATTGAATTAGCTTTTCTTTTGACGGAATAAAAATAAGCACTCTTCCCACTCTCTCACTGCTTTGGGATATTAGTTTATAATTTAGAATATGTATCTGGCAAAAAAGACTGTTTCTCTAGGCAGAAGATCATCTGTTTCTCCAGATGCTTTCTAACCACTGAACTACTGGATTAAAGAAGAAGTGCAGAGAGGTGGAAAAAGGGCAGTTCACATTCCTGCATTTATATGCTATGTTGAGTTCCATCTAAGAGTGGTTCCTGAAAAAGCCTATGAGATCAATTTTTGGAAGCAAAAATGTCAAAACAATGCTCGGATCTGATCAGACTTAGGCAGACTTTGATCTCTCAAGTCTCTTCTTACAGTCAAAATGGTGAGAGAAATGCTGGGTGGGATAGAAAATGGACTGAAAACTGATGGGACTCTTATGATTTTTAATACAATGTTCCACTGCCACACAGTTGACAGAGACAGCACAGCACGGGGGCTAGCACAGTTTTAGTTTCTTAATTACCCTGGAAGGTGGTACAGAATGCAGTCTCATCAGGCTGACACTAAACTGGGGGGGACCTGCCAGTATCCAGGTCACTTAAACATAAATTATTCTATATTCTGATTCTATGAGTCCAAAAAAGAATGAATGATGATTGTGAATAATGAAGAGTTTTAAGGTAAGGTCTGACACAATTGATTTGTCACTTGGCAATGTTTGCAGGTAGAAATCCCGGTACCAATTATAAAGGAATAAAATTATTTTCACTAATTTTTAAGAAAATAGCACATTTACTATGATTAATGTAAATACAGCACTCCTATAGTAACAAAAAACTGAAATTTTAGTTCTATTTCTACTAGAAACAGTTTATTTTTATTATTCGGTGGGATGTCCTATAGATCTAAGTAAATGTGAGACTTCTCCAAAAAAGACTTGGAAAGTAAAAACAACTATTCTATTCTCTTTTAGCATGGCATAAGTGTTTGTATGTTGTACAAATAAAATGTTAGGTATTTTAATTTAAATCTTCCCATTAATTACTTCCAATATCAGTAGGTGAAATATCACAATGCATTCTGCTCCAGAAATGTGAATTTTCAGTTTGCCATGTGGAGAAATTGGAAGGTGTCTAGAGAACTCCTAACTGAAGAGTTCAAAAGTAATGTGTTCTTTTTTATTCTTCTAGCATTAAAATTTTAAACAATCATAAAGCAAATCAACTTTCCAATTTGAAGTTTAACTTTTAAATTTTTCCATGTCAAGGAACTATGTAAACAGTTGTGAAAAAGATTCAGTGATAGGTAGAATGAGATATTAATCATGCTGAAGTTCCAATCTTTAAAAAATTTCCTTATTTAGAAGTTCTAACACAATATTTTAGAAATCTTTCTTTTTTAAAAAAAAGATACAGTTTCTATGAGATATGAAATGTAGCTTATATTGCTATTTTACTCATTTGAATTTTTAGTTTAGATCTGTGGATTTACTACAGTATCATTAAACAGAGAGAAATCACTAAACAGATGCTCTTTGCCAAATATGTTTGAAAAATGTTAGCAATTCAGAAACACCAAAGGCAGCTAATAATCCAAGTATTTTTAACAACAGCAAGTAATTCCATATCTGATTAAATGCAGCAGGAGCACCACTATCAGATTTTCAGCATGTGTAATTTCAAACATAACAAATTAGCTAAAAACAAAAACATTCTGATGAGCAGAAATAATTTATACATTAGAGGCTTTCTCCAGTGTATCTTTGCAATTCAGATAAATTGCTATGTAAAACTGTGCCGCTGGGATGTTATGCATCCATCTGACAGCACATGGGTTAGAGAAAGGTAAACCTTATGAAGAAAATCACAGAAATTAAACCTTTAGTATGTCAACAGAAAACAAAAATCTAATTAAAATATGAGCTTTTTTTATTTCAAAGACCTAATCAATGTTATTGCTGTTTCTTTCATAAGAGACAGAAGCAGATCCTACACTTCTATCCTATTGTGTTAGCAAAGTTGGTTACTAAATCAAATATATCCTTTGGACTATTTTCTGGAGTGATAGAGTTGCAAAAAGCTGTGGGGCCACTTGTGATGTGTTCATTACTTTGCAGCACTAAGATCCATGTAAATGGAAATTTTTTCATAAAATCAACTGAAAAACCCCAAACATAGCTATTGCTTGCTTTCTATAGCTATTATAATACAGGAGCCTCTATTATAATACACCTACAGCTAAAATAAAAAGTAATTTTCTTCATACCTAAAATAAAGTCAAACAAGATCCACTACTTCAAAAATGTCTAAATTATTTTTAATTTTCTCTCCATAGGCAGGAGACCAACTACAGAACATCTCACACTCTTTGCTGTCTGTACTTGGAGCAATCTAGTGGCCCAGAATCTTTACAAGAAATCTGTTTCTTAGCACTTAGATCATTCAGATAATTTTGGAAAGGTCTTCTAAACATTTTAAAGTTTCTATAAATTCCATTCAAAATCCTGAGCCTTTTGAAATTCTAATATATCTGACAGTAATGTGTTTTTAATTATTTTTTCTTTAAAGAAATTCTGCAATGTATTATTGCAAAGCATCAGCTGTAAGATGCTTCTATACCAGTAAGCATGACTGTAGTACAGATTCATTTCATTACTAATCATAGCTCTATTTCTGGGCATTCTTATTGTTCTGAAATAAATACAGATACAGCATGAGTGCTACTGGAAGAGAATCAACATGTTTAATCTAAAAATCACATTAACAGGCTTCCCTAATATTTCTGGGAACATATTCTCAGGAAAAGGTTTCATCATAAAAGAAGGTATTTATAGCCAACATCATAAATATGGTTCAGTACCATCAGTGATGCTGAAAAAAGGCAAGGATGAAAGTGAAAACAAAAAGAACACATGAAGCTTCTTTCTAGGGTTCAAGAAAAAGAAGAATTTGTAGGTCAGACCATGACCCCAAAAAATGGGTCAGACCAGGGATTGTTCAGACCTCGAAAGTATCTGGGAGGTCTTTCAAAAGAAAACAAGAATCCAATTTTGTGAAAAACATTAAGATGTCTGAAAAGTTAAACTTCTAAAAAATATTTAAAGCTTAAATACATGGGAATGTTTCACATTTTGAAAAGTGTGCCTACGGGCTACGTGTGATATATGTGTGGCAAAAAAAATAGATAGTAATTTTTTCTCCTACATTTTTCCTGTGTTCATATATGCCTGTAAAACCTTAAGGCTATTATAATGAATTCAGTTTCTCAGTATAGGTATCACTATAAGTATCTTTTGTGTTTGACTATAACAGATGTCAGCACCTAGATGTAATCAAAACTCAGGGTGTATTTTCTGCAGATCTTGTGCCTGCATCGTCCCAAGACACCTCCGTGTATGAAAGGTATAAGCTACGTCTACTTTGCTGGTAATACTCAGAATTCTATTTTCATCCACTGATTTCTCTTTTTATGTTAGCAAGCACAGAAGCTAAAAAATGTATGTATTCTATTCTACATGAGCAAGCAGACATGTCACACACTAGACCACTACAAGTTGTTTGATTTATATATGCAAATCCCAAACACATATTGGTAAAAATAGTCTGCTTTCATTTTGGTAGGCTTCGTGATTCACACCAGTAGGACAAAAGACACAAGTGCTAAGATAATTTTAAAATTTCATCCATAAAGTCATATTTTTTTCTAAAATAAACTACCTTCTGATAGGATCATCCCAAGGGACACTACAACATTTATTTATCTAGTGTACAAATCATTTAAACGTGCCCAGTTGGAAAGCTTGTATGAATTTAAACACTGCTTGGGGTTCATAGTTTGTTCAGGACAGAATATGTAATGATCAGACAAAAGACCCTTAAAAACAAAATTGAAAGGCAGAAAGACTGAAAATCAGAGACTAGAAAATAAACTAGCAACCAAACAGAAACAGAATGAAAGGAAAATATAAGGACAATGGCAATTCAAAACAGATTATCGCATTCCTCCAGAAGACTGAAACAAGTACCAACAAACATAGAATAGTCTCAAGACTGCAGTAATGGTTCTGGACCCTAGGTACCTCTGAGCTACAGAGAAACAATCATGACAGTAGAATATCAGCCTTGATCTCACTACGGATACAATTTCATGTTCAATAATTTTTAATGAGTTTTATCATGCACAGTGTAAGCAGATTTACTTGCTTACCAGCCTTTCCTGACATCATAAAGTAAGCAGTTTGATTTTTTTTAATAAATTACCCAACCCTACTGAATTTCAGAAGAGTTTTAGTAGTCCACAGTACCCACATTAAAAGATGGAAAGAGCTGGCCTCGCCTTCATCACCAACTAAGTTTTCAAGTAAATATGACCTTACCTGCTGTGCTTTGGGATCAATCAAATTTAATGTTCTGAAATGTTCTACTGTACTATTCTCCATAGAAGTTACCAAATTTGGAAATGCCCTGCTTAGAGGCCTTGAACAAATTTAGGGGTAAGGTGATCACCAACCTATTCAGTCTCAGTCAGATAGATTTCACTTCAAACACACGCATGACATAGTTTAAGGGCACCAGGAGCCTTGGAGATGTAACCTTAACTGCACAGAAGATTTTGAAGACAGAAAGTAGTGGATAATCACAGAATAAGAAAGTGTAGGAATATTGAGGTGGATCACGTTGTTGTTATGCCCAAAGGATGGTCTCAAATTCACTAAATTTACTATTATAGGCCTTGCTTCCATTTCTTTTTAGGCTCATTACAGACATATTTTACCATACCAACAAAATATACCTCAAAATGATGTATTATTGTAAACTTTAGAAGAAATTAGTGTTTATCAGTCAAGACTTTGACACCCATACATTTCCAAGGTTTTGCATTATTTAATTCCCCATGAAAATGTTGAGATTAAGAGAAAAAAAAGACAGGGTATTTCTGTATCAATTTTAAAACTTCTGGAAAGAATTTCCAGCTACAACTACTTTACAGAGGTCAGCATCTGCTCATTCAAAGGGTACTGGAGGTTGTCACAAATCCATCACAGAAAATTGTACTGGCAATGCCTATAACATACTAGTCTTGACAATAGAGAAATCTAGCAAAATCAGAATGTCACTGTTATTGGCAAATAACTGTCAAGTAATATCTCTCTTGACTTCTATTAACAATGCTATTGAAAAAAAATCATAGTTTCTATTATGTTTGAATCGACTTTTCAGCTTTAGAAGGTGTGAGAAACCAATTCAGCCATTTTTAGTTTGCTTCAGCTCTGGTTGTTGGGATTGTCAGAGGCATGTGGAGGAGGGGGAGGCGAGTGCCCGAATGCCCGCCAAAAATGTCCACCAAAAACGGACCCACAAAGCCAAGTTGGGGGAGGAGTTTGGGAGCACATAAAGGTAGCTAGCAGCCACACACAAGGTCTTTTTGCTTCGGGTTGCTGGGAGGGGCAGTTTGGCCCCTTCTGCTCCCGCCTTCATGCTCTCTTCCCCGTGGTCCTGTTTCCCTGCCCGTGCCTGCTTCACCCTGCTGTGCCAGTTCTGAGAACTAGCTTTTCACCGTGAGAACCTCATGCTCCTCAGTCACCATCTGCAGCTCGTAGCCACTGCCTGTACCCTGTTTCCAGCCATCATTCCTGTTTCACTGCCCACACCCATCTTCGCCTGCCTGCCCGCCTGTTGGCTCGCCCTCGGACCTGTCCTGCCTAGCTGACTCTTTGCCCTGTGTCCTTGCCTGCACCCAGATTTGCTGGCTGCCTGCCGCTGCTGCTGCATGGAGATCGCGCCCAGCTTGCCATGCAACACGCACACTCCATCTGCCAAATCGATGTCGATAAATAGCCAGGGTTCCGTGGTAAAGCCATCCCCTGTCTTGTGTTCCTCCCCCGCTCTTTTACTTTTTTCCTTTTTTTTTTTCAATAAACAGTTTTCAGATATAATATTGCCATGTTCATGCTAGATATTTTGTCAGAAAAATCTATCAAAAGAATCCTTCCCAGCTCCTCCTTTTTATAGTGGAATGGGACAAGAGGTACTGCCTTTCAGGAGGACTTATTGGTTTAGGCACTGAGCATTTTGAGAATAAGGTGCATCTTTTTTTCCTTTAGCTAAATTGCACATCTGTCTGGGCTACTTTCTCCACCTCCTCCCTGAGAAACCAAGCAGAGTAATGACTACACATGTATCTCATATTTTCAGCTTGTCAGAAGCCTAAGCAACTGCAGATTCTTATAGATTTTTTTTCCTCACACTATCATAGACAATCTGATTATAGGAAAGTCAACAACTATTGATATTTTAACACATGCAAGCTAGCAATAATGACTGTGCTATGCATAAGTTAATATATCATTATATTTCTCTTGATATACCAAATTGTTCTTCCAATAACATTTTTGAAAACCAGACTGAGGTAATACAAATTTATGTCAAGTTTACTCTTTGTTTATAGATCCAAAGGAAACAGGGTTTTTTCTATATTAGTTCTTGCATAAATATTTGAAAACCTGCATGTTTCAGTTTTTCCCTCCAGTAGTATCCAAGTTTTCAAATTTATCTAACAGCAATACACATCGTAGTTATTTTCTGTTATTTTCCTCCTACCTCAGAATGGTCTCCCCTTTTGCGTTTGCTAAAATCAACTTGGCCCTGTCTTCAGAAGTTTCAGTGATATCCAGTTATACTTTTTGTCCAACATTCAGTAATTGTTGGGAGAGGAAAAGTTGTTGTTATGAAGACTTTCTCCCAAGAGGGAGAAAATGGTTTTCCACAGCAATTTGTGTTAGTCTCATTTTAGTTATTATATGTATCTGTTCCGAATAGAATTAAAAATGCTCCAGATTTGTAAATTTGTTTTTCTGCCTTAGTGATGACACTTGATTTTGAATCTATATTCAACACCGTCCTTTTACCAGCTCTATTGTGCAAGGAACCAACAAGCCATCAAAAAGATAATGGATATGCACCCTGTACACAGCTTCAAGCAGCCTACCACCTATGATCTGATCTTCATTGGATATAAATCAGCTGTATATGCAATTTATACCAGCTAAGTTTATGGTCCTTGTTTTTCTTTCAAAGAAGACTGCAAACTTTAGTGTTATGTATCAACCTGAAGCTTGAAGTATAGTAACAAAATTTAACATAATATTGGAAAACTTACCTTCTAGAATAGTAAGATGGACCATGGAAGGGAAAGCAAAGACAAATCCCCATAATCATGTAACAGTGGTATGCCTGCTTCATTGATTCCCACAATATATCTGTTAGATAACATTCCTTCCTAATAAATAATATTGTATATAAAGCAAATTTCTAATTAATGTTACTGCCTATGCCTTTTATATGCATTTGCAATTACAGGTTAAAATATATTTACAGCCTATTACAACTACATATATTAAGGAAAAATATGCTTTAATGTGAATAATTGCAGATTGCTGAAGTATATACCCCCAAATATTCTGAACCATCAATAATTAAGAGTCTTTGATAATCATTGTAGCACAACATTCATCTTGGTACATTTCATGAAAGGCAGGAGTTAGCTGTGACCGTAAGCACACTAAGGTGAGAAGGAACGAAGATGACAGCAAACTAAACTCTTAAATACCCAGAACACTGTTATTCATATCTATCAAAACTCATGTCATGTCTACTATAATTAGACTAAAATCCTTACTTAGTCATAAATTCTGAACAGATTAGGAATGTATAAGATTTTGACTCTTGCCAGCATCAAATATGGATGTAAGCAAACACCATTTTGCAATGTGCAGGCTGCTTTTATCTGTAATGTCTCAGGAACATCTATTATATTTTTTAACATCTACAGAGAGTTAGAAAACCTTTCACAGAAGGCTGGTCAAAAAAAAAAAAAAAAAAAAAAAAAAAAAAAAAAAAAAAAAAAAAAAAAAAAATCTGAACCTCTCCTGAACATCAGATTATAAAAAGATAGGACCAATGAGTAATTTTAGCTTGCAGTGAGCATCAAAACATTACAAAGTAAGATGGAAAGAAAGATCAAGAGAATATCTGAAAATAGATAGCATTAGAGAATAAATTTTGTTGGATTTCCATAGGCCAAATTCAAGGTCCAGAACGTGGTCAAGGCAATTCCAAACACAAATACAGACAGAGTAGAGAATGGATTGAGACCAGCCCTGAGGAGAAGGACTTGTGTGGAGGGATTAGTGGATGAGAAGCTCAACATCACCCAGCAATGCCCACTTGCAGCCCAGAAAGTCAACCTGTCCTGGGCTGTCGGTGATTGAAACTTGGACTTCGCAGGGAGGGGATCTGAATCTGGATCCGAATCTGGATCCTGGATCTGAATCCTTTATTCAAAGCAGACAAGCTGGTTCTTCTTTGAGGCACAGTACTTCCTTACATGGTAATTTTCACTCTGTGACATATCCCATGTTGCCACATCAGCAAGGCAACTTCTAAATGTCCTTCTGTGGGGTGATCATGCACTGTTCACCTGTCTGTCAGCTTCTGGCAGGCTCCTCTCTGTAGGGGTCTGCCGTGTGACACCCCCTCCCCCAGGGTCTGTGCTGCCATGTGCTTCTTATCTTTCCCCATACTGGGCTGCATCAACAGAGGCATGGCAGAGGAATGTGATTCCTCCCCTCTAATTTGCTCTCCTGGCACACCAGCTGGAGTATTTCAGCTATATGGCCCCCAACATTGGAAGGACATGAACCTGTGGGAGAGAGCCCAGAGGCAGGACAAAAAGACGGTCAGAGGACTGGAGCACCTCCCTTATGAAGATAGGCAGAGAGTTGGGATTGTTTGGCTTAAAATTACCTTTTGGCAGCCATCCATTACCTAAAGTGGACCTACGAGAAAGCTGGAGGGGTACTTTTTGCTAGGACATGTCATGACAGGACAAGAGGGTATGGCTGTAAGCTGAAGAAAAGGTAGGTTTAGATTAGATGTTGGGAAGAAATCCTTTACTGTGGGGGTAGTGAGGCACTGGAACAGATGGGCCAGAGAACCTGTATGTTTCCTGTTCCTGGAAATGTTCAAGGCCCGATTGAATAGGGCTATAAGCCACTTAATCTAGTGGAAGATGTCCTTGCCCATGGCAGGCAGGCTGGGACTAGATGATCTTTAAGGTCCCTTCCAACCCACACCATTCTACTATTCTGTAAAATAATGTTCCCATGTATGAAGTTTTATTGTATATAAACACATACTCCTATGCATTACTTAACAACTAAAAAGAGGAAGTATTCATTAAATGGATGTTACTCAGACAAAGAGCAAGTACAAACACTATCATGAGAATGCAGATGCAGTCTATACAGTAGCATCCTTTTATCAACAGCAGCTATTTCTTCTGCTATAGATGCCTTTGTTTCTATGATACACCTGTAACAAATTTCTATGTCCACAAAATGACAATTTAGAATACATTTATTGCTTATATAGATCTTGTTTATCAAATGGTAGAAATCTCATATTTATTCAGCTTTTCTTTACAAATATCTGAGATAGTTTTCATGTAGCTTGTTCAGCCCCTATGTCAGTGCAGTCCAAGTGCTATGACAGTGCTGTAATACCGCTTTCTGGGACTGCTTCATTTGCTGCTTGGAATACTGTGCTACCATACTTATATTGATAGCTGTACCTGAGAGAGCTCATTTATGTCTGGTTCAGTCCACACAAGCTGCATTTTCTCAACTTCTATGTAGACAATACCCTCAGAGATACATTTTAATTGAGGCAGGATACAGTGTATGCTGAACTTAAGTATTCACAACCACCTATTCCCCCAGTAAAACTGCAGTGTAGTTCTAAAACACCATTTATTAAAGCCTTTGGGAAGAAAAAATATAGGCAAGTTAATATCCCATAAACCCATTCCTGTGACCCAGCCTTATGTAATGTAACTTTCCCTTGGGGATTATGAATTATTCTTCATGCATTCACTCACTTTTGATTACAGTGGTTTTCAGTAGAAATCCCCTCTTTTATACCCAAGACCTCTTTAATAATAAACAACTTCCCATCTGAAAAAAGAAATAAAATATACGCTTTAAAACACTACATGACTATAACCCAGACATCTCCACATGATAGTGTAATATAATTTGAAATAGAAATAGAGGTAAAAGAAAAACATGCACATCTCACATTCATCAATAAACTTTACTATACAGAACAGTTTGTAGACACAATAATTATACTAGCCTGCCAAGAAAGACATCTTTCTTGAAAGGTGATTAAGTGAGGACATTTAATGGAAAGGCACTGAAACAAGTTCTATAATTCTGTTATTGCTAGTAAGAACATGTACTGCATACTTACCTTCCACAGTGAACTTCTTGTCTCTACTATGTTGTATGCTGAAAGTTTTAAAAGGTCAATCTGCGGTCATGCTCATTTGTCTTCATTCTCTTTTACGTATTTGCTTTATGTTCTGCAAAAACAGTCTCCATAATTTTTCCTTATTTGCTTAACATAATCAATTCCATAAAGAAAAAGTCAAGTGGCAAGATAGTAGATAAACAAAGGTGATTAGAGCAGAACATTATCTAAGATTGGTAAAAGACAAGTCTCTGCTGAGGTAATAAAAGCTGTAAAAATGGCATTCAGCTGGCATAATATCTGGAAAACCTAAAGAAATAGGGGTCATAGTCATTTTCCAATAGCTCCTCTCCAGACCACTCAATTTTCTCACTTTTCCCCTGTTCCAGTGTGGGTCCTTCATGTGGGTAGTGGTTCTGACAGGACCCTGCTCTGGGTCTCCATGGGCTGCAGCTTTCTCCAGTCTTCTCTGGCATGGGGTCCTTCATGGGCTGCAAGTGGACATCTGCTTCACCCTGGTCTTCTCCATGGGCTGCCGGGGAATCTCGGCCCTGAGGCTGGGGGTGTCTCCTCCCTCTTTTTCTTCTTTGACCTTGGTGCGTACAGGGCTATTTCTCTCACATTTTTTTCACTCTCTCACAACCGGCTTATTTAAAATATTATCAGAGACATTGGAAGTATTGCTTGAGCTCAACTGTGTCCTGCAGAAGGTCTGCTGGATCCGACTTTCACAAGACGGAACCAGCTGTGCCTGGGATGAGGCAGCCCCTCTCCTCTTTTCTCAGATGCCACCCCTGAACTGCTGCCACTGCCAGCACTTGGACGCATAAACCAAATACAAAGGCATGGAACAAAGACCACAGTTCAGCAACAGAATCTGCTGAGGAGTTCTGCCTATTTCAGAGGGGTCATGCCTTTTACAGAGCTTTCCTTATTCCTATTACTTTGTTATTAGGCTTAATTACATGTAACCTAGAAAAGGGATGAAGAGTAGTAGAGTTATTCAACTTTGATAAGCTTAAATTAGGGACTCTCCAGTAATGGTTGTAAAGCTCCAGAACCCTGTCACCAAATCCTTTAAAGGGTCTTACGTTTTTGGGGGTATTTTTACATGCCCTGATTTAGATGCAAGCAAGAAGTACTGACAAGATATTCTCAAAAGATCAAAACAACAAAAACTTTACTAGCAAACTTCAGAAAATCAGGGAAGTCTGGCAAAAGTTTAAACCAACATTCAGTCAACATCAAGCATTTCAGAAAGCATTAACTTAGCAAGCTCTAAGCCTATTCAACTTAGAAAAATCCAACTATCTGAATTTAAGTTGCCCAAACTTCATGAAAAAGGAATTAGAAGAAAGAGAGAAAGAAAAGATATAGAAAAGAACAAATATACCCCTCGTGTTTCAGCTGATATAAAATCCAAGGGGAGGTAGGCTCAAGACATGTGCTTGTATTGTTCTTTGGCTTCAGTACCGTTTGGCTCTCCTGGGCCCTTCCCCCAGGTGGGACTTGTGGTCTGGTGGCCAGTCAGGAGCTGGGTAAGAGGCTCCGGGGCAGGTGTGGAGCGTTGCCTGCCCTGTGCCAGGGATTGGTGGCCATTGCAGACGCTGGGATGCAGACTACGGTTGGGTGTGTGGAGGAGGGCATTACCTCACCAGAGCAAGACGCAACCTGCCCTTTCCATTCAACGTGTGCCCAAAATGTTTCGAGCCAAAAATCTCCTCCAGTCTCTCACAATGGTAGATCACAGAAAGTGTTTGAGCACTAAATATAAATGATGTCTGAATTCAGGAGTGCACAATAAACACTGTCTATTTGTGAAATTTGTCTTTTGCTAAGTCTCACATTTCTGATGATTTGCTATCAAAGCTAATTGATGTCAGAAGAAGCATTTCAGCTCTCTGTGAAGCTCATAGGAGTTACAGCTGTTTTAACAAGGAAGACATTGAGATTTTTTTAAATTTTATTTTTTAAACCAAAGTTTTCTTGTTTCTCTCCTTCCTTCCTTCCTTCCTTCCCTCCTTCCTTCCTTCCTTTCCTTCCTTCCTCCCTCACTCCCTCCCTCCCTCCTTCCCTCTGTTCACTCACTTGAAAATGACTGTCACTCTTTTCTTAGACAATCTTCACATGAAGTTCATCTTCCTATGAACTGAAAGAATCGACCACACAAAGTAAATTCATACCATCAATAGAAATAGAAAAGAAACGTTTGTTAGGACTGAGCAGGAGGCTGCAATGTTAATGTCCTATTGAACAGAGTTCACTCATGATCCTTGGTTCATGCTAAGAACTAGACTGGGCAGTGCGGGAGTTGTGACTCCACACAAGTCCGTTATCTCTTTTTTAGCCTCTGTGTAGCTTTACCTTCGAGCCCGAACAGATGAGAAGACGCCTGCAGATGTTGCTTTAAGTTGTTTATTTCTTCTTATCTCTAGCTAGCTCTCAGCTCCTGCAGTGAGTCTGATGCCAGCCGTGTCTGAGCGGGAACTGCCCAGTCCTGGGCTGTCCCGTCCCTTTTGTACCCTTTCCATGATCCAACCATTCTTCACAACGTATTTATTATTTACCATTTTATACCAATTAATTTGCACCTATTCTAGACACGTAATTTCTACCTCTTTTTCATTCTACCAAGCATTTTGTGCCACCATCACACATCTTCAGAAGAAGAAGAACAGGGTAACACCCAAAATCCTCCATCTTAAGTGTTTTATCTTTACTCTAAAANTCCTTTCCTTCCTTCCTCCCTCACTCCCTCCCTCCCTCCTTCCCTCTGTTCACTCACTTGAAAATGACTGTCACTCTTTTCTTAGACAATCTTCACATGAAGTTCATCTTCCTATGAACTGAAAGAATCGACCACACAAAGTAAATTCATACCATCAATAGAAATAGAAAAGAAACGTTTGTTAGGACTGAGCAGGAGGCTGCAATGTTAATGTCCTATTGAACAGAGTTCACTCATGATCCTTGGTTCATGCTAAGAACTAGACTGGGCAGCACAAAAGGAACACAAATGTTTCCTCCAGTTCAGTTCACAAAGCTTTAGTTATAAAGTAAGCATGCCTGATTTATATTTAATAAGCTGAATTTAATTCTTTCAATTAGGAGTCAGTGATATGGCTGGAGGTTTTAAATAAGCTTATGCTTCTTAAATAAAACTAAAGGATGCTAGATATTGGTTGTCCATAAGAATACCCAAATAAAACTAAAGGATGCTAGATATTTGTTGTCCATAAGAATACCCAGTTTTAACATACATTTCAGTCATGCACAGGAATATTTATTATCCCTTATAGGGGATGAGAGTCAATGCAAGTTTGACACCTTTAGTCATCTAAATTTTGGATTTGAGCAATTCAGATCAGTTGCCTTGGTAAAAATGATTCTTGCTTGAGATGATATCTGACAGGATCTAAAGAAGACCGATGCTGTCCTGGGTTGCCAGCTGAAGTCCAGCACTTTCAAAGAAAATAGGTGCCTACCTTTTATTAACAAGGTCTGAATCTAAATAGCAATCAGGGCCTTGAGTCAGTTCATGTCAGTTGCTTAAATACAAACATAAATTGCCATTGTAACAGCAGCAGAGTATTAAACTCACCTAGACAGATATATGAAGATATATGTCAAATATGGTACAAGAAAGAGATGCACACCACGGAGACACCTAAAATTTTCGACCTGCAGTTACAGACCAGGTAAGAACAATTTGTGAACATTTAAATAATGCCACAAGTCTGTGTTTGATAAACTGTATCCCATGTAAAGCAATTGAGCCATTTTAAAATACACATTATCACCTCAAATTCCATGCTTAATTAGCTTCACTGAGAAATACCGTGTGTGCCAGTGGGATCAACCAGCTGAGGAAATGCTTTCAGACCCTTCACCAGTTGATTCTTCAAGGAGATGAGAAAGGCATCCCTACACAAAGGGCAAATTACCTATTCTAACTAACAATTCCACCTTAAAGCCTACTATGAGTGACATACAACATCACTTAAGGTGAAACTTAACCAGTAACAGAATTCATCCAGTTAGATGTATGTCTATTATAGATAAGCTAAGCAATGTTTAAGTAAAATGTGATCAGCTGTTGTAGGTGTTGATGGGGGGTCTGAGTTCTCAAGTTGTTTTGAAGGCCATTATGGTGTTCCTTAGTGCTGCAATATCACTTGTTGAGGTTCGAATTGACTTTTCCTTTCCACTGCTTTCTTCTCCCCATACTTCTACACAGCCATTCTACACAGTCCTTCTTCAAAAGATCTTAGGTGTTATGCAGAACTCATTTCTATCTGGTCTGAAGCTGTATCACACACCAAGTGCATGTGACCCTGAATTCTGTCTTAATTATTGTGGCCTTCAATACTGCTTTAATCCAGTTAATATTCTCCCTTCTTTAATACAATCAGTGACAAAAAATGTAACAACAGAGAAGATAATCAGCATTCAGAAGAACTAGCTGCTAATTCGGGAAAGTGAATGGGACTTAATGGAATTATGACAAAGGATTTATGTCCCTGATATTAATACAGCATGATCTTAAGAACTGTGAATAAAAGCAAATCCCAGGATATCAGGGGTGAAAACATATAATTCTTAGGCTTCTCTTCTAAGTTATTTAAAAATTCTACTTTCTTTTGTAGTGTCACATGTAAATTACTCAAGAAGAACAACTGATATACAGTCTTTTAAAAGATGCTTAGGAACTGCAAAGAACATTTATAAGAACATTTATTTTCAACTGTGATCTCTCCACTGGCTCCATAGTTTTCATTCAGAGCTATTCCCTTTTTAATCTCTGATAAAATGATATCAGCAAGACTGATCCCATAGAGATGGTGAGTTCACAATCTGTTAGTTCATAACAGCTAGTGTTGGGGCATTCAGTTTTATGTACAGTCACTGGTGCAAAATAACAGAAGGAAGCACAAATGCTTCAGTCTTTTCTTTTGGACTGTGTAGGAAGCCTGCTCAATACCCTATACTGTACAAGCCACAACTCAGTGTTCTATTCTAATTAAAAAACACAGAAAAATCAGGTAGACAAAAGCAGGAATTAGACTGAAACATATGCTAATGTTCATCAAGGGCAAGTCTCTTTTTAAAACCTCTTGCCAGCTTTCTTCTCCCTACTCATTTTCTAATCAGGCATCTACCACAAAGCATAATGTTTGTAAATTTCCATGGTGCCAGGAAAGCTGCAGTGAAGAAAACAGAAAGAAACATACTGTCACACTATGCAAAACGTCAATAATCTCAGAAAATATCTAGGGAAAAAGCAAATTCAAAAAAGAGACACAAGTTAATATTATCTCTCTCTCTGATCTGGAGAGAGTAGGTGCAGTAGAACAAAAAAGTCTGGGAAGCAAAGAACACAGGACCTCGTTTTAGTAGAAACCCTTTATAGTTAAACTTTAAAAATACTAATTCTAAAGAGTCTTGACTATTTACAAGAATGGTAGTTTAAGTAACAGAAATTTTTGATAACAACACATGCTGTAAAACCTAATAAGAATCCCACAAGTCCTCTTACTGCATTCTAAAATATTATTTTGTACCTAGCCTAATGATTGTTTTTCCTTTTTGGATGTTTCATGTTTTTCTTTGATCCTTATGTGCTAAAGTCCTGAAGTAAAATGTGGACAACTTGTTTCTTTGATGTTTTTACCCACCTATCAAGCAAAAAGCTGACATTTCCAGTTACCATCAATCTGTATTTTCTAATCTAATACATACAGTCAGAATATTGTGTCTGTGTGACTCAGTAAAGAGACCAGCATTTCATTTTGTAACAGGTGTTGACTTTATTGATTCAATTGATCAATCTGTACCTGTGTGATGAATATGAATGTCCTGCTACCTTGTTATAGTGTAGCGGGTTTAGTTTGAAACCGGGCAGAAACACCAATTTAGTGTAGTGTGTTGGTTTGCATTTCTTACCTTTTGTGAGACAAGAATTAGGAGGAATGCAAAGCAGGCTCCAAACTTAAAGAATAGGAAGAAGTTTATTAACTAAACTAAAAGAAAA
>VZRQ01004973.1:784357-854159 GCA_013397975.1 Machaerirhynchus nigripectus
GGTCAGGCCCAGCCAGGCCCAGCCCAGCCATGCGGCCAGCGCCGTCTTGCCAGCACGAAAGCTGGAAGGAAGAGAAATTTCCCAGGCTCCCACCTGGTTTAAATATGTGAATTTCGAGAAGCACTATTGGTCTAAACAACTGTCCATCAACTCAGGTTCAAACACCATCACATATAGTTATTAAAGTTTTAATTTTGACAGTGAAGAGTTATGAGGTAGTTCAACTCTACATACTGTCTAATGCACTTTGGAAACTGCAAACTGCAGGCCTGAGGAGGAGAATCACGAGAAGAGAGACAAAGATTCGGGATGTTTGTATTATTGTTGAGGTTTCTGGCCATCTGAATTTTAGAGGTTTTTTTGGGATTTCTATTATTCATGAGTTTTTTATCCCTATCAAGTACATGCTTCATATTTTAATATACTCTTGTATCTGTGTTTCATAGTATGTTTGAACTATGTTAATTCGCAAAGATATAGACTGTTCATTTCATCTAGTCTATTTAGAATAAGTCAATTTTAATTTGTATTAAACAGGTCTTTGATAATGAGATTCTCTTCAACATGTCTTTTCATTTCCCTATAGTCCTGTAGTGCCTGACAAGGATATTTTTGGCAATTATGATTTAATTAAATATTCCCTGAAGAGTTGCTATGTAAAGCAAAGTCGTATATGCAACTGACAGCCATTTAAAATCAATACTTTTAGAAGACATAATTCCCACCATTCTCATCAAGGTCTTGATAAAAGGCTTTGATTTAGCATGGATTATAATGTGGACTGGAAAGCTAAACTTCACTGTTGTTTTCACAGTCTCCAGAAATGTCATTTATAAAACATATCAGAAGGCTACTATTATCAATAAGTACAAGCCTAAAGAAAGTTGATCTTACAACTGTATTTGTATTCAGCCCTACATTCTTATAGGATAGGAACTATAATATCTGCTTGTTGCTCATACTATACTTACTGAAAATATTCTTAGTTGAATATTGTCACTCTTTTTTTCACTGAAAATATATTTTTGGAGGAGGAAAGAGAAGGTAGAAAAGAATGAGTATGAAGTATCAGTCTTGTGTAAGAGCATGATAATCTAAAAGTGAAAAAAACACCTCCAAAATTTGAAAAATTAATAAAATTAACATCAATATTTTGGGGTTTTTTTATCATGCTGTAGTTAATTCTAAGGAGTAGTCTCAAATTATGACTAGCCTAAGCTTTTTCTTTAATTCCAGTGAATGTTGTCCTTTTACCTTGTCTCTTGCTGTATTGCTATCCATTTTGTAACTTCCATTTCCTTACACTGATACATTTGCTTTTCAAAAAATAGACAAAAAATAGTCTGAAAACCTAAAATGCAGAAAATTGTATACATTTGTCTTTAGTGTATAAATGCAAACAATATCAGCAAAAATAAATGGGGAAAAAACCTAACTGAAAAGAAAAAGGAAATTTATTGTCTTAAATTGTGGGCATATTTTCATATTACATTAGGACTTTATGCTAAGGAAAATTCTGCTTTGATTTAATATCAACCTTTGACATTTGCCATCCTTAACTCTTTTCCACCTTTTAAAGTTAATGGTCTTAATTTCAGAGACACTCACACTTCTCAAGAAGTGAAGTGTGACATTCACACTTCTCAAGAAGACAAAAGAATGTCTTTGCAGTTGAAGTCTAGAAAAACTTGCCTATCAGGTGATTGTCTGATTCCTTCTTAACACTCTTGTGTTTAAGTATTGGCAGATTGCTTGATGCATATTAGTCTGTACTCCCTCCCAAACTTTTGGGTTTCATTTTGCTGAAGCCTTGATACAGAATTTCCTGATGATGACTTAAAGAGATTAGTTGCTTAAAAAAATATTTTTCTATCTGCTTCAAATTTTCTGTCTTCCAGTTTGACTGAACAACCACAAGTTCTTGTCTTATGACCCATTTTGAATAATGCTACTTCACCTCTTCACCTACACCATACACTAAACATGCCTGTTTTCACTTCTTTACCTGCTGTTCTAGCCTTTCCAGGATCACTGCAATTTTAGCTATCAGCTCAAACAGAAGATTGCAACATCACTTTTACTGGGGATCTGTATATGTTGTCCTTATTTAGAGCAGGTGAAAAATGTAAGTGAATTCATACGATAGCTAAAAAGGGGCAGGAAACATTCAATATCCACACTGACATTATCAATACCCACAGTGCTGTATGAACAGATAGGAATCTCAGCTGTGAGTGGAAAACTTTAAATCATTATCTTCATTTCAAGAAGATGAATAAACCTTAGTATCAACTGCTTCATTTTGAAAAATGAAGACACACATTGAACTCAAATGAGAAGGAAATGGAAGAGAAACAGTATTAGCAATATTTCCCCACATAGAATCTGCAAATTGCATTCAACAGCACTGCTCATTCTAACAAAAAAGGGACAATACCCAAAGCCCTGCAAACCATTGCATGTCATGTTAGCACCAAAATATGAGCTAGAGATATTTGACAGCTTCTTAAATTCCTGCCTATGAAATGTTGCTACCTTAACTCCTGTGGCATGGTTGTAGGGTGATGTCTGCACTGCTGAACCAGTACACAAGGAAGAAGCAAGGACTTGCAAAGGTAACAAGCTACATGGAATACCAGTGAAACTTATGTATCTGAATGTGCATTGCATCTTGTATATCAAATACTAAAGAAGAGAAGTGAGAAGCTGGGATATAGAGAATAAGGTCTAGGATTGTGGATGGCTCTCAATATCAGGAAATTACTTGATGGCATGGAAAAGACATCAAGATTAATAATGTTACTATTGTTATTTACATAATTATATGGTGGTGATGGGAGCTGACTACAGGTAAAGATGAAGTTTCCAATGCCAAAAGGAGAGCAATTTTGCTCATAAATTCTGTAAAGAATTAAATATTTTATTATAGGTATTTGAATAATAGAAGTGTGATCCATCTGTCAAGATGCTGAGCTTCCAGACGGGAATGTAAGATATGTCTATGCAGGCATCTTTAACTGAGATAGTTACTGAGTTTCCTGCCAGTCAGGGAAAAATGGGTACATGCAGGAAATAATTCAAGTCAGCTTAATAAAAATGTTTAAACCAGGTCAGAGTAACTGTCACCTGAACATAGTCTCATTTTAAATAAGCCTTTTTTGCATGATTATTTTAAATAAGGTTCTGTTGGCTAGAGAGGAGAGAGAGGAGAAAACTGATTTGAATTTTGTGACCCCTCAGTTCCACAATTGCAAATGATCACTCGGAATTGTCTGCAAGCTATGATAATTTATCATGAGTTACTCAAGGGATAAGGGACATTCTTACCATGCTGGTGTATTTTTGTATTTAAAAGAGACAGAGTTCCAGAATAAACTCTGGCTGGGTCAGGTGAAAAATTTAGGAATACTTGAAAATAACACTATAGGACAATAATATTAGCATAGGTCTTCAGTCTGTGGCTTTCACACAAGTCCATTAGGTCAGGATTTGACACTTACAGAATTTTATGAACCATATTTATATGTTACAATTTGTCTTGCATCAGTTCCTTTACTCTGGCAATCCATTGCTCATCAAGTTTTTTGGTGTGTTTTTTTGAGGTTTTGCTTAAAAATTAAGTCTAGGAATGCTTTAAGAACAACTGCAAGCCTCTATCAGTATTTAAATGCTGTTAGCTTCAGCAGTTGAAAATAGTCCCAATGAACATGTGGATGATGACACAAGACAATCCTATCTGCAGGAGCTGAATTTTACTCTGCTTGCCAAAGGCAAGTCTGCATTGGCAGCTTTTGTACTCAAGTGCAGGTGTTTTCCCCTCTGCCCACGGCTGTTGTGCATGACAGATGGACCAATAATGCAAATAGAAAATTCTGAACTTAGAATTTAAGAGTGTTTGAAGATAACTTTTGAACAGGAAAAACAGTTTGTTTATATTATTTTGATTATCTGCAACTGCTTTATTCTTCTGTTTAAGGATTTTAAGTTAGGAATAGTCTTATGTTGCAATATAGACTCAATAAAGGGACTCTCTATACACTGAGTAGCTGTTGTGCAAGATCACTTTGCTCAAATTAAGATGTATGCCATCTGGCAGGTGTCTTGTACCTGTCATTGGGGATGAAAATCAAAATATAGACTCTTTTTGAGCAAGGTTATAATATACGTATCTATACGTCTTAACTGTTTGGGATTTAGAGGTGACATTTTTCATGCTCACTTGCATCTTCTTGTTTTCATCAGTACAAATTCTGAGATCTCATCCCAAAGAAAATATACAAAAACTGTTTTATTTAATATAGGTGAAATAAGTTGTGACTAATCTAATAACATTGCTGTGGGTCAGAGCCTTGTTATGTACTTTTTACACATTTTTAATGACTGATACTTGTTTCTCGCCTGTCCCAATGCCAGTGTAGAAGCTCACTACTGCATCTCTCTAATCAACTCTCAGAGACAGTTGGAGATATTACAAATAAAGGTCTCACTGGAAGTTTTCAGTTATGAACTGACTCCGTGAGGTAAAAAACCCCAGAATTAACAATTTTGAATTAAAGATCCAAAAATTTATACGTAATTTTCCAATTACTATTTGATCTTTAATCAAGTCATAATAAAATTGGTATTAACTAACTACTCTCTGAAAAAATTGTAGTCTTCAGTGGAATATTTTCATTCCAGTGAAATCTCATGTTAGCCCACACTCCCATTTCTTTAGCATTCATTAACTGATCTTTTCTGAGTTGTCCATGCCTTCTAAATACACAAGCTCCTTTGTTGTGTGTCATGAGAGATGTCAAGGTATAAAATGACACAACGTCGATTATATTTTCCTAAACTTCTTTCCTTCCTAAATCAACTTCATTCCTTACTTCCTTCTCTCCCCTACACACAGAAGGTCAAAAAGAAAGCTCTTCTCTCTTGCCTTACTTCCTTTCTGCTATGTTTTGTTTGTTTGTGAATTTGTTTGTTCTTGTTGCATAACAAATTCTATCAGTTGCCATGAAAATGTAGTTAAGACTTACTGAAATCAAGGGCTCTAAATTTTTATCTGTAACACATTTTCTTTGTGCCTTGGGCTGAACCAATATTGCTGTTTCTTGTTTTTCCCTAATAAGTTTGTCATGTCTATTTCTTGTAGACCCACCTGTTTTGTTTTATTCTGCTGGTAACATTTTAACTTCAATCATACATTCCACATATTCAGCTTGTCCCACCAGTGTCCTGCATCAAAAGCTGTAAGAAACATTGGAGGTCTGCTTTGACACTAAGAAAATGATTGAATACCAACTCCCTGGGTCATCCTATACAATCTTCCCCCACAACCCCAACCTGCCATGTTACAAAAGTCATTCTTTGAGAAACAGTGGAAGGAACCTAGTTCAGCTTGAGTAAATAAATCTGAGTACCTGTATATCCATGCTGCAGAATTTTTTGATATAAGCCTCCAAATTAAAGTAATATAGACTACAGCATTGTTTTTAAGCCTTTCAAATTATAATTGTAATATGTTAAAAAAATGTAAAGATAAGAGTGCAACCAGAAAATATGTACCTTTTCAATGTATTTGAAGGTATTCTATGATAAGTTCCTTAAACAATCATATTGATCTAGAAATGTTACTTTCTCATCTGTCTATTAAATCTGGTAGCCTATTAACCCAATTGCATTGAGCATTATCTAGCCTCATCTGAAGCACATACTTTACACGAGCTATAAAGGCTCCCCCTTCAGTCTGGTATTATCACCTAAAGAAGCTTGTTTTAACTAAAGAAATTTTTTTTTGCCCTTAGATTTGAAGATCTGACCATATAAACCCAGCTACTTCTTTCTAATGTATTTTTATTGCCAGTTTGTATATGCTTTGCTGCATATATTATACAGAGGATAGTTGTAGTAACTGTTTTAAAAGTTAGGATGGCAAATGATATAAGAATATATTATGAACAGCATCAAGAAATTAAAGAAGATGAAAATAAAAACTCTAGCCGTTTCTAGCAGGTTGGGCTTGAATATAAATGTACAGTGTGTGAGTTTACTGGTTTAGTCATGAATGTGACAATTAGATTAGTAAACTTTCCTTGGTTGAAAGTGAAAATAAATAGCAAAAATATCAGTAAAAAGAAGCCCAAAACCAAAAATTATATTTAGACAATTATTTATGATGTGATACTGTTGAATTTATGAAATACTGTGGTCCCCCCCTAAAATGGCATATCTCACACCCACAAGTGAGACACCAGACTGCTCACACATAAAAAGTATCATCAAAGTGCAGTTCCTAATTTTGCTCATACATAGTCTGATGTAAAAGACACTTAAGACCATTGTCAACAATATTAGTGGTCTTTAGAGAAAGTTTTGTGACTAAAACAATGTCTTTCCTCAGCTCTTCTTTGAATATATAACAAAAATTACATTCCTGTAAATATCTTAAGAGAATATTTAACTTGTCATACTGTCAGAGCATGCAATTTTTTTCCATGTTATGTGTTTTCAGAAAAGTTCTATCAGAGAGAACATCAATTATATTTTCAGCACAGTTTTCTGCTAAGGGAGTTCTATGACTTTCTTTTACATGTTTTAGAGTTTTTAAACTACAATTTAAAAAGAAAATAATATGGGTATTTTTACTTGAGTGTAAGAAAAATTTTTAAATGGTATAACATAGAAGTAACACTTTGGATAATTATATAATGTTTTAGAGTGAAAATTAATCTGGTTAAAAAAAATACCATACAATTATGAGGTACTTGAATACCTTGGTTCACTAGTCTGGAAATTTAAATGAGAAAAAAAGGACATTATTTTGGAATAAAAAATGGAACTCCAACCAAAAACCTTTAAATACCTTCAAAAATATAACTTTTATTTTTCATGTTTTGAAAGTCATGTCACTTCAATCAGAGAAGATTCAGAATTTCAGGTTAAAAATAGAAATTTAAAGTGGAAAGCAATTTCAATTACTGAAGCTACAATTCATGTAGAACATACCTGTGATGACAGTTCTGTTTACAGATTTTGAAGATGAAACTATTTAAGCTTTCTGAAAAGTTAATGTGAATTAGAAAATCATTACATCACTTGTGATTTAGATTTGAAGAACATGTAAAATACAGGTTTTCCAGAGTGGATGTGACAAATCAAGGTACAGTTATTTTGAAACTTTTGACCAAAACAAATTAAGGTTTAAATGTAAGGAATTGACAGTCTGAGAATTTTCTGTGCCGTACTCTCCAAGAAGACTTATAATGCTTCTAATAAGCTTAACTTCAGTTTTGTTTAATTTTTTTTTCCTGGTTTGCTTTGGTTTTCTTGTTCTGTTTGTTTTTGGTTGGTTTTTTTTTTTTTGGTTGGTTTTTTTTTTTTTTTTTTTGGTTGTCATGATGATGTCCGTTTTTTCCGGTTTTTTGTTTTGGCTGGTTGACTTTCTTTAGTATTTTGTATACGTTTGTTTAACACTTCTCCATATCCCACCTGCATCTTGGCCTAATGAATCTCAGTAAAATTTGGTCTGAATTTGCATGAAATTTTGCAAGAGAAGAAGAAATATTATATTTGGCAAATTTGCATCAGCTGCCCACCTAGGTGGTGATGTGCTTGCAATAGACTCGGTCTGCTCCTTTGACAGCTACAAGTCACTGGTGAAAAATACAAGTAATTCAAATCATCAGAATAATAGTCATGCTGATGAACTGACATGTTAAGCATGTTAAAATCAAGCCTATATTTCCACTGCTATGTTTTTTATTCTTCTTTTAGGTAATCATAAAGACTTACTGATAAGATTTTTAGAAATTTCTTTTCTAAATATTGGTGTAGTACACTCTGGTAATTTTTAGTTGGCAGAACATTGTATGGTCTTTCAAAAGGAGAAACAAAAATGCCTAAAATAATATTTTTGTGGTGTTTATTTTCTGAGGTAATATGATGCTTAGGTGTGTATAACTGCTACATAAAATAAAGTGACATTCAAATAATCATAGTTTAATAATATATATTTAACCAAAATTTGGCATATTCTCTTGGTCTATAAGTAGTGTAAAGAATAAAGTTTCTATAAAAGAAGATATCAGCCATAAAAATGTATGTTCTGTTATTTACAGGATAAATTTGAGTCTGTCGTTTTTACACCATAAATTTCTCTCAGCTTTTCCTTTAGTTAGTATGGTTAGTTACACTCTACATGAAGTTTCTCATTTACAAACAGTCCTGTCTTCATATGTTCTAAAAACCTAGATAATATTTCATTGGGTCCTTTTTTCCTCTTTGAAAAGATTTTTCAGAGTATATTTGCAATTACATTTATCTGAAAAAACTCACTTCTGCCTTCAGCTTTCCATTGAAGTACTATTATTCCACACTAGTTTATAAGTAAAGTTGTTTTTCATAGGATCTTGGATATTACTCTTAATGCTACTTCACACTTTTGGGGATCTATTTATGAAAATTGGTGAATAATAAACTCACTAGTTAGTTCTAACAGATTCTGACAGTTTCTGAGATGAAATTCAAATGTAGATTAGAAAATACCTCTTTGAAATCTTTAAAGTTGTCAGCAAACTTTGCTAAGTTGTACAGCTGCAAAGCACTGTAAACACACTGAGCACAATGGTATAATGGCTGTTTCTATGAAAATCTACCCAGAAAGAAAATACAATCTCTTTAAAGATACTGAAGAGTATGTCTAAATAACCATAATATACTGTATTACTTTAATGACTTCTATATTCACACGCCTTTGGATCCAATATCTTGTGGTTGTTAAAAACCTGTTCTAACATTCTTGTCTGCAAACACAGATTGAAAATGTGATGGAAAACACACTGTCTATATAGTCTATAAAAGTTTAGGTTGTTATCCTTTCCTTATATATTTATGTATATATGGAGAAATGAGCTGACAGTGTTTACCTTGACAGCTCTAGTCACAGGACTATGACTCTTACTGTATGCTTCACAGCTCTTTACTTCACATTGCACATTAACTGGAAAATTTGATTGATCCAATTGGCAGTTCTAGGTACTCGAGGGCAAAATAAAAGCCCACAAGGTTATTCTTTTAAAATACATAATGTATTGGAATGAAAACTGGCTGAACATCCAGACCAAAAGGCATGATAGTCAGTGTCACAAAGGCTAGTTGGAGACAAGTAAGTAACAATGTACCTCAAGGTACAATATCACATTCCATTCTGTGTTCATTTCATTTGAATTTTCATTAGTGATCAGGATGATGAGACTGAGTATGGCTTCTGCAGGACTGAGGATGACACTAAGTGGGATGAGTGGCTGATATATCAGAGGGTCCTGCTGTCATTCAAAGGGACCTTGACAGGCTGGAGAAATGAGCTGACAGCAACGTCAGGAAGTCCAGTAAAGTCCTGCAGCTGGGGAGGAGCAGTCCTATGCACCAGAATATGCTGAAGGTTAACTGGCTAGAAAACACCTTGTCAGAAAGAGCCCTGGGCCTCCTGGTGGATCAAAGTTGATCATGCGTCTGCCAATGTACCATTGTCACAGATAAGGTATTAAGATCCAGTTAGTGAGAGATGGCTCTGCAGGAATTAACATGCAAACTAGGCCATATGCTGAAGTCAATAATACAGATGCAATAAATGTGAGGTATAGAGGCAGAGAGAGAGAAAGACATAGAAAAGGATGGGGGGAGAGACTGGGAGATCACGCAGAAGATAGTCACCATCCATGGATCAGCCGTGTGCAGTCGGTCCTTTTTCACCCTGGTGTTCTTGGTAATGGGGATCCCAAGGTAGTTCAAAATGTCATTATTCATACGTTTTTGCAGAGGAATTAATGTTCATTGGCTATAAAATTATCTTATTCTTTTGGTTAAGTGATTCCCTTGCTTCTAATGAAAATCAGTCACATGCTCAGTCTTTCTGTTCTTTTGAGTTGCTGGTTGTGAGTCGGTGGTCATGATCTTCTCCTGCCAGAATTACCTTTTGCCGAGTCTGAGCTGATTTCAGCACAACTGCTGAGCTGGTTTTCCTTCTGGCCCATAAATTCTGCCGTTATCAGGAATACATTCTTCTTCCCCAGCTTTGTTTACCTCCCCCTAGGTCTAGAGATAACATTTGGACAATAGTACCACCTTTATCTTATCTCGAGTTCCCATCACTGGTGGCTTAACTTACTGTCCAAGCTCCAGGTATCCACGGAGGCATATTCAGGGGGCTGGGAGGGTTTTGGTGGTCACAGATACCATCTGTCCCATAACTGAGAATAATTTCTGTTTGACCAGTGATACGTGTACAACCAGTTGCTTCTTTACAGAGTTTGCCACTGTGTGAATTTTGTGTGGATGCATTACCCAGATATGCTAACCAGATCTTGCCTCCCCAGGCCTGGAGCTAGCACCACCTTGTTGTTCCATTCTGTGCTTATCTCATGGCAAAGTCCTTCTGTGGTTAACAGTGTCTGAGAAAGGCAGTTAAGCTCTTTGAGTCCTTACGGAAGGCTAATGTTACACTGGGCTGCATTAGGAGGAGTATTCCTGGCAGGATGCGGGAGGTGATCCTTCCCGCCACTGGTGAGGCCACACCTGGGGTTGAACTAGCAAATAATAATAATAAATCATGAGCCTTGTCAGTTTATGTGTAACTAATGATTCCCTTGATCCTGAATTTACAATACAGTGCCCTGATCAGAAAATATTTTTTTTTAATTTACACATATAATTTATTTTGCTGATCAAGATAAATACATTGAATACAGCTTCAAGAGAAGGAAGTTTTGTACTTGCACCCTTTGAAATCATGTACATCAAAGGAGACTGCAAAATTTATATGACCTTTAGAACATATCTGCATATATAACATGCAACTAATTTCTTAAGAAAGCATATGCTCATTTTCTTGCTTCTCTCATATCTGAAGACATTTCATAAAAAATCAGAGGTAGAAAATCTGTTACAAGGCTGTTCTTTTTCTCCTCTCTATGTTCATCTCTATTAGTGTAGATATCAACTATATTATTATGCTAGTAGGATAAAATTAAATGTATGTCATCATCTTTTTCTCCTTCTCACCTCTGACAGATGCATATGAAGAATACAAGTTATACTTAACAATCAAATTCCTCCTCCTCTTGAAAGATTGGTCAGCATTATTGACAATGATAGTGTTTCTGTTCATAGATACATTTTGCTTTTCTTTAAAACTGATGTGCCAGGACTAAAACAAAAACCAAATATCCCAGGAGAAATGTCAGCAACACTATATTCTCTTTCTGTCTTAATTGGTTAAATTATATTCTGAAGTGATTTTTAATTATTTGCTGTTCTAGAATTGAAAGCTTCTTTGACACTAATTTTATAGTAAAATCTTTACACAGTAAAATTCTTTGCAGAGCAAATAAAATTTCAGTTCCTCTCCATATATTTACTATTTTCATAAACAGGAGAAAGGAAAGCCATGTTAAATTCCTCATGCACGATGCTAAAAGCAGATACTGATGTTAACCTACAAATGCTCCATTTCAAACAAAAGCAATCATCAAAGAAAAAAAAATTATAGCTGTCTTCTAGAAATGTATGCAGTGTTTATTCTCACCTATCCTTCGTAATTTTCTCTTTTCATTTTCACTGAGAAAATATTCTTGATTTCCATTACTCATGGATATCCCAGCTCGTGATGTCCCCAGACCTAGGTACTGTATTTTACTTTCCTCCTGTAGTGCTTTACGAACAATTACTTCATCACCCTTTGCCTCTTGCAGCTCCTGACTGCATTCTGTTCTTTTCCATCCTATTTCTTCACAGATGTTTTCTTAACATCTCAAATTTTTTAAGGCTTCTCATGTTCTCAATTGTCCTTTGTCTTCTATACTCTTCTTTGGCTTCCTTTTCTGCATTCTGTAACTCTGTAAAAAAGTTGTAGATATCTTCAGTTTATCACGGTCTTCCGTATTTCGTTTGCTGTGCATATTTATTTAATATTATTTTCTCTTTTTACAGGACCACTGCAACAACTTCTGCTGTTGTAAGTGTCTGCTAGGAGTATGCCAAAAAGAAAAGAATTTGGACAACATAACCAAGTAGATGCATTTCATGTTGTCATGGGAAGTTCTCTGTCAGTTAGTTTATGGGGTTTTTTCCATGGCAAACTATGTCTCAGTTGCACATATTGGTATATTTCTAACATAACAAAATTCATATGCATAATTACTTGATTATACAGCAGCCAACTAGGGCTCAGCTTCCATCTAAAAATATAGTCGAAAAAGTGAATGTTTTTTCTAGAAAAGTTCCGTTTCTTTTACTTCAACTGTAAGTTTAGGTGTGGCACTTGCTATTTAAATAAGCAAAAGTTCCAAAAAAAAAAGTGTCATCAACTGAACATAAACCAACACAACACAACCAACACGAGTATATTATTCATGATAAAGTGACTTGTGTGAAAAATTCTACCAATGCTAGCATTAGGAAATCAAATCAAACTGATGTATGGACTTAAACAATAGTGTCTTTGAACTATGTGTGCTGAGAACACATCTGAGGCTACACAGTAACCTGAACAATTCAAGCATGCTAAAATCATACTTTTTCTGCTGATCTAGAATTAGAGAGCATCAGTAACTATATAGACCCATGTTAAAATTTTGGGAAAATAAAAAAAAAGTACTTTTTCACAGTCCAATTAATAAAATATTGGATTTTAACCCTGCAGAATAATCAAAAAGTAAAAGGTAAAAATTGAAACAGTGATTCAACCAAAATGACATATGAATAACAATTCTAAAAAATAAAGAAGTTCGTGAATATGTCACTGAAGACTAAGAAAAAGTTTCTCATATAGTATTTTATGCACTACTATAGTACAATAACGTTACTAGGTACCCAATCCTCTGTGTTTCAAAGGTGGAAAAAAATTCCAAGTTATATAAGAAATCACATAGACTGTAGGTTTTTGACAGAGGGAAGAATGAATGTATTAAAATATGAATACACTTTGAAGCATCATGACAGTGAAACATAAATGCATCTATTGAGATTAAAACTTCAGTTCTTTTGATGATCTACCCTTGCATTTAGTTTAAGGGGGAATAAGAAATGATAAAAAAAGAGAGCTAGAACTTCTATGTAATCACAGTTCTTTGTGGCAAAAATGGAGTACAACGTTGCTGATCAAAGGGTGCAAAGAAACAAGCCCAAAAGGCTACTGCTTCTTGAGAAAATGCACTGATGCTTGAAGATTATAAAACTGCCCAGCTCCCAAAGACAGGCAATCGAGGGAGACAATAGCAGAAATGTGATCTGGCAGCATATTTCAGACTGAAAAGGCCACATTTAAAATTATGAATATCCCATTGTGGCATCTCTAATCTGAGGATTATCATATGACTTAATAACAGATCACTTGTTCATATTCTCTTTGTAGTGAAAGAATCCATATGAAGGTACAGAATTCCTTCAGAAGAGACTAGGAGAAACCCATCACAGACCTATCATAGTGGGGGTTAAACAATTTATGTGTGAGCTTAATAAGTATATTACATCTAAAATTTTCGGAGCAGGTACTTCTTTAATGCATTTTAAGTGTCTGATTAATAGGTTCTTATGTGAAGATAATGCTTGGATCCCTAGAATGATCAGCAAAGAGAAGGAGACAAACCAGAGTGGAATGAATCAGTATTGGAAAAAGCATAACACTGCTTTCAGGAAAACCTTAGACAACTAAAATCTAGTAGAACTGACACAGAAGATATGACTGAGGCTTCTACTGAGAGTTTTTATTACCACTTCTATGTTTGCCCCAGTCTTCCTAAATAATAATTAGATGCATATGCTCCTTAGTGAATTTAGCCTTATGGCTTCAATTAATAAACAGATCCTTCACGAAAAATTCAATACACAGAAATATTCTAGGGGGTTTTCCTTCAGCACCTCTACTTTAGCAGCCAGTGCCCTTACTCACTAAACCTCCAAGAGTGCTTCAGATGCATGATTCCAAACAGCTGTGTAGTAAATTGTGTTCAAAAATTATTTCTGTATTCTCTTAGAACCAGTTTGATGCTGTCCTTTACCCACCTTACACATATACTTCCAATAATTCTCAGGATGTTGTGGCTGTGTGTGCTTCAGAATGGCCAGTCTAAACAAGGAGACATCTGAGCAGTCACGCATGATAATGCCAGTTTAGAGTAGCTTTTTCTCTTCATTCTCAGTTTGGAGATGCCAGAAGGGGGACCTTGAGTTGAGCACCACGTATTTATATAGAACCATTATACAAGGCTTAAAATTCTGCTTGTCAGTTAGTTAGAAATCTACATGTGAACCTACATGCAAAAGTATGAAAGTTAATGGAATAGAAAATGGAGCTGCATGACATTAATGCAGAAAATGCCTATATTTAACATTCTGTTCTCATTCCCTTCAGCACCACAGGATTTTACCTCTAACTTTGAATTACAAATCTCAAACGTAAAATTGCACAGTATCAATTGAACTACAAAGGAACAACCCTTTAAAAGCCATTATATTTGCATTTCTAGGTAATTTTTTCAGAACAGATTCAGTCAATTGCTTTGTTTACATTTTTTATACTGTGGTTAGAGCCAGAGACACACACACACAAAAAATTAAATTTCCTTTTGTTACACCTCCTTTCAAAATGGCAACATTATAGCATATAGGCTAGGGTGAATGTGTGCTGGCAAGCACTAAGGATCTATGTTTCTTAAGATTGCATGAGGACTTAACGAGGCAATATTCACTACCTCAACTGTCTAAATCAATGTAACTGATCAAAAATCCCCTTAGAACTACCACCAATAAATCCAGATACCATCCAGAAAAAATTTTAAATTTAGAAGTTTTTAAAGGAGGGAACTATTCTTCCCTCTCTTTGGCTGTTTTTTTTTTTTTTTTTTTAACTGATTAGTCTTCAGGGCAGAAGAATGTACAGAAATTTAAGGAGCTACCATAAGAAAAATTGTTAAAAGTGGAAAACTGCTGAGGAAAAAGCTCAAAGAAGAAATGGCAAAATGGAATGTGAAGATTAATCTGTTGGTGAGAGACAAAGAAATGTGCACACTGAAGTGATAAGTGAAATTTTGTATTAAGTGTGATCAGCTCCCAGTTATAAAACTTGGGGGTTTTTAATGGAATTTTCACTTTTTCAAATGTCTTTACTGGATTCTTTTTCTGAATGGTTCTCTAAACTGTAATTATAAAATTATGTGGTTTTGAGGACCATACTGAGAAGGTATGATCATTGCCCATTTTACAAGGAAACTATAGAAGTGTTTCTAGTGCCTAAGAGACTACAGAACAAAACATAAAAAATTATATTGCAAAGAGAATATTAAATATTGCACTTCTTAATTTTGTATCCTCCTCTTGCTTACAGTATAAATGACAGCAGTCATATTCTGAGATAAACAAAATATTATCTTAAAAAAATAAAGACTTTTAGGCTGCCATCTAATGAGCTTTTTTATACCACAGAAAGAGGGAAATGAGAGAAAATGATAGTTCTATCCCATGAAGGTAGTCCCTGGTGCAGATAGAAAATGGGATAAAATCAGTCATCACTACAGCAATTGTCTCATGTGAAAAGGATCAGTCAAAAAGCAGCAGGCTGTGATTCAGGCAAGATCTTTGTCATTGCAACTTGCATTTCTATATATTTACATTGCAGTTGTTCGAATTTAAGCCTGTTTCATTAGTGACTTCTTACATATGCCAGCTCTAATGAGAAGCTTCAGTGGGTAATTACTTATTTTCTTAGTGAGGAACAACATAAATGGGCAAAAACTGGCCAAAGGGGCATTCCATGACTGTCAGAGGGGGTATCTTCAGCTCCTAGACAGCATACTGTGTTTCATCAAGAGTGTGACCAGAAAATCAAAGAGGGTGATTTCTTCCATTTACACAGCACTTGCAAATCTCTGTCTGAAGAATCAGACACAGTTTTGGGCCACCTTGTACAAGGCAGGTGCTGACAGTATGAAGAAAGTCTGATGAAGAGCTTCCAAGGTGGTAAGGGGGGCTGGAACATGTGCCACGAAGGACCAGATTCAGCGTTGAAATTAAATCTGCCTTATGTATCAAGTCAGACCAGATGAGTTTTGGAGGTCTCTTTCAGGAGGAATTTTATTCTGATCCTATGATTTGCAGAATGAAAATCAAATTTCAGATCTTTGCAGGCCCTGCAGAGAAAAATAAATACCATTCTATGATACCTTGGAGAGAATACATGCAGGTGAACCCATTCAATAACCTGTCTATAGGGTGATTCTCCTTTATTAGGCAAGCATTACCAGCTCAGGGAGACTGCGAGTACTGCATTTTGTGTAGTTCATGCCTATGAAATACTTGTACAAATAATTTAGACATACCAAAGCAGACTCAGTTCTCCTGTGTTCCCAGCATTGACAAGTGCTCACATATTTCTCATCTGACTTTCACTGTGGCTTTTATTTCCTTTTTGTCACTCATTTTCTTATCCAGCTTAGCCATGCTGGCGACTTTGACAGTCCAAAGCTTCAAGTGGAGCTTATCAGAAGTTACCCTTTTTTTTGTGCCTCTGATCACAGAACTTGAACTTTGGTCCCTTTATCTTTTATCAAAACAAACTTTCAAATCCTTTGAAGTACAGCAGCCTCAAGAGCGCTGGTATCAGCCTTTCTCAATCACATATGGCTACAATCATTTTCTCACTGCTCCTTTGTGCATGGTGTGGGAAAGCACTGCTTGAATGAGACAAATAGAAAAATGTTACAATACCCCTTTACAGCAAAACCATAAAAAAGGAAGAGTCTGCTGAGACTCTTGCACTTGAAAGGATGTCCTTGAATGATTTAAGAATGGTCTGATATTATGGATACAGCACCATTCAAAGATGAATTGAAGTTAGGTATTTAATGCAAGCTGTATCAGAATTGTGAATAGACTTTTTAGCTGAAATCTTGTCTCATTTGGGGTGTTCTTGCTGTTTAAAATTGCACATATGCATAACTTTTTCTTCTATTAGTATTTCATCCTTCAGAATGTGTTGTCAGGCAGTATCTGTACTTCCAAGGTGAGGGTGAACTGCTAAGGACTGCTGACTATTTTCACAGTGTCCAGCATCTTAAAGAATTGGCCAGTGCACTCCTGGAAATGGTCTTTAATTTGATGAAGGGAAAGACAATAATCATGCATGCAGAAGACGAAGTTGAACTAATCATGTCTGTTAATATGTAGTGCACAAAAAAATCAAAGCAGAAGCATATTATGGGCATCTAAAATAGGGAATATCACTCAAAGAGCCATAGATGCCACAGACTGATAAAGGTACTGAGGGGAAAAAAAAAGAACACTGATTGGCAATCTGTGACATGCCAAGTGAACAGCAGGAGTGTGGGAAACAGTGTGTGCTTTTCAGAGAAAATTTACTATGCAGAGGTAGACCTTCCAGCTGAGCAGGAATGGAAGCATGAATGTGAGAGATTGATGCAGAGAGCATTACTGAGGGTTACTATCAAGTCTTAAAAATAATAGTGAAAAGAAAGTAAAGAACATATATACACAATCTCAGAGGCCTTAGGAAAATAAAATAGTTGTTTAAAGTATATTACCAGACATTTTCCTAGTTTGCACTGTATTTATCTGTTAAACCAGTATTTTTGTGGATTAAGCTATAGTGGAAATAATACTAACAGACACGAAGGTAAATTGTAAAATGTTTTATGGAGGAAGTCTGTAAATACTCTTCATAACACGACTCATAACAGGATGAAATGTAATGAATTATTTTGTGCAATCATTTAGAAGAGATTAATGAGTTTTATTCAAGATTAAATCATATTCTCTTCCTGTTCTTAAGAAAATACCTTAGCTTTACAATTTTGCTTATTTTTAAAATTCTTGCTTTGTTAGTTGATATGCAGCTTTTCATGGACACTAAATTAAAGTCACAAATATTTATAGTCTTTATCTGATCATACACTTGGGATTAAATTTAATGGGTCAACATGCCATAATAAACCATTAACACGTGTCTACGCAGATAAATTAAAGAAAAATTTCACTACAGATGCATAAGAGTATGCTGAAGATTTTCAGAACACATTAAGGAATGGAAAGAAAAATGAAACTTTTTCTTCTGCTTTGTGCTATACTGAGATAATCATGCCTCTGCTTACCTTTATTAAACACTTATTACTCCAATTTCACCAGGGTGCCATGAAGACATTTCAATACAAGGGACTATGTCAATCCAATTTTTGTTATTACAAAAATTCAAAGTACATCCTAGAAGGATGGATGAAGAACTTTTTCTCTGTTCCAATAGTAGAACTGCAAGCACTGCAACCAGAAGGATCACTATAGAATATTTCACTAGTGAGAAACCTGCACAGGTTTTTCAGGCTTAACAGATATGTTCACTACAAAGTACTGTCCCTTGATTCTTGTCACAGAATGCCATGAGTCCGGGTCTTGTCTGATTGTAAGAGACATCATGGAATGATTTTGTGTCTCCCCTCTTCTCAGGAAAAATTTCTTTCCTATGTACTCTTAGACTCAATGGTAGTAGAATTTAACTTGTTGATTACACTAGCAGAAATTTGAATGCCTCCAGTAAAATCTTGAAAACCTATCTTATCAGTTACAGCTATTTAGGGTTACCTGGTTTTTTTGGTTGGTTTTTTGTTTCCTGACAATGTATTTAAATATTGATAACTTTTGTTTTAGTGAGAGCTATGTATAAATTATAAATAAAGCATTTTGGAAGCCTACTATTAGATTTGTATTTTAAAAAAAATATGAATGTGAAACTTACATGAGTTTATATCCTAAAATGAGTAGCTATTCAACCATAGACAGTGACATTTGGTGATCTACCTAACTAGCTACAGAGTCAAACAATTCATATAGCAAAGTAATGAGACAACAGCAGTAATCAAAGTTTTTGCATTTGTGAGACAAACACATGTCCATTTACTGTCGATACTTCAAAGCTGGAAAAAGCTGAGACATAACATTTCTTATAAGAGATTTCCAGTCTAAACTTTAATACAGTCAAGTTCATCCTATGAAATATATAAGGGAGAATCCTATAACATAGAGGCAATCCCATGTTCCCTATAACTTTATTCATTGAAGGCATTGATGTAGTAATTTTTGCAATGAATTTGACCATTCCCACAATAAATTTAACAACTGCTCAGTGACCAGATGGAGATCAGTGATGAGTTGTGTCCCTCAGGGGTCCATATTAGGACCAGTACTGTTTAATGTCTTCATCAATGATATAGACAGTGGGACTGAGTGCACCCTCAAAAAACTTGCAGAAGATACATACTTAGAAGAGCTGTTGGCATGCCCGAGGGACAGGATGTCATCTAGAGGGACTTGGAAAAGCTCAAGAAGTGGGCTCACATAAAACTCATGAGCTTCAACAAGGCCAAGTTCAAGGTGCTGCACCTGCATCAGGGCAACCCCCGGTATCAATCCAGGCTGGGGGATGAACAGATGGAGAGCAGCCCTGCAGAGAAGGACTTGGGGGTGCTGGTGGATGAAAAGCTGGACATGACCCAGCAATGGGCGCTTGCAGGCAAAAGGCCAACTATTTCCCAGGCTGCATCCAAAGCAGAGTGACCAGCAGGTTGAGAGAAGGGATTCTACCCTTCTACGTCACCTGGAATCCTGAAACCCCACCTGGAATACTGCATCCAGCTCTGGAGTCATCAGTACAGGAAAGACATGGACCTTTTGGGGTAGGTCCACAGGAGAGCCAAAAAATGATCGCAGGGCTGGAACACCTCTTCAGTGTGAAAAGGCTGAGAGAGTTGGAGTTTTTCAGCCTGGAGAAGAAAAGGTTCCAGGAAGACCTCACTGAAGGTTTTCAGTACTTAAAGGGGACTTATAAACAAGATAGAGGCAGACCTTTTGATAGGTCATGTAGTGATAGGATAACAGATAACAGATTTAAAATAAAACAGGTAGATTTAGGCTCCATATTTTTTATGAGAAGAGTGGTAAAACACTGGAACAGGTTTCCCAAGGAGGTCCCACCCCTAAAAACATTCAAGGTCAGGCTGGACAGGCCCATGAGCAACTGGATCTAGATTATGCTGTCCCTGGTCATGGCAGGGGGATTGGAAGAGATGACCTTTAAATGTCCTTTTAACCTGAATCATTCTATAATTCTATTATTCAGTTTCAAAAGGACTAGGCTGCTATAACTATTTCTAAGGCAAACAGCACCTGGGGACAACCAATAATACCAGAAGAATATAAATCTCCAGGTATGAAATCAATTCAAGAGAAACATAAACTCTCTGCTTGCCCAGTGTATGACAATAAAGTCATGTTAACACTGTAACTTCTGCAGTATTGAAGGAGTGATGTTAATTAGACTCAAAAAAGGAAGCTATCTATGATTTCCTCACTGAGCACAGTATTTCCTGTACATTTTCAGAGTAATTTTCCCTGTGGCACTCTTTGCAACCCCTTCTATTCTAGTTCTTGCCTTTATTCTCTTTGTCCTCATCTGTAAGGTCACTGAAATAGCAGAGTATTTTGTACATCTCCAGCTCTATTCAATAAATAATAAAAGTCAGAAAATGGACTTTCTTTTATATCCATTTGCTGAAGTCCAACAATGTTAAGCTTTATTACAGGAAGTTGTGGATGTTTTTAAGATTAGAGAGAGAGAAAAAACGGGTATCTGCAGCATGTGCAGAAACTCACATATAATCAAAACTGGATACTGAATGAAATGAGTGAAACCTGTACACCACCTATTGTCATGGCATATAATATAATATAATTNTGATTAATATAATATAATATAATATAATATAATATATAATATAATATAGTAATATAATATAATGTAATATAATCCTCAATTGTCTTATTGCTTTCAGAAAAGAGGAGGAATTGCTTTAATATTTGATAATGCAATGCAGAAACTTGTAATGCTAGATTACTAGCTTGGACATCACAAAATGTCATATAAGATAGCACCACAGTTGCCTTGAGATATACAAAGAGAGTAGTGGGGTTTTTCTTTTCCAATTTATTCATTGTTTTTAGTGTAACAACAGTCTAAAAAGTCTGAAAAAAAAATCAGTGTTACCTTTCAGCAAGTGCTGCCATTTACTAACAATAAATTCATGTGGACTATATTCAGTAGACTACCCCCATATACTTATATCCCAGAAAACTCCCAGGCAGAACTGCTTTGTATGTCTGCTGACTTTGTGACCAGAGGTCAAGTCTGAAAACTGAACCTGAAGGATTTCAAAGAAATTTGTTCCAGGGAACTTAACACCTTAATATTTTGGTCTCATTCATGAATTAGCATTGAAATGTCAATAGTTCACGTCTGAGTCAAGCATGTGCACCATGGAGAACGTGTTCACTGCCACCAGCCATGCTGTTTTGCTTGCATCCCTCATTGTCCATTTTAAGTAGAAATGAATACTAAAAATCTTCTTGCTGCCCTGAGTATCACAGATTCTAATAAAAAATAGTGTTAGAATGTTTTGATATGTTAACAGTTTAGGTACATGATTACCTAATCTCTGAGAAACTTCTTAATAGGTTAATCCCGCACAAGTTTAAGTGGTATATGTGTTCTAAAAGAATAATGACCTTTCATGACCAGTTATTACTGGTCATTATAGGGACATCATAGGGATACCACCTTGAGTCTTGGGTAAAATCAGATAAAGGATGGCAATGAAAACAAAGAACAGGCATTACATGCATGTCAAACATACTTACGCAGCTATTTTCAAATGCAATGTAGATTTGAAACCCAGTGAAGATACAGTAAGATGCAGAGTATGTCAGTCAACGTATAAGCCTCCATTTTGCCAAAAGAAATTGCCACTTTGTACGTGTCTTGGCAAAGTGAAGTACAGATTTTAAGGAACAGTTAAAACTTATCCTAGAATAAAGCATGTAAAAATTAATTTTTAATTCCATGCCTATCTGTAAATAATGTTGTTTCAATACTCATACATGTATTCCACAGTCTATTTTCCCAACATGAGCCATGAACACTTTGTAAATGTAAATTAATAAACTTGTCATCTTCCAGTACGACTAGTTTGGAATCTCCTACTAGGACCAAGTAGAAACCCCACAGCAAAGTTTAGCAAAGGTCATTGCAGCAAAGGGAGGGTTTAAGATTTATACTGAGACTTTAAGGACATTAAAAGGAAATGGAGAAAACTAATGAAGATGCTTAAGGCAGCAGAGGAGAGCACTGCAAAGCCAAAAATCAGGTTGATATATCCTGCACCTAAACAGCTGTTTCATCCACTTTTCACCCAAAGAATAGGATATAAAAATCCTCCGAATTTTAGACTGCACTTCTATTTTTTCTAAAATTAAAATATCAGGAAGAAGATTTAGTGAGAACCATTCAATTGAAATATCATGGTAAGCAGTAACGATTTCTGGTATTTAACAGAGTTTTAAATACCTTTTGTTCTAATAAATTTGTTCAAAACAAACAGGAGACAGAAGCCATTTAGTGCAATTCCCTTCTTACAGAATCACCATGCCTGCAAATTTGTTTTATACTTAATTAAATGATTGCACATTACAGGTAAAATGAAAAGTAATTGCCATTTGATTAATATTAAATTAATAGTCTGAGGGAATTCACCTTTGTTTAGACTACGGTATTATTAAGAGAAAACTAATTTTTAAAAAATGCTTGATTTACTGGGCGTAGCAAATGTGAAAATATCTCATGTAATTAGATGATCAAAGACAGAGTGGTATTAAATCGAACTGCAAAGCAAGTCAAGTGGGATATGCAGTGATATCAGTCCAGTGACATAAACTCACTGTTGCTAGGAGCTTTGATATCAGCCAGAAATATGCTGAGAAAATTAATTAGAGAAAAATCATTATTGAAGACAATATCGCTGATTCTCATTACCACTCAGCTAAAAAAGGACTCACATAATTTGAAAAATTTTGTTATTATTATGGAAACACAGATTAATGTTTGCATAATAATGGTATATTTCACCAGTTGCTGTCAGCACCCTTAAAAAATTAGCTACAACCTGGAAATGTAGTAAATTATGGAAATCACTATCTAAATTAAGCTAATTTGCACAGACAAAATATTCAGGTTTTCCACCCTAGTTTGTTTCTTTTCAGTATGAATGCTGCATAAATATTTATCTCATTTGGGTGTGCTTCTTGTTTGTTTAATTTGCCTATGTTGACACACTTGCAGTTACTTTATAATAATTCCATCTCTGATGTCTCTTTTGCTGTCTTACAACAATATTTTATAACTGTTCAAAGTGACAAAGAGAATAAAATTTACTTCCTGTTTCTTCAGAAAACTTGATCCCTATTGACAGAGAAGAGAGTGTAGAAAGTCACCACTTACAGTAAATGGGTTTGCAGCTCACTCAACCTGCTTTATTACAATAAGCTAAATTGTGGGTGATAATTGTGCATCCACATAATCTCTACAAAAGCTCGTCACAGCAATGATCTCTGTACTGGAACAAAAACAAAGGCACTAAAGGCATAATTCCTAAAAGGGACCAGGAATAATTAGATCACAAGTGCCACAATAATTTTTCCAAAGCATTCAGCAAGACATAGTAAGAACAGTATACAGGTTTTACTGGGGATTTTTTTTCCAGGTATATACCTCATTCTCCCTTTTGAACAAAAGAGTCATTATTGTCTCTTAGAAACTGTATTCTGGGCTACCATTGAAAACCTTGTTAGTACATATCCAATCTATTCTGCACTCTCTCCAAGAAATATGATATTATACTATATAATCCTAGAAAAAGAAATTTTAAGTCCTGTAGTTAATTCCCTGGAAGTCTTGTAGGCCAAACTCCTAGTCTTAACAGGGCTAACTGGAAAATTAGATTAGATTGTTAAAGATCTTGTTCAGCAGAATTTTGAAAACCCCCAAGGATGCAAAGTCTGAAAATGCTTTGAGCAACCTGTTCCATGGTTTAACAACTCTGATCATGAAATTCTCCTTACATTCAGCAGGAACTTCCAACAGCTTGTGTTTATTGCCTCTGGTAATTTCTCTGTGAGCCCCTAAGAAGAACCAGGCAACATCTTCTCCAAGCACCCTTCTCCTTAAGTCATGGAAGTCTGTAATTAGATGCATCAGGAAGTAGGAAGTGGAAGCAGGATGCAAGGACAGCGCGAGGGTAGGCACCGGCAGTTGTGTCACAGGCGGTGCCCGGTCTCACAGTACCCCAGCATGGCAAGCAGACCAGATCTGTTGATGGTAACCAGGTTCAACAAGAATACAGGTAGCCAAACAAGTCCTTCTTGAAAAAGTGGGCTTGAAGTCAACCCAGGAAGTTGAGTTCACAAGTAAGGATCAGGATAGATCTGGAAATAATTAGCCAGGATTAGAAACCATACAGAAATAGCAGACAAGTCCATCATGATGAAACAAGTCTGAGGTCAAACCTGGAAGTCAAATCTGTGGGTTACAATTAAGAGACTGATTGAAGGATCTGTAAGGCTGATGCAACATATCTTGGGCCAGAACCATATAAAAAACCTCATGTTAAAAACAACTTTCACATGAAGAAAGGGAGAAGCCTCTGATGAGGCTTAGAGGTATTTGAGGCAGCTAGTCCTCTTATGCTTCTTCCAGACTTTCCTTGAGCTTCAAGGCATCTGAAGCTTCTCAAATAGCTCTGATTATCAGGGAGCTGGCTTTTGAGCGTAGGCAGCCAAATGCTGACCCTTCACTACTGTCAGTGAAAACTGATTTCCTGGGCTTCCTACTGATAAGGTCTATACAGCATTTCACACCACTACATTGATTTACCAGCTCGGAATTCCACTCTCTAGTGCATTCCTACACTTTTTGTTCATTACACAACGAAAACTTTTTGAGAGAATATTTTTGGCTGTTTTTTTCCAAATGAGGATGTGATGCAAACACAATTTAAAAAGGGGCTGATCTTACCCAAAACATAGAAAACTTTGAGTTATTCTTCTGGTTGTATGTACAGATATATCTATTGCCTCCAAGTGCACTCATGAGTTGGTGATTTCCGTGTGTGTTTCCTTCTTTCTTCTTAGGAGACCAGTATTGAGTGTGAGGCATGAGCCTACCTGTTCTTATCCTGGGGTAACTATTGAGTTTAGTACTACACTTGATATACAAATATTTATGAGAACACGTTGCAGTATATGAACTCTCCACAAGGTGAAAATTGATATCATTAAGAAAGCAGATGCTGAATGTCTGAATATAGATTCTGGTTTTCATCCTTTACCCCTCTCCACACAGCTGGAGGTTCCCGTGTAACATCTGCCCATCTAGTACCACTTATGATCTTATTTTGCTTCACAGGATTAGTAATATTTTATGTGGCTAAGCTAAATGTTAGACCAATAGGAATATTTATCCTACTGGTCAGAACTGGCATCTCCCAGAAATTTATATGTTTCATGTGAGCTAGATGTACTGCAAAGCATTCTGAGGAGAAGATTGGTATCCAACTTATACACAATTTTGTCCTTGCAAAAGAGGGACAAACTCTAAATGTCACTGTTTCCTCAAAAAAGATAGGCATACTCTTCCCAGTTAAAGAACTCCAGGCAGGGAATACACCTGAATGTTTTGACTTGGTCATGTTGGTTGTTTAAAATAAAAAAAAAAACAACCAGCATCCACTTGTAAGAATTCCCACTTTTAAGCATTTTTATTTAAAGCACAGAAAAGTTGTCTATTAACACTTCCCTAAAATAAAGAAAATTCTAGAGAAAACTCTTATCTGGTCTTTTCAAAGGTGCTGCAATATTGGAAATCATGGAAACGGCAATATAATACAATATTATTTTAAAAAAATCTTCTGTTTTGAGAGATGTTGTTGCCTATTACAGTATTCTCCAATCTAAATCTAGAAGAAAAAGTTGTTTAAATAAAAAGGAAGATCCTTGTAATATGGGACTGGCAATGAAATATGCCCAAGTGTTTTCCTTTTTCCTACACTTAGATATCTTCTCAGTGGCCATTGGTTGTTATTTTAAATACATACTTGCACAAACAGATGAGCAATCTGTGTTAAGATATATATTAAAAAATAGAATTAATTGGTTTTTGGTCTATTTTATAAATGTATATACAGTCATTGAAATGGACTAAACCATCACAACCTAAATTAGATATCAGAATGTATTAGTAGAATTTTATGTGGATGGAAAATGAGATAAAAGTTTGGCATCATATGTTTTTCCCCTCTAGTAGCAGATTTTTCTGCTCATGTTTGATGATGACCACAAGAGTGACCAGATGTCTAAATGCTAAATGGAATGTATACACGTATATGTGCTACTAAACTTACATAACAGGAAAAAAGAAGAGATCTATGCTTAAAAGCACCAGGCAAATAGATTTTTAAGACACTTTCTTACAAGTATTAGGTAAGTACAGTGCAGATTACAAAATTATATACCTGTGCATGCATTTTTCATAAACATATGTGTTTCTACATCTCCTTATAGATATATGCATTTTTGAAGGTTTGTGTATGTGCAATAAATGTCTCAGTTAACGAGCAGCAAGCATTGACTCGTTTTATTTCAAGGAAGTATTGTTTAACATTTTAGTATTACATCCAAAAAACAAGCTTATAGCTGGGATACAGTGGTATTTCCGTCATTATAACAGAACTTTGTTATGGTGTGAATCACCAGTTTATGAGAAATTAATTTTTAACTAATCATCAGCTCTACAATCTTCCTCTATGCATTAAAAATAATTTTTGCCACTAGTGGATTAATCTTACTTTCCATATAATTCCTGTAATACTCACAGACTATCAGAATCACAGTGACTCAGCTGACATAAGTTGAAGTTTTTGCCCAGTAACTTTTACTATATATCTGGTCATGTTCCAATACATTTAATCTCAAACCTTTGCTCTGAGATGTACGAGTGCTAGTATGCCTAATCTACAGGAGGCTTTTAAGGCACACCCATATACAATTATATGGTACATGTGTAATTAAGTCTATCTGACAAACTGATTAAAATTTAATCAAACTTTAGGATTCGAAGTAAACACTGACTTAAAAAAGGATTTCTACAATGTCCTATTTACTGCATTGTCTGGGAACATGGGAAGTTTTCATTCTCATCATAGCTAAAAGGAGTGTTTCCATAGATATATAATGGCCAATTCAGTAAGCAAAATACAAACCACTGGATACCTGGATACCATTTCTACCTCTTTGTCTCAATTCTTTACATAAGAAAGTTGCTTAAGACTGGCTTCTGAGGTCCATTGATGGAGCCTTAAACTAGGAGTGTCTTCATGGTTCATTTCTGAACAATGGATGCTGCACTGAGAGGAGATATTCTTATGTCCAGACTGACATGGACATCTTTACTCATGAAAGAGATGCTTACACACATGCACAGGCACACAAGTCAATATAGAAACTTCAGTCATTCAGGAATAAACTTGACGTTTTACATTTAGGCAAGGTCACCAGGGTCTTCTGAAGAAACTAAAAAGGAAGTGGAATGAAAACATATATATTATGTTTCCTTCTTTCATAAATAAAAAAATAAATTGCTGAGTAAATTAATTAATGAAACAGGTAAGATTCCCTTTCCCCTAATGTCTCAAAAAGTAGTCAGTAGTAATTTACACACTTAAAACATTAGAGAATATTTCTATATTGTTTTAGATTTCAGTGAGTTCTCAGAGATTCTTTTCAGCCATACTAATAGCCTCTGCACTGTATTTTACAGTAAATTTCTTCAGTTAGTCTTTATTTAATTAGAAAACATACTGAGGGTTGACAAGCATGAAAAAGTTCTTTGAAAAACACTCCTTAATGAAACCATGTCCTTATAAGAAGCAATGGTCAGTTTTTCACTTTTCTAGGCACTGTTATAAAAATTCAAATACATGAAAAAATGGTTGCTGTTGTTATCTTTATACTTAAACCTTTGCTCAGATTATTTAAGATAGAATCAGCCACATTATAAGTATAATGCTCAGATAATAACTGAAGTTTAATTCTAATTCTCTAACATTTCTACTCTATTGGAAATGCTCACATAAGCAAAACATGTTTATTCCTTCATTCAAAACTCACCTTTCTTCTCTTACCTATTGCATGGGAAATAAAAAATGGTCTTGATATTCTATTTTAATGTATAATTTTACATCCTCAAAAAGGTTGTAAAAAGAATGAAAAAAGAAAGGTCAGCATTTTAGATTAGGGTTTTTCAGTCTAATATTTTCAGATATATTCTGGTAAGAAGACTAAACAGTAGGAAACAGCAATACAATTGCCACAGAAACATTAGAGATGTTGTTTGCCAAATCCATTTGCAAATGAAGGTTTTTTCTCCTCAAACAACAATGCACAAAATATATATTATTGATTTGACTGATTAATATTTTAAAACACTGTGGAAGTTTTTCTGAAAGGTGGATCCAAATAAGAGGTAAGGAAATTTTTAGCTTAACTCTCAGAGGCATTTGTGGTGCTAGAGAGAGCTAGGAAAACAAAAACAAACCATGTATCTAGTTGAGAGAACGAGGAACAAACTGCATTACAAAGCTGACATGATCAGCTTTATGAGAGAAAGGGTTGGAGACATAATCAGACAAGATGGTAGTTAAGATGAGGACAAAAACACTAAATACGCAATGAAAATCATCAGAGGGAATGAAAAAGTGTTTTCACATCAGAACAAAAGCACTAAAGACTGCAAATTTGTTCCCATTTCTTTGTCAGTTTAATTCTTTGCAAATCTTTTTATCTCTTAAGTTTAAAAATACTGCTGTCAGATCAGTGAAGCCTTTTACACATAGCCAAGCATGATTACTCTTCCTTGTAAATTTACAGACAGCTTTATACTTATTGATTATGATGCCACACAGTAAATATAATTAATAACTCAATGCAGAGAGCGGTTTCAGGTGTGAATGGCTTCTTTCTTCTCTCTGGGTTGAATCCTTGCTGATACTTCAAAACAACTGTTCATGTGACAAAAATTTCCTTTCTTTTTTTTTTTTTTTATTTTTCCTGTGAAATAAGCTAAGGTAGTTCAATGTGCAGGGACGTTCCTGTATCATTTCCTCAGAGGTCATGAACTCCTTCTTCTCCCTAACCCACCTGCTACAATGGTAATAGGCTGGCAAAATGAGAATATTTTGCCAGTTAGGTCTGTTACAGAATCCAGTAACTTAATCTCATACATTTCCAACCTAAATAGATATAATGTAGGAGAACATGTCAATCTAGTCTAACTTCTTTCTCCAGTCAGAGATACCCCTAAGTCACCACACTAACTTCTGCTTTAATCCTTCAAGCAAAAAACATAGGCAGAAAGTAAGGATGGCATGAAAGGAGTTTACCACCACCTAGATGAATGCGAGAGGGAATTTCATGCTGCATATTCTTTTTTCTTAGTGTGAGAATGCAAATTAATTACAATATCAGAATGTGGGCTTGGGAAACTTTATTGATAAAAATGCTCTACAGCCTATCTTGTATTGTGTTAAATGTCTATGTTTAATTGACTGTTTATTTCTACAAGTGACAAAGGAAAAATATTTAGTGTCGAAGGAAAGACTATGGCTTTCTTTAAGAATAATAAAAGCAGTGTCTTTGTATAGTTTTTTGAAGGAAGAATCATATCCAGAAGCTTCAGTAAAAAGAAGAGGTACAACAAATATAAACCATCTGATATAAACCATCTGAAATATTTTCAGAAAGCAACCTGCTTATGAAGCCACTTAAACAAGAAATCAAAAAGCCTGGATTTATTTAAGCTTACTAATATTAGGAAAACAAATGAACAAACCTAACCAAACCAAAACAAAAAAAAAACAACCAAAAAACTCCTCTCTGACATCTGGGATGAATAGATATCTAAGAACCAAGCAATAATCTAATACCATGTTTCATAGATGGGAATAAGGGTACTGAATTAAAATGAACCACATCTTAGCAAGATGGATAGAAGAGAAATAACTAAAGGCATTAAACTCTTACAACTTTATAAAAGAAACTGTGTGTGGCAGGGCATATCACCCCTCTCCCCACCACAGGGGGCCGGTGCAGATAGGAGAGATAACCCAGGCGGGCAAGGCCCAGCAGGTATCATCTCCTGGCACCAACAGGTCTGCCAGCTTAACAGATGTGGGAAGAGATAAAAACCACAGGTGACCAAAAGGCCTGGTTTTACACTATAAAAGTACTACAGTTTATCACCAAGGCAGGTGTCTCTTACACACTCCCTGGGAACGTGCGAGATGATTTCTCCCCAGAGCTTGGATGCAACTTTGCGGTTACTTTTCTGTAAATTGAGGGAAAGGATTTCGGTGTGTGGCCCTTCAACAGTTTGGTGGTAAGAAACACTGGATCCTAGGTTATACTATTTCTTAGTTAACTGAAAATTTAATAGTACCTTTTATCCCGCATGTATAATACTAATATTCCCTTTTGTCTTATTCCTGTGTAGTAATAGTCTGTTTTAAGTCTTATGTCTGTTAGTTTTGTGTCTATTAAATAAATAATTCATTCTATAATAGACTGAATCAGCCATTATTAAAGAACTTACGAATGAGAGTGCTGGGAACCTCAACAACGTGACTGCCTACTGCCAGAGGCCTGGGCAAAAGGTGGAGACTTATTTAAACCCATATCATCCATTCATAATACTGTGTTTAAGAGTACAAACAACTAAATGATCCATGGTGTGCTAGCAGGAAAGCAAACTCAGAAGATCAGTTCTGTATGTTAGTAATACAGATCAATAGTTGACATGAAATTGAGGGTATCTCCTGTAAGTGTAACTGTATTCACTGATGAAAGTATGATTTGGTCTGTTCAGGTATCAAATGAGAAGAAAGGCTGTACTCTTTCCTAGTTTTTAGAAAAAGCCTGAAGTAGAACCAAAACAAGCACAAGATGACCTTGATGCAATACTTATACTCTTAAATTCAATATAGAATTAGATTTAAATCCATAGAGTGAAGAGCTTATGTTACTATCACAATCAAGAACACAGTAATGCACATTCTAAATACTTTTATTAACATGGAGCTTATTTTGCTCATGTGCTGCTTCTGTCAACTGCTTTTTCTCAACCTGCATAGCTGAAGTCCTGAGAGCACAAAGCACTCTTGAAAACCCTTCTTAGTAAAAAAGCTTGTTTAATATAATTTATTTTCTGCAAACTCTGAAGTATTGTAAGGACCCTAAAAATGTCTTATTCTGAAAAATATTTGAAGTAATCAGGAAAATATAAATCACAAATACATTATTCCTTGAGAGGTGTAACATGGTTTCTTCCCCTTGTTGAATCCAAGATTTTTCTACATTTCATTGTCAGTCTTTGTGTTTTGGTGAATAAATCATCCCCTGCCACTTTTTGCGATGTGCTTGCCTGGTAAGATTTTGTTCAGGCCCAATCATGCAGAGAATCTATTTCCCTCTGAAGATGAGATACTCAAACATGAAAGCCTCAGACTGCATCTGCATGGTGACTTTGGTGATTCTTCGAAGAGCTACTTACACCTTTGTTGGGCGGAAAAGTTTGAGCCATGTCCTTGCCCCCAGACATGCTGGGTTAGTTACTTTACTTCTGCTGTGCTGCTGTCACAAGTGAAATGAGAGTTACGGGGTAAAGACAGCCAGGGAACTGGTCCGGATATTGAAATGAAAACAAACCTTAATTTTGAAGCTCGAATATAGCTAGCTTCTCCTCAAAATTCTTTCCTTTGGGAAAGTTCCAAGTCATAGAAAGAAGGGTAAAGCCCTAAGTTACAACAGATGGGCTGTGCAGTACAGTGATTGCGCTTACTTAGACAAGTTCTCCCCATCTTGTCTTGGAGCAACGTTACATGGTTGGGATTAGATTAAAAACTTGTTGCCAGTCAGCTAGGACTGATACAGGTAGCTGAGCACAGATATGTCCATCATTGTAATGGGGATGCGAGATACAGTAATAAATGAGAAATTTTAAAGTAGTCTACACTACTAAACCCAAATAATTGCCATCAGCTAGGAAGGCTCTGTCTCTACACAGCTGAAAGACATCACAGACTGGGGAAGAAATATCTTCTCCCTTCATTCCCTCATTGCTCAGTAGTTCTTAAACATTCATAACGGTCCTCAGGTCTTTGGCTACTCCTTGGAAACCAGGGGATGGTAAAAATCCAAGAGCATTTGTTTAATATTTCCTCTGAAAGGTTTTTATTTTTATTTAGATTGTGACCTTGCTGTGCTTATCAATGCCTTTGTCACATACTCGGTTGCTTTGGTAATTGATGGGCACAGAAAAAGATTTCTTTTGTGTTTGGTTTGGGTTTGAAGTTTTTTTTTTAGCTTAATAAGTGTCTTGAAGGGTCTAGCTGTATTAAAATAAAGATTTACAAATTACTTTCTATTTCATATCAGTCTGAACTTCAACACTGTAGATGACAGCCTATCTCCTACACAAACATCCTTGTTGCGATTTGAGGTGTTTAACAGAGCCTTGGTGCATTTTATTTTTAAATATGGTGAAATTTGAGACACATTTGATCTGGGCACATAAGTATTCAGCAACCAAGAAGATGAGGTAGTTGGCATTGGTCAGTCTTCCCTTGTTTACCATTGCCATCACTCCATCACAGAGGGCCACTGGACTGGTTAGGCACAATTTGCCCTTAGTGAAGCTGTGCTAGATGTTTCAGATCACCTCCTTGTCTTGCAAGTACCTTAGCTTTGCCAGGATTTGTTTCAATGAGCAGCCTCAATCATGAAGCAAGTCATTAGGCAGTTGTCTGCTGGGCAGGTGGCACACAACAAGGAAAAAAGTTGCACACATTTTTACATTCTCTGTGATTTAGCTGCCTTTGATTTATTAGGTTAATATACTAATCAGGGAACTCCACAATATTAGTTAAAAATGTTCAGAGGTAAAGTAGACATTCTCAAAACAAGTGTACCATGGTCAAAATAATTTTGGCAGAATTAAATTTAAAATAGAGAAATAGTGAAACTATTTGGTGGTTGACTAAAAAGCAAAGTCACTAAATTGTTTTCTAAAGAAAACGGCAGATTTATAATCATGAAGTAGAGATGTGTAGTATAAAGTGGTCTTTTTTAACTGCAGCCTGAGCCTGGTAGCTCACAAGGTATAGCACTACTTCATGTAAATGTAGATTAAATCTAGACAGTTCTGTTTCCCTAAAGTCTTAAAATAATGTTGAATATTTTCATAAGAAAAAAGGAAAATTTCAAAAGTGGTGTCTGAAGCAGAATTTTCATGTTGGTCCTGAAATGGTGGAAGCTCAGATAAGAAACATTGCAGTAGCCCTTACTAAAGAAAGTGACAAGCAGATAAGATAATTGGCAGCTACAGGAACATTGCAACACTTTTTATTATCCTAAAGAACATTATGACTGCTGTTCTTGACCTTGGTAACTCTTTTGTTGGTGGAGTTATTTCTCTGGAAAGGCAGAAAAATACACATATCTATCAGTAATCGAAACCCATTCTGTTCTCCCTGTGCACATCCCTCCAGTTTAGAGCTGGAAGAAAACTGCAATATTGAAATGTAGGTAAGTAGAAAGGAATTAAACCACTAGAACTGTCAACTTAGTACTTCTTACACAAGATACTCATGAAAAAAATAAACAAAATTTCAGGAAAGGTACACTTTGGTTATATTTTCAATATAATTTACATCTTAAGTCTTCATTAACTATTGTGCTCAATATTGAAAGGTTGATTAAATCCCTCTTTGAAGCCTGTATAGAGTTAATGCTAATGTATGTTATGTAATCCATAATTTTAAAATCTGGTAAGTAATTCTAATCACAATACTTGATTGTTACAATCATAAATCTTCAAATAGGCAAAAGAAAATACAATTCTTTATACGACTGAAGAATAAAACTGTTTTGTTACAAGGACACTAAAAAATAGTTTTTTCTATTTTGAACACAATTAAACATCAGATCCATCATGTGATTTATTTTTTTCCAATCTGTATTTTGCAGCACATGTCAGACTAGCTTGGTAAGCTGCAGGGTAATAGCCTCTTCAGTATTGTTCCTGCTGTCAGGTTGAGTGACTTGGCTGGCGGGTTGGTGCTTTTAGCTTATATAGCTGATGAGAATGCAAAAGTATAAGTATTGACTTTCCTCCAGAAGCAATCAGAATTGTTTACATTTATCTTCCAAATTTAAAGCTGTCTTCTCTAGACTGATATAAATTGTTCAGTGTATATCAGTATGTAGCAATTGTTAACAAAACATCAATTTTAAAGACTGTGTTTTAAAATGTCAAAATCTATGAGTCTTATTCACTTGGCACAACACTTCGCTCCTAAAGTAGACCATGAACAGAGTTTTCAGCACTGTTGAAAATTCAAGTCAGCTGCAAGCTCCTGGCTTAGGAATTTCCATTAGTAAATGTAGTTTATGTCATCAGCTGGAAGTTAGCATCCTTCAGCTGCGAGTCTACAAACGTGTTAATCACATGTTTGACAATGTCTTTGGGAATTGCAGTGCAACTTCTAGAATCTGGATTTAGGCCCATTTTTACAAGTTGTGACCATTATATTTCCCCCTTTTCCTTAAAGAGTTATAATGAACACTCACTTCTGTAAAAACACCTCTAAATTTTTTACAGTGAGAAGGCACCCAGTATTTGTAAGAAGAATTATCACAATTCAAAACACAAGAGCTCATTGGACTGAAAGCAAATCAACAAAGGGAAAAAGAACCTTCAAAACAACCTTACTGAAAACGAAATGGATTGCTCAGTTAATATTTTTGTATTGTAAATAGGAATAGAGTAGACATGACAAGGTAAAACTGTTCAACTGGAGTAAAGAAAAAGTTGATATGACCTTGACTCATTTTTCAAAAAGTCAAATTTAAGAAAAGTTGAATATGGATTTAAAGATTATGTGGAGTTATTTTAACAGGTCTGTATTCCTTCAAGTCATGTTACCTGCAGGATGATTTTTGGGTTTTTCACTGAAAGAATCACAATAAAATTAATTCAATTATGAAGTTATGGAAAAAGCATCCTGAAACAGTTTTATATCAATCATTAGAATAACCACACTCTGCTGAGACATTGTAAAATATATTACTGTGTTTTGCACTTTTCTTAAATGGTCCTTTTCATAAATTTGATTGTACTTTAATTCAAAATCTTTAAACATGCTAGTAGAGAAATTCCTTAGAAAAAATAATAGGCAAGTCACCCTAAATGTGTAGTTATTCACACTTGCTTTCTGGTGATGAAGTTACTCTACATTGTATTGAAGGAAATACAGAGGAAATATAAAATTATTTTTCTTTCACACTGAAACACATTAATGGTTAAGCTTTAGGGTGTGAAACATCAAGAAAGACTGGTCCAAGTTGTTCACAAGTTCTTGTCTATAAGAAGGGTGACTACAGTAAAGCATACATGTAGACCTATATTGTACTCCATGCCTCTAAGAAAAGAAAGTAAATTTTTTCCAGCTGTCTTTGCAGGTGATTTTTCACTGGCTTGATGCTGACACCAGTAGGGATAAGATAATTTTTGTTTTTATTTGTAAAAATACAGCTGAAAAAGAAAGAACAACAAATTTTCATATTGTTTAAACAGTACGTCTCATGGTCTTGGTTCTTCTCTTCCAGCTCTTTCGCACTGAACTTGGACACGGACAAAAGTTAGCAGAGGCTGGAGACCATTCTGCCCAGTGAATTTAGATGTGGCTATGCTCTTTCAGAGAATGTTTGAGAATCTGAAAAAATGGATATAGGCTACATTGTGCAAGTTGGTCGTCAGACATTCCATGAACGTTTATTTTACAGATTTACAGATGCAAATTCAAGTTCTTTGTATTTCAAGAATGGTAGCTCTTAATTGTCCTCTATTTGTCAACTTCTGTCAAGAGGAATCCATACTAGCTGTTCCAAGTCAGAGGTAAAACCACCCCCACCTGCAGCTCCTGCCATCACTGATGTGGTTTGATTCTGGTGTGGAATCAGCTTGCTATTCCTGCTGCTAATCTGTCAGGGCCTACCTGCCAGGTCTGCACACTAGAATGAAACTATACAATGCTAAATTTAAAATTTTTGCAAATGGCTGCAAAGGAATTTGTTATATCCTCTGGTTTTGTCTTTCTTTCAGCCCGCATTAAGGAAGACGAGTTTTATTCATCTAACTGTGCCAACCTTGCATTTGGCATTTTGATTTTTTACAATTGCTTAATCCCTCTTTAGGCAGCAAAATCTTCTGATCCTTCCTTTCTGTTTAGAGCCTGCCCATTGTCTGCTCCCACTGCAAACAACTGGAGCTTTTCCATGGACTAAAACAGTAGTTGTTTTGTGCCCAAAAAAAGTTTAATTCTTGCAGAAGATTTTTAGTAGTTTGTCAGTCTGTCAGTCAACTTGATGTTTTTGTATTAAGTCCAAATTAACTTTTAAGTAATAATAAATATATTATTTTTATCTGCTTAATTTTATTTCAAGCTATAACACTTCTTAAAAATTTATATATAAAATATTTCTCAAAAAATGCAAACTATTCTGGTGAGGTAAACCCTTCAAGTCAGTCAAATTTCATCTTTTCTATTTTTTCCACTAATGGAAATGGTTCATACTAGGGGATGATGATATTTCAGAAAGCATCTAAATCCCACAGTACCTTGACCTATTTGAAAAGTCTGAACAAAATTTGACTAAACTTTTGTGGTAACTGACCTTCTCAGGTGCCACATGTTTATTTTTATGATAGCAGCTATAACTATTCCTGAGATAAGGCCACCAGAAAATTGCCATTTTGCTCTGTGTACGAGAACAAGCCTTTCTGCATTGCAGCTCCTATCATAGTGTGCTAAGCATAATGCCAAAGTTTTACCTGAACCTGTATTTGCTTTCAGCTAGGGTTAAGAATACCCATTAACTATGTCCTCGTAAATGGTTCCTACTTATTATTGCTGAAATATAGTGCAGCACAGTAAAAGGAAAAGTCATAGAGCATGAATATACAGATGGAGTAACTAAAAGGTAGAGAGAACATGTTCAGGATTCTAAATACGTATTTAGAATAAATTCTTCCCTGACTTGCTCTGATTTCAGCATGACTGCTCTGAGTATAAGCCAAAGCAGAATTTAGCTGTTGAGTTTAGCCATCAGTCGCCTGATAACAGTAGTCAAAAGGTCTAATTAGAGTTTCACAGAGAAGGTGATGGGGGTATAACATGGTGAAAGAGCAGCACCCTTTGAATTTCACATTAAAGCTTGTTTTTTATATTCCCTAACTGTAATGCACTAGCTTGAAGCATAGTTCTGAAATCTTCCTCATACACTATATTTCAATTTTCTGTAGTCTTTTACTGTAGCTCTCTACCAGAGATCCGTTTTTTAGGCATTTTTAAGGTTTATGTGTGCAGTTTTGATTTTCTTGTGTGGTTTGAATTTGTTGCAGCACAGAAGGTTATGAAACCAATGTATGGATAATGTACTTACACACACATAGTTCTTGCATAACACTGATAACCTTTGCGAAAGAAACAACAGTAAAAGCCAATCTTTTTCTCGATCCTAAAGAAAAGAATTGAGAAGTAAGATCTTCATTAACAAAATTGATATTTAAGTTCCATGTCTATTTTCTTTTATCTAGTACATGACTCTTTCCATCCGTCCCTTTTCTTACCTCTCCCCGCTTACATTTTCTAGTGTCCTTTTCAGAAATTTCCCATCCAACTATTATATTTGCTAAGCTAATTAAATACTAGAGGAATGTCACTTCACTTTTGTGGACTTTATAGGAAAGGATGCATGCAGTAGCAACCAAATTGTCAACACTTGATGATGCATTGGAAGTGCCTGAGAAGAAGCTGCACAGCTATACCATAGCCCTATCTTATAAAGCTTTACCCACACGCTGCTCAGACTGTTACCTTTGTAAAGCAGATGACTAGCTCTGGGTGGATTTTTTTCTTCAAGTCTGCAATGGATCTCATAGCAGTCAACCATGTTAGACCTTAGGTGATGCTGACCAAGCTCAGAGAGCCTCGTGCGTCAACACGAGATTTATATATACATACCAGTTATTTGAAACTTGGACAAGGCTTATCCTTAAAATACTTGCTACTTTCTTTGTTTCTCAAAAACTTTAAAATTCTAGATTAAAATAGATGAATTACTCTTCTGTATTTGTTACAAGAAGAAAATCTGAAAGCACTGCTCAAACAAGCAAGACCTGGACTACATCTGTTCAGTATTTATACATATACATCAACCCTAATTGATTAGATTACTACTGTAACTAGATTACTACACAGAGAAGTATGGATGGGTTTTGTTGTGCAACTGTTGCCAGATTTACATTCTTCTCAATCAATAGGGACAGAAGCTAAAGGAAAATAGTCACAAAGGTAACAGTAACAATTTGGCGTTATACAATGGGAAAGTAAGAGAGAACAGCTTGAAGATACCTAACTTATAAGTAAATTGGCAATTTATGCCCGCAATCTAATTTAAAGCAAAATGAAACAAAAGGAAAACAANAAAAAAAAAAAAAAAAAAAAAAAAAAAAAAAAAGAAAAGAAAAAAAAAGAAAACAAAATTAAACAAGGAACAACCATGCAAAAAAATCAACCCCAAAACTGAGACTGTAGCTCCATGTGGAGAAACACATTCATCTGATATGTGACACCTTACTGAAGATTAAACCCAAGATGAAACCACTGCACATAAAACCAGACCCCAGACCATTCAGGACGGGGACACAGCAAGTAATTTAAGCAATTATTCTTCTTGGTCCATGGGACTTGTCATAAGTGAACAGGAGAGGTTTGGCACTTGATTTTCATGAATGTGAAATGTGCGAGTGACATATCATGATGAGACTCACAAAGATTAACAGAGACAAGCTCGAAGTTCTGAACCTACAGAGGAATAAACCAATGCATAAGCACATGCTGGAGCCAGCCAGTTGGAAAGTTCAGAAAAGGCCCTGTTGTTCTTGATGGGCAACAAGCTGAACATAAGTAAGCAAGGTACATTTGTGATAAAGAAGGCCAACAGCATCCTGCTGTCACTCAGCAACAATGTAGAGAGCAGGTTCAGGGGAGTGATTCTTCCTCTCACTACTGGTGACACCCCATCAGAGTTCTGTGTCCAGTTCTGGCCTTCCCAGAAGAAAAGACATGGACAGACTGGAACAAGGCCAACAAAAAATCATAAAGATGATTGAGTGACTGGAACATCTTTCATAACAAAAGCAACAGAAGAGTCATTACTGTTTAGTCCAAAGAGAAAGCTGAGGAAGCATTTCATGAATGTATGAAAATATCAAATACGGGGAAACCAAAATCAGAAGCCAAGCTGCTCTCAGTGGTAATCAATGAGAGAAGAGGGGGCAATTGACACAAATAAAAATACAGAAATTTCCATTTAAACATTACAACTTTTTTTTTGTGAGAGAATTGAGCCCTAGAGCAAGGCAAGCTGTGGAATGTTTATCCTTAGATATATTCAGAAACTAACTCAACACAACCCTGAGCAATATATCACAACTGAGCCTGCTCTGAGCGGTGGGTCTGGACTCAGTGGTCTCCAGAGAATCCTTACATCTTCAAAGATTTTGTGTTTCCATGACCAGAAATAAACATATATTTCTATCTCAAATAGGAACTTCTATTCACTCACTTTGCCCATCCTGCTTAGGAAATAAATTTAGGTTGTACATCACAGTGTGGTACGGTCTGGCCCTTGCGCAAAATCCTCAAAGAACTATTCCATAAATAATATTTCCGGAAATTTTCTTTTAGAAGTGTTTCTTTTTTATATAACAGTTTGCTTTTCTTAAAATGTTTCCTTAATTCTCTTAGTTTTGAAACCACGCCTGGAGGAATGTGAAGTTTAATAATTCTTGCAAAATTGCATGGCAGATTGTATTGCTTATGAAATTCAGTTACTCATAAATAAAATAAGCTTCTGATTCCTACCCAATTTATACCTCTGTCTAGTACAGGACTTCACAAATTTGTTTTGTTTACAGACATAGCAGCAGAGTGCCTCCAAACCACAACCATATGAAGATTGGGTTTAGCTGTAGAGGCAGCTCTTGTGCCTTGTACCAGTTTTGCAAAAGTATTGACAATAGCATAAGAAATGCTAGCCTATTAATAACAAGGTTTCTATGCGGATTGAGTCAATTTATACAAACTCAGGGCTTTGTTTTCCAATAAAAATAAAAGTTAATCATATAATGCTTTGTTTCAGCACAGGAATTGAAGCAAAAGCTACAAAAATATATAGCAAATACTCTCTCTTCCAAATGTTGGTAGGCCTTTTTTGTCTGTACCCTACTAAATGGCCATTGGCTATAAGTCTTGTATGCAAGTCCTCAAGTGAGGACTAACCCATGTTGTTATTGACAGGTTGTCCATGCAACACCAATGACATTCCCTAAAAGAATAAAAAAAAGAATTTGCATATGCTCAAAATTGGAGATCCAGAAACAAAATGAGAGACAAAAGGAAAGACTAAAAGCAACATCTCAAACCCTTTTCAAACTCAGTTTTACTTTCTGTGATTATCTTACTGTTCTTATCACACTTATACAGACTTTTCATCTACTCCCACTGACAAACCAAACAGTGGCATTGTTAATAATGGGAATAGGTTTGTCTGCTTTCTCGATTGTCTGAGTGCATCATAGCAAGTGTTGTTCTCTTTATTCTCAATTTAAAAATATTTCTACTCCTGTTGATCTTCTAAGCAAATCTCAGATGTGGGTATATGGTCCTAGAAATTTCCATAATTATTTCTCAGTGGATTCTCAGAAAGTCAGCATGAAAAGTCTTCTAAACCCCATTACAGGTCTGCTCTGTGGTCATTTATTCCTTTTAGGATGTTTTATTACTATTTTACATGAACTATTCACACATATTTTGACATTTCAGTCTTTACTATAAGTCACAGAGGATCAGTCATGTTTTGCTCAGCCACATCTCACTCAACAGCAGTATCTTTATAATCATTGAATCTATACCTCTTTCTTTAATCTTAGATAGGATTAAGTTGCTATAGTCATTATAATTCAGATTTATGTTTACTTTCTGTCATTTTTGTAATAAATGAAAGAAAAGCTTACAAGAAAAATAAGAGCTAAACTCATTGCTATTACACATATAGCAACATGTTTTGACATTGGACCATTCCCAATAAAAAAACCAAACCAATAAAATATAAACTTATATTTGTTGATAAACTTGTGAATGTAGTTACAAGACTTTATCTACCTGCTTTGATTTGCAGTGGGGTTTTCCTTTGAAAGCTGTATTTTGCTTCAGAGCTGTGTAAAAGAAAGGAAAAAAAGTTCACTTTTAAAACTATCATGGAAAATATGTCATGGGATGTAAAAGGAGCCATGCAAAATATTTTCTATACAACCTAAATGCATGCTATTAAATTTTGTTTCAAATGTTAAGAAAGCTTGAATTTACAGGGTTTATCTACTGACTTTTGCAATTTTCACCTTCTTTTATAAGTATTATTTTCATAATAGCTGTTTTGCTTCTCCCTGCACATGAAATTCCCCTGATTACTGAACTCTATTGGATACTTACTATCTTCCCCATCTCTTGTTTTAACAGAGTGTGTCAGAACATCATTTCCTTCACCAGTTTAAAGAACTTGGGCTTACAAAACAGTATTCACACTAAAAGAAACCCCAAAATTTTTCAAAGAATAAGGTAGGAAGAAAGTGAATATTCAGAAGGACTTTGAATCTAAGGGTATGTCCACATGCTCACCCTATATAGAGAACAGGAATACTGTGGGAGACTAATTCAAGAAATTGAAGCTAGAGAAAGAAACCTCTAATATTTTGGGGTTTAATTAGGAGGGTGTTTTGTCTGTAATTTTTTATTACAGTTTTTTTTTTATTACAGTTTTTTGTAATTACAGTGCAATTACAGTTATTTCTGTTCTAAAATGTTCTTTTTGCAGAATGCAAAACATTCTTATGCTGCAGTACTGAGCAGAGATTATATTGTTAACATGGTCAACAGAAGAAAACCTTTCTCGGTGATTAAAAATCAGATATTCCTAAGGCAGTAAACCTGTATGAAAAATAGTAATTAGTATTTGCATTGAGTTTCTCCCTACTGGATTGTTTTTCACTAGTTTTACCAAATGCTGTATTAATTTTGCTTAAATTTAAAAGCAAAATAAATAGAATAACCATATGCTTATGAATTTTAGCCTTTATTTCCTTGGTTTATGTACACAATCTGATGAGATATATCAATATGTTAATAGACAACAAGAAGCATTCAGAAAAATAATTTTCTTAGTGAAAATTTTTCATGTATGAAGAAAATGGTATTTTTACCATTTAAAAAATAGCCTTTTTTTGTTTTAATTTTGTTAGAATAGCACTTGGAATACAAGTGATAACAATACAAAAATAACCTTCTAAGAGAAAGATATGCCAGCCTGTTGAAAAACAGAGAAACTGGGAATTTCTTCATTTTTTTAATGGAGCTAATTTCTATAACTGAAAAGTCAGTGAAGCAGAAGCATTTCCTCATAAGCGGCTTTAAGTAACTTTTCTGTCTTCTGGAAAGCAGCCATGTGAATGAGCACTGAATATACATGACCAGCATCACATGTAAACAGGTATGATCAGCATCTGAAAAAATCAAAATCTGTTGGAAAAATATATTGAAAAAATGCAAATGTATTGATTTTCATAAAATACAAGATTAAAAATAGTTCTATTTTGAGCAATTTCATTACAGTTTTCTTTATATTTTTATATAGTAAATCAATTGTAAGATTATATGCAAAAAAAATCAAGGTAGAATCATATTTTTACAAAAAGAATTGGTAAAATGAAACTCCTTAACACCAATGTATTACTAAGAAGGAAGAATTCTTTATTCATCCAGATTGACAATTAAATGCTTTTTTATTTGAGCTTGGCAGGCTTTGCTGTTGGTACATACTAAGGCTTTTTATACCTCTCTGTTGTTTCTGTATATGTGATAAAGACAGAATATTAAGATTGTGTGTTTTATAGCAACTCTGATAAGCAACTTCTTTTCTACTTTCCTACTGAGACCTTCAAACCACCTCACAGCTTTCTATTGGATTGAAACAGAATGAAAAATGTTTTCAGAAACATAGAAAGATCACGCTCGTTTACCCTCTAGAAATGGGGAGCTTGGTACACAGTCTCCTCCAGGAAACAGTCTCATTTAGTTAATGTCATTTTTAGCGAATCAGAAACAATTTAGAAAACAAACATAAAGTGTTTAAAACATTATCACTCTTAACTTGAGACAAAGCAGTTATCGAAGTGTTACTGAGCTTGAATTTGGAATAAATTTCCCCTTTGTTTTTTGCTGAAATTTATGTCAATTTATATATTCTTAATGAGATAAACTGCTATTTCATATGTTGTGAGATATGAAACCTATCTGGAAGATACTGTATTTTGGACCATCATTTCAACAAACTAGTGGTAGCACCTACACCCAGATTGATGGAGTTGACATTCCTTCCCTACTGAAACATAAAAATCCCCCAGTAAATCTTATTAAATTAGTTGGATATCAGCCAGCTTTGAAAGATGTGATTAGGGGCAGAGAAGAAAGGCTTATCTGTTGAGGAAGAAAAATTTGAAAATGCATAAGATACAGAAACTTGATAAAAATCCAGGATTCCTTTGGGTTTATCTGACTGTATTTCTGAAGTTTGTTTATCATTAACTTTCCTAGAAAAATACTTGCCTAACAATTTACTTTTTCATCCAGTGTCAATCCAAACTAGCTGTGCACAAGTGTCACTCAAGCACCAAAGCAGATAAAAGAGGTTATGTGAAACAACATTCCTTCCCCAAACACAAGGGTTCCTTTCTTTCATCTGACTATTGAAATATTTTCATTCCAACCTTATTTGATGATGCTTACTTTTGTTTGACTTCAGCTGTGTAAGCCCCAGAAGTACAGACTTAAGTTTAAGGTTTCAAAGTTTTGTTGTAAATTTATTTTACATCTTTCATCTCTCCTATCCAAAATCAGTTATCTTTTCTGTGTGGGTGGTGGGGTGGAAATAGGAGAGTTAGGAGGATACTTTGAAAGCTTGTGCCTTACACTTATATTTTATGCAAGCGATGACAGGTTTCTGAGGATTGGCACAAGTGATGTGGATGCCTAGGGCACATTGTCATGTGACAGTGGGAGGCTGACACTGGGACCACAAGAAAAACAGCTCAAATATTATCACTGAAGTCATTATGATTTTTAAAAAGAGTTGAAGAGGAAAAAAGTAGGTGCCCTGAACTTAGAAGAAATGTCAGATAACTAGAGATTTTGAGAAGATGATACATAAACAGAGCCCTGAGACAAATTGTGATCTACTTCAAAGCTGAGCCTGTAGTGTTTTCCTGCCTTAGAAACTTAGACTTTATATTGCCAAATAAGTTAAAACCAACATGTATTTCTTTCATATGGATAAAAAAACATATCAATAACACAGCTGTCAGTGGCAATTTCAAAAAGTTTACCTTCAAGTCTCCCACTCCTGACTTTTTCAGAGATTAGGAATTTACGTACCAGTGATTTAAGATTGACTGCACTCTCTCTGACACTGTCTATTATTCTCTACTGTGCAAGGACTATTTTGACAGAGTTCAGAATACCACTCTCAGTTTGTGTAAATATGTTTTTGTCCCTTCCTAAGTCTTTTTTCACAATTCCTTCTTAAAAAAAATTTTCTTCTCATTTGCTTTGCTTTATTTTTTCATCTAGGCCATGTTTCTGATTATATTATTTCACATTAAAATTTGAAATCATGCATTTCCAGGGAAAATAAACATGTTTACTGCTGTCAAAGTGAGAAAGTAGAGGAGCAAAATGAGACACTGAGCAATCATCTTCTTAAATGCTTTGCCTAAGAAGAATTTGCTGTCCTATTTTTTTTGTAGGGCACAGACATTGGATCATCCTGAGCATAAACTACTGAGAAAAACTTTCAAAAATGGAATGTTCGGTGTTGAACTCAAAAATATTGTCCAAAGAGTTGGAAGTGTCCATATTTTTAGAATTTAGAATTACTGGTTTTTTCTAAGTATTCTAAAAAAAACCCCTTTTTATTAAATATCAAAAAGAGCACCAAGCCTGACAGAGTTCAGAAGTGTTTGGACAATCGTCTCAGGTACATGACGTGACTCTTGGGGATGGTGCTGTGCAGAGACAGGAGTTAAACTTGATGATCCTTGAGAGTCCATTCCAACTCAGCCTATTCTGTGATTCTGTAAGTCTGTGTAAACAAAAAAAGTAAAAAATATTCTTATGAAATATTCTCACGGCCCATAAAATACAGTTTTACTTGGATACTTCTTTAAAATTCAAAGTGTTTGTTTTTCACTGCACTTTTGAATGATTTACATGTAATAAATCCATATTTTGATTAACAACATGAAATATAATTTAATAAGCCAAAGGAGGGAGTCCTGAAATATGTGCTAACAGAATGGAACTGAAAACACTGGCATTAAAAGTTTAAATTATACATACTTGTATTAAGAGTTCAGAAGAATTCATACTTGAAAATCAAAGAAAAAGAGGCCTCTGATGACCTTTATGATGACCTCAGAGAGTTGACATCAAACTCAGTGGTCCAGTTTATGTGTCTGAAGATCAGAACACCACCCAGAGGGCCCTAGACAAGCTCAAGAAATGGGCCCATGTAAACTTCATGAGGTTCAACAAAGACCAGTGCTGGTGCTGCATCTATGTCAGTCAGGGCAAACCCTGGTATCAGTCCAGGCTGGGGAATGAACAGATGCAGAGCAGCCCTGCTGAGAAGGACTTGGGGGTGTTGTGGGTGAGAGGAGGGACATGACCCGGCCACCTGCACTTGCAGCCCAGAAACCCAAACATACCTGGGGCTGCATCAAAAGCAGCATGGCCAGCAGGCCAAGAGAGAGGATTCTGCCCTTCTACTCTGCTTCCATGGTACCTCACCTGGGGTACTGCATCCAGCTCTGGGTACCCCAAGCACAGGAAGGTCATCGTCTTGTTGGAGAGAGTCCAGAAGGTCCATGAAAATGAGTAGAGGGCTGAAGCACCTCTCCTGTGAGGAAAGGCTGAGACAATTGGGATTGTTCAGCCTGGAGAAGAGGAGGCTCTGAGGTGACATAATTTTAGCCTTCCAGTATCTGAAGGGAACCTACAAGAAAGATAATGAGAGATTTTTTAAAATGACGTGTAATTATAGGACGAGGGGGAATGGCTTCAAACTAAAAGAGTAAGTTTAGATTAGACATTCGGTAAAAAATCTTTACTGTGAGGGTAGTGATGACACACTGAACCAGCCTGCCCAGAGAAGTGGGTGTTCAGTCCCTGGAAGTCTTCAAGACCAGGTTGGTCAAGGTGCTGAACAACCTGGTCTAGTGGAATGTGCCTCTGCCCATGGCAGGTGTGTTGGAACTTTATCATCTTTAAGTCCCTTCTAACCCAAACAATTCTATGATTCTATGATTCTCCTTAGGATAGGAAAAGATCACCTGAACCACTCAGTCACCTTACTGTGACTATCTCTAGCAGGGCATCTCACTCCCCCACAAGAACTTATCTCTTGTGTGTTAACTGGTCAGATAACTCAAGACAAGTTGTCTTGTAGTGAGTTGTTTTGGTGCCATGGGGTTAACACTGGTCTGGCATCTCTCAACTGCCAATAAATATCTTACTGTCAAAGCGAGGTCTGGAAAGACAAGCTGGATTTTTGACTGACTGACATCCATTCACTTTACAACTATAAAAGCCACAATAAACTTTCACAAAGCAGAAATCTTGTATACATTTTCCTGGAACTCTGAGTAGTTTCTTGCACAAGTAGGAACACCTGCTTCATGGTTACTCCCCAGGGGTTAAGTGAAGGAATCTGTGAACATTACTGTCATTTTGGTGGTAAGTTACATTTAGGTCCTACTCAATTCTATTTCTCTTACTAGCTTTAATATAGGTACCTTGATAAAGTGCACTGTTTTATATCATGCTGTAATCCTTAGTAGTTCTATAGTTTTATACTCTGTAGTAAGTAATTCTGATTAAGATCTTTCATCTGTTATCTCTTGTTTGTTGAATAAATAATTCATTTTTATAAACAGATCTGTTTTGACATCATTAGAACCTGCAGACCAGGGTGGTTCCTTAAATTTAAACTGTTCCAAAAATTTGAGGCTGAGGCTGGGCTTTTCTGAAGCTTCCACTTGCCCTGTGACACTATCAATCCTGCTACCTGTGAGTAAAGTTCAGTAGCTAGAACAAGACATCACACTATAGAGGTGAATATCTGATTATCAAGGAAGATCACTGCTGCATGCAGAAAACTGGTTAGGATTAGGTTATTTCACATGTTGGCTTTTTGGGTATTTTTTATATAATGTATAGGTGATGTACTATCATCTCCTAGCAGAAAAATTCAATAGATTGTATCTATTGATACAATGGATCATATTATTTATGGATAAACAATTAATGACGAGTAGCTGTTAAGGATGTTGGTAGATGCAGGGGGAAGAATTGGGTCTTTCTTATTTTTAGAGGAAACTTTTGAATCCAACTATTACCATCAGAATACCTGGAAACACTGTAAAGGTAAGACACCTTAAGTGCACATTTTGGAATCTTCTTTTTATCCCACTCTAAATTTCTCATTTTGTGCAATTTTCAAATTTTAGCTAGGAACTGATGAAAAGAACATAATCCTTTTTTAAAAAAAAAGTGGGAAAACTCCTAGCAAAGGACTTAGAACCCTGAGACAGCTGCATCCTTTCTTCATTTCTGCTTGAGTTAACCCAACACCATCAGAATGGACATGTGAGCATAACATGTTAGAAAAAGAGCTAGATACTAGGGTGTTTTCTATTAAAAAAAGTAATAGCATTACTAATGAGAAATTTCTTTAATAATCAGATAAGTAAGACTACAAGTATTTGTGTCATTTTAAGTGACCTAGTATTATTAGTTGCTATATTTCATTTTACAGGTGAAAATAAATACTGCAGGTACCAGATAGTCTCTTTTTATAGGGATCTGCTGGTAGTGACACGTTAGAAAAATATTGACTCTACACAAAGGAACCAATGTTCCAGAGTTCCACATCTTTGCTACATAGTGACAAAGGACCCACATTAGCTTGGGTCCTGTCAAGAAATAAAACTTTTTTGGACTAAGACCATTTCCTCCCAAAGGTCTGGGACAGGCTCTACAATGCAGCTAAAGCAACAGGAGATTTAACGTGTTTATGAATTCTGTTAACACTGTTAAAATGTCTAAGGTCTATGAAAAATGCATTGAAGTCCAGCAGTAAGTAACATACTTCCGTACAGTTACATTGCTAAACACGGAGCCAAATGGGGGTGCAGGATAATGAAAACAACACTGTAATTTGGGGACAAATACCTGGATGAGAGATATTTTTTTTTTAATAGAAAAGTGTGTTGAAAAATAAGAATAGAAAGTTCCATTGTAAACTTTTTTGTCTCATGCTTCTGAAGGGGGGAAGAGTTGAGTGGTTCCATTCAGCTAATATTTGGTTAATTTTGGTTTGTAATTGTCCCCTAAACCTTTAAAAATCATTATGAAGTCAAAATACTGGAAGATACAGTGAATATTTTTATTTCTTGGGAATGCACAAAGAGTATTTTTGATAGAAATTTCTAAGAGTCTGGAATTCTGTTTGACAGTTGAAGCTGTCACTGCCACAGCAATGTAATTACAGTAATTTACAATATTGCATTTTGAGAACTTCTCTTCTGTTTTACTGTAACTCCCACCCAGCTGCTCAGTCACTTGCTCTCCTTAGTGAGGCAGATGGTGCAAATAAAGAGAACAAGAACATGAAACCCATTGAGATAAAGACAGTGAAGCTGCTTGCAGAATTGACTTTGGCTAAACTAATTTTTTTTATTGCTTATTCAGGGAATGTTCAGACGGGCAAACATTGGAACAGGCTTCCTAGAGAGATGTTCAATGCCCCAAGCCTGTCAGTGCTTAAGAGGCATTTGGGCAATGTACTTAATAGCATGCTTTAACGTTTGGACAGCCCTGAAACAGTCAGGGATGATGGGGTCAGATAATAATTGTACATCACGTCCAACTGAAAAGATTCTATTCTATTCTACAGATTAATGTACTGAGAAAAAAGATAAAAAATACAAAAATTTTTCCTCCACCCTCCCCCCAGGCTCAACTTCACTCCTTTAATCCCCATTACTCTCCCTATCCTTTCATACAAGGCACAGATGGTATGGTGAGGTTATGGACAGTACTCCTTAGTTACTCTCTCTCACTTTCTTCTCACACTTTTCCTCTACTCTGGCATGGGCTCTTCCATGGGCTATGGGGAACTATCAGCTTCGGTGCCTGAAGCATCTCTTTCTCCTCCTTGGTGTTCCTTCTGCCATTTCTTACTCTTTTTCCTCTCTTCTCTGATATATTTGATGTTTCTTGAAAATGTTAACACAGAGGTGCTGGGAGCTTGGCTGGTGAGATCACCTGTGTACTCTGCTGAGCCTTTGTCTGGCACCAGGTAACCCCTGACCTCTTCTCAAAACAGCCATCCCTGCTACGAAAACCTTGCCATGGACAGCCAATGCTCATATAAATTTTCTTCCAAAAAATTAGAATATATAGTTACAACATTTAATTACATCTCAGATCCCTTTTTTCAGTTCAGATTCATAAAGAAAATTTTATATCCAGAAAATATAGAAGACAAAAAAACGTGATACCTGAAGACAGAATGAAATAATGTCATGGAGAGTAGAATTAAAACTATACATCTTATAATCTCCCTTCAACAGCAACAAATACACCTGTAAGTTTCCCATGACTTCTATAATTTCTGTCTTTCCTATATAGACAAAACACGTGATATACCATTGCCATTTTATTTTACTTTGGCAATGTCTAGAAATATTCTTGAGGATAATCCTCCATTTTAGATAATTTCATAATGCTTGCTGTCCCGTGTGGAAATAAGGTCATCTATTCCTGTCAGGCACTGGAGGAGGAGAGTGTGGTGTGGCTAGAAGAGACCCCCTATTGTCAGGGTAGAGTAGTGGTCTGGTATGATGTTCCTATTAATCAAAAATTATTATTTCTATTTGGTTATAGTTAACTTGAATACATCCATCTGGTATTAGAACACATCTGAAACTTAATGTGGTTTTAGTTTAGTTCTTAAATTTTTGTGCAACCATTTAGATGTGGACAGTGTCTGTAGGACCTTGATTATAACACTGTATTCCTCAAACCTCCATCATATTATTTTGATAAATATGTAATGCAACATTAGCTGAAACAAAACATGAGAAGTTCATTTCATTCAGAGTATCTGCTAGAACAAATAGTGTAACAAAACACCTGAAAAATTTTTTCAGACATTCATTGACTTATTAGGAGGTACAGGTTTTCAGAATTAAGAGCAAACAGAAGAATACATATTTTCTTCTTTGGTATATTTCAAGACCTATATGAATTCATATCACTTCTTCAGTGAGATATATATTAACACATTTGCGTTAGGAAATTTTGCTATAATACAGTGAGATTATGTTTTTTAAAAAATGTGAATATATATTATGGCTTACTTATTCTGAGACAGCAGCTGTAAACAAGATTTTCAAAATAAGGACTAAAAAAGTTTATAATAATTAATATTAGTTTTAAACTCTTATCAGAAAATAACATTAAAGAATGCAATCACCATATCAGTTGCACTACATCCATAGTGAGAACATAAATTTACTTTGAAAATAATATCTGTTTCAGATTCAGAAAATAATTAATATAAAATTGAACCAATAGACATAAGTGAGACTCTATCTGATCTAAGAAAATCTGAGAGTACTAGTTATGAACTGTAGCAAAAAAATATTTTTATTTACATCCTTTTGTCTACTGGCATAATTCAGCTTATAAGGCCAGAAAAAAAATGCACATGTCCTGTTATCATATTTTTGTCCGTGAACAGTTCATTTTCTATTAAGTTATACAGTGATTTTAATTGGCTGAATAACATAAAAAAAACTTCAATACTAAAAGATGACTAAAGAATTCCTAAAAGATACTAAAGCACCACACATATTTAAATGTGTTATGCAAATTGGGGCATGCTTTCCAGGATGTTATTTAGGTTTCTAGAGTGGAGCTTGATTCAGAAGTTGGTAGGGTTAGTGGGTCTTACTTACTGTAGTTCTTTTGTGTTTACTTTCTAAAATAAATTTCCACTATGGCAAATTACTTATACAAAGTACTAGGTTATTATGTTCTTTCTCCATTTTCTCATTATTCCTAACCTTAACCATTGCTTGATGCTTGTTTTAAGTCATTATGTTCCCTGAGTTCTCAGAGAAGCTTCTAGTAAAATTTAAGATCAGTAAATAGCAGGCAAAAGTCTGGTTTCAAATAATTCAATGAGTCTTCATTGTTATTGACCACAGTCTTGATGGACTTACCTCCTTTATGCTACCAGCCTCCATTTCTGTTGAATGGAGTGCCAGGGAAGTGGTGAAAATACAAGCTCCATTAAAATTTAAAGCTGCATGAAGATATAGATTACACTTAGGGCTGAGGAGGCCATGAAGACACTTTTGTGCCCTTTAGAATGAATAAAGCTCAGCTAAATTCCTACTGCCTTCAGTGCTGCATAGAATTCACCATATATTTATACTTTAATAAAAAGTGTGAGAATTAAATTCAACATAAGTAGCAATGAAAATTTCTGAAGCAGCATAGTGCTCTACATTAGCATTTTCATGGTTTTCTCTTTCTTAAGTGGAGAGATTTCAAGCTGGAGAAGGAAAGTAATTGCTTTTGTTGAGCATAAAAAAGAGTTCTCAGCGAAGATCTTATTTCACAGCCTTTGATATTATCAGATCTGAGAAGGATCACAAGAAGCTACTTTTGGAACATGTAAGAATAAATCTTGACAATTTTCTTGTTTGTTACCTTTTTGAATTTTTGTAGATTATAAAACCCCCAAAAACCAGAATGATTGTAAAGTGGCTTGTGAGCCGTATTTTCAAGACTGTAATTCATGAACACATTTACCTGTGTATTGACAAGACTATTCTAGTTGAGAGTTCCTGGAGGCCAGTAAACTTGTGGCAGTGAGACAAAATAACAGTGTTGATGCACACAATACTGCCGGATTAATGGGTACAAATATTTTTTTTCCTGATAAAGGGAGCTAATATTGTTGATGAAAAAAGCATATGCTTCTAATATCAATAGTAGTTTATTTCCCTTCCTGGGAGTTACTTCTGAGCTAAATGAGCAGACAGTAAGGTGGACTGAAAACTGGCTCAATGATTTTCAGAGCAGTGCAGAAGCGACTGATGAATGGCAAAAAGACTGGGTGTGGAAGGGTTCACTAGTGGTGTGTACACCACAGGTCAGTACACATCTACTGCCTAACACCTTTACTAATGAGGGGCAGAGTATCCCCTCAGACAGTTTGCTGACAACACAAAACTGCGAGGAGTGGCTGATACACCAGAGGGCCATGCTGCCAGCCAGGGGGACTCTGACAGGCTGGAAAATGGGCCAACAGGAACTTCACAAAATTCAAAAGGTCAAGTGCAAAATCCTACACTTGGGAGATAACAACCCCACACAACAATATATACCAGGGGCCACACAGCTGGAAAGGAGCTTCTCAGAAAAGGTCCTGGGAGACCAAGTTCATCATGATCTAAAGGAAGTCTGCAAAGAAGATAGAGCCAAGCCCTTTTCAGTGGTGTCCAGTGACAGGACCAGAGTCAGTGGGCACAAACTGAAAAACAGGATATTTCTTCTGAACAACATGAAACATTTGTTTACTGTAAGCATGATGGGGCACTGGAACAGATTGTCCAGAGACACTGGCCCTGTTGGTCCCTGTGATAGCATAGGGTTAAAATGCTTCTAAAAATCATGATAGTTAAAAGTAGGCCTCGGGAATGGGAGTGGGCATTGTCTTTGCTAAATCATGTGAACCTGCACCTGTGTACCCACCGATGATCGCTTTGTAATTAGATGGGCATTGTCTTTGCTAAATTATGTGAACCTGTACCTGTGTACCCACCAATGATTGCTTAGTAATTGAATAATTGTTTAAGCACAGCCAGAACTGCGGGAAAGGAACAACAAACATGGGAAAGATTGTGGGGAGGGGGGCTTAAAGCTCATGCTTGGGAGAAGACAATAGAACAATGCAAGGATAATGATTAACATATGATTAAACAACAGTTATGTAAGGAAAGGGTATAAAAATGTATCCGTCTCAAATCCACGTTGGAATCAGATTTGGGTCTGTACCCCGATTCCCAGAGCTCTTCAATAAAAGCACCTGCATATAATCATACCGTGATTATGTGTTTCTACACTAGCACCTGGAGACCAAAACCCATCTGAACCTTGTCCTGGGCAATCATCTCCAGGTGGCCCTTCTTGAGCAGGGAGGGTTTTTGGACCAAATGAACTGCAGTGATCTATTCCAACCTCAACCTTTCCTTGATTCAGTGTTTCTAAATTTATATTTATGTAGGCAAGACAAGAATATATGAATGTTCATTTTAATTTATTGTTATAACAACTGTATCTAAAAAACCCCTTAAAATAGCACTATGGGTGAAATCCTCATGGGTGAAATTTTTCCTCAAATCACTTGAGAACATTCCTTTAGAGAACAAGATTTACAATGGCAAGATGAAAAATTCTAAGGTGCATTACTATTTGTTGGTAATGTTTGGTGCTTCAGAGAAGGATTTTTTCTCATTTCTTTAAGTACTGACGACAACTTTGCTCTTTCACCTCTCTCAGCCAGATGATCTTGTCATTCACTGGAAAATCTCCAGTGCTTTTACTGGTACTTTACTCTCACAGTATGGTACATTTTCTTCTGTTTTCTTCTTGATTATATGGAGTAATATAAATTGAAAGCAGAATTTCACTCTGCAAATTAATGCATTATCTGGGTTTCACAACAGAACATCAATGATTAAACCTTGATAGAATGCTCTTGGCTATAAGTGTCCTTAACTGAAACTTTAAATTAACAGACATAGTGCAAATTAGATGCTAGATAACATGGATGCAGTATTCGCTCATTCAGTATACTCAAAAGACAATTCAGACTCAATTAAAAATAAAATTTTAGTAATAGATGCCATCAGATATATCTGCATATGGATGAATTACTGCTTTGTCCCTTGACAGAGTCTAGAGCTGTACATGAAAATAAAAAAACAAAGGAAAAACAAAGCTTAAAGAAAGGAAATCCATCTTAGTTTCTGAGTGACCCTAATTTAATAAGGATTAACCTTTCTTGTGGAAGTGAACTTGTTAATGACTAGTGTCAGTAGCATGTATAGTGGTTAAAATGGAAAATATTCATGTTAGCATATATATGTATGAAGCTTCTTGCTATTTTTTGGCTATTTTGCTTTACTGAAATATAGACAGGTCAGTTACAGCTCTTTCCTACCTTTTATTCACTAAGCTTGCACATTCTCTATCACTTTCACTCTCTGTATTAATTCTTGGGTCACTGAAAGAGCAATATCCAAATGTAAAAGCTAGAGGTCTCAGTGAAGGGAGAAGAGGTTCTGGTTTTCCTTTTCTTTTCTTTTCTTTTCTTTTCTTTTCTTTTCTTTTCTTTTCTTTTCTTTTCTTTTCTTTTCTTTTCTTTTCTTTTCTTTTCTTTTCTTTTCTTTTTCTTTCTTTTCCTTTCTTTTCTTTTTTCCTTTTTCTTTTCTTCTCTATTTTCTTTTTTTTAAATTGTCTTTATTTTTCCTTTTCCTTTTTATTTTGTTATAGTTTTCTGGTGCATTTCTTTCCTGTTGTAAAATTTTCTCAAGAGCGTGGGCTCTTGCTGAGTTATGCCTTGTATTTTAAAAATAAAAAACCCCATTCATTCATTGTTTTGAGAATCAGTATTTTTCATCTCTTAGCACCATTTGATGAGAGCAATCATTCAGTTCACTCCTTCTTCATCTTCACATTGTGAGATGTTTCTCCATCTCACAATGGAATGTCTTGAGTGACAGACTGTCTTGTTCCTTTCTTCATCTATTCTTCATGGCTTTGTTTTCTTTTCCAAACAATTGTGGAGGTAAGGAGTTGATGAATCACAAATCTGATAATTTACCCATAATCACACATTTTTTTCTTACCTAAAAGATTTTCAGGAGTCTCTTCTATGGGGAGACATATCATGGAATCTGATTTTCTTATGCAATCCATTCTACCCTGTCAAATAAATGATGGATGTTTTCATGATACTCAATAAAGTTTGTGCTTCATAAGTACATAATTAACTCATTAAAACTACTTGTCCAAATTTTGACTAGCTGTGAATGACCTTCAATAAAATCTCTTAATTTGCTATATCTTTAAGTTCATTGACTAGTTCCTGACTTCATTAAAAATGACAAAATAATTTTAACTGAAACCTAGTTTAGATCTTCTTAGAAAATCAAATTATATGAAATTCCATAGCTTTGCAATTTCAGTACTTTCACTACAAAGATAGAGAAAGGTCTTTGAAACTTTCAGTGACATACTTCTTGCCATGAAGTAGAGTAAAATATGTGCATTTTTATTGCAGTTCTTGAAACTTCACAGCCTGCAAAAAAGCTGGATAATTTTTTACTAAGGTGATTCAGCTCAGACCCAGAGTGTAGTACTGCAGTGTACCTACTTCATGTGTGTTTTTTCAATCAAGTGTTAAAATTACTCCTGTTGATATTTTGTCCTTTACTATTCTTTATTACTATTTTTCCCCAGGTCATTTCTACAGCTTTAATTTATAACCACAGCAAAAATAATAAAACCAGTATCTTATATTAGGTAACATTCAGGGTGTTTTGGTAATAAACAGAATTCTTACAGCATGCCAGATATTACACTGGATTTCTGGTGTATATGTATACGTATAATTGCACAGGACACATCAAATGAATGAAAGATAGCTATAATGTCTAGGTTTCCCTTTCTACCTATATAAATCCTTTTATTCTTCCAAAATTTTTGTTCTTTTAAATCTTTTATTTCCATTTCCTTGCAGTATGACTAAGACAAATTAACTTTTTCCCTCTTGGATGTTCTATTTTGCTATTATCACTTTGCCAGAAAAGTCATTATAGGCAAGACTGATATGACTCTTCAACAATCAAAGTCCTGAGTACAGGTCTTAAAATGACTCAGCCACTTCAAATTGCATCAGGCTGAAGCTTGATAAATGAGCTGTTAGTATAAAAGTATTTAAAAAAAAAAAAGCAAAAGAAAATGATAAGTCCCACAACAAAACAACAAAATCAAAACATCTAAAATTAATAAGCTGTATAAAAATATGAAAGAACAAACATCTAAGAGAATTTCAATTTACTCATACTTTTGACAGGCTACAGAAGTATTTCAGACAGCTGTTTTTGAAGCATCCTACTTTTTAAAATACATATAGCTATAATTATTAAGAAAAAATATATGTGAAAATTATAAATCTTTAAAATTCTGAAAAGATTTTAGTCAAGCTTGCTTGCACGAAAACTGTGTTTTCTTTCTTTTAGTTTTCCATCCATTTGATTGTTTTAACAGTGCAATTTATAACTTGAAAGGCAATGACATTAAAAATTCACTCTTCCATTTAAAAGAGTTCAGAAAGGGCTATTGAATTCCTTAGGAGCCTCATAAATTCAAATTCTTCATAAACTCTATGAGTAATGGTCTGGATTCTTTCAAACTCACTGTGCATAAAAAGAACATGAATTACAACAACTTAGAATTATTTCAGCCTTACTGGTATTCTGATTATCTTGCTAGGTCTACAGTACTGGTAAAATGCTTCTCTTCTGGATCATCAGAAGCTGCCCATGTCTGATGCCTTAGAGAACCAAGATCTGTGTATTCTACCAAGAAATTCATTACATATGCCTAGAACAGTTTTCAACAATTTATGCAAATTTACACTTTTTTTTCCTGTTTCAACGTAGAGCAGTAGATGTCTGTTACCACCTGTAGTTTTATAGTATCCCCTTAAGCAGCTGCTAGTATTTCCTAGAGGTCTACTGAATTGTGCCACACCTTGGACAGCTGAGAAGTACTTTACAGAAGAAAGATCACAGACTTCTTGAAGTCCTTATAAATGGATGGCCTTGTAAGTGGAAACTATAATCAGAATAATGGAAAGGTATTAATTGTTAGTATTTAGGAGGTAATAGTTTCTTAATATAGACGATTATATTGAAATTTCAAATGAAAAAATCAACTGACTACAAAATATTTATTTATTTGTTTATTCATTCATGTTTTTGTTAAATAGTAGAAGTGATTTACTACATAGAACATTTAATGGTAAATTTTATCTATGCCAAGACTCTTCATAGTGCCCTCTATACACCTAGCTTTCTTGATATCCCCTAAGATCTTTTCTTTTTGCCTCCCTAAGGAATTTTATATTTTCATTAAGTTTTCAACTTCGTTGTTAACTCTAGTCAGCTGAAAAAATATTTCAAACTCTTTCCTTCAAATAGACAATATATCCCTATAACATAAGAGTACATAATTTTTTACTATGAATGGACTCCAAAGAAAGTAATTCACCAAAGAGAAGTAGAACTCATAATTCTCTATTGTGCTGGATGTGTGAGTGTGTACTAAAGCAGGGTATGCTGCGAGAAGTCTCTTCTTTCTGGGAAGATACTCTGAGAAGATATTTCTGAGAAAGAAACATTCATGACTAAGTTCAAGTAAGTTAGTTATAAATGTGGCTAAAGTATCTCAGTGAGATTTAATTTGTTCACATTGCTCTTGATCTTATTTTTTCCTACCAAAATGAAGGAATTGACGCATTCATAAACTAACCTGCTCAAGGGAAATGATATATAAAGAATTACCTTCAAAATGTAAAAAGGTAGAGCTGTTAGTTTTCTGTCTAAGAGACACTTCAAAATCAAAAGGTCACAGCATTGTATAAAAAGATTTTGTTAACTGGCAAGATTTTTTGTCTTAATGCCCACATTTCAACCATTTTTATGCATGCAGTGGCAGTACTAAACTCTGACCTCAATGAATTAATATAATTAATGTAAATATAAGAGATTAAAAGTGATCATTAAAGGTAATAGTCATTTGGGATATCCCTAAATATACCAAAGTCATTAATTATATCCCTTTATCCTTCACGGTTATTTACCTATATATTTACTTAGAAAGTACTCTTTAAATACTAAGAGACATTGCAATAAAAACCAGGGTCCCAAACTCCAGAGTTTATAGTAACAGTGTGATAGATTGATTGCCATATCCAGATCTCTGGGCCCATATATGTGCAGTAACTGATTTTCCAGTATGGACTGATTTGCAGGATTAGAGGTGTATCCATAATTCACAAGCAAAGTATGGTGGAAAGTATCTGACAAGAAAATAATTGACTAATAAAGATTCACAATTCTAGGTTTGATTGTTATACTGACTATCAAGAATATTTGTTATCATCTCAGAGAAATAATTGATTAAGTTCATGGTAAAAAAGTTTGCAAATAGGTCTCTGAGTGACTTAATGGCACATGTACTTTTGTTAGCAGCTGTATGTTCTGTCCAAAGAAGATAATATGTGCTGCCCATATTTGAAGAACTACACTGAATAACTTGTGAAATCAGACTTCAATATGCAGAACTTGAAGGAAGACATTGTAGATTGGGTCCTTTAAGTTGTTCAGATGAAATCAGGCTTAGATGAAAGCCATGAGAGAAGTGCTGTTATTAACAAATAGTAGCAATATATAGTATATTCTTTTTATTATTGAATTCAAAATTTAAGTCCTAGGTTTGTCCAAGGATTTTTTGTAGAAGTTTATTTTACCAAGATGGTTTATATTTACCAAGAAGATGGTATTGAATAAATAACAAACAAAATTAATTTCATCTTCAGCCATACCTAAATCAAACATGGTTAAAACTAACCCCTTTTGTAAAACAAAAAAGCAACCTTAGAAAATTACAAATAGAGTTAGTGATATCCAAAGGTGATATTCAGGAAGGCTACTGATAAATGTATAGCCCAAAAGATTAATGATCCTTATTTTAACAACACCATATCAATAATTGACACTAAATGAAAAAAATGAAGTTAGGACAATTTAGAATCCGCAAACCTTATAGGAATCTTCGTATAGAGATAATTTCCATAGATGCAAATGTTTGTTACCATGTACATATAATTATGTAGACCAGTGTAGTGCATTAGAAATATTTGCCCATTTATCTAATAAAATTATTTCTTCCATTACTCAACATTTTTATTGTATATTCTTCCCTTGATATATTCTCTAAGAACTAAAACTTTGCTATTCTTTAAATTTTGCTTGCCTTGAATTACATAATATTTTTTTCCACACAGGATACATTTTGTGTGTGTATGTGTACGCATACACTTATGTAGCCAAGGATTTGTCATATATGGTTTCTGACATCTCTGTTCAATTGTTTATAATAATCTCTTTTCAGAGATTTAGGGCTGGTCCTCAGGGAAATATGACTTGATGCTTTAGTGCAAAATGCCTGTCAAGAGATGCTGCCAAGATTCATCTTTTTTCCCCAACGTTTTACTTATGAATCTGTGTGTATAAAGTCTGAGAGCAATGCCTTCCATCAAATAAAACCCAAATTTGTCCTTTTGATTTTCTAATTAAGTTCTCTATTCATTTTACAGTGATATGCAGATACTGTACCTGATTTTTGACAGTACCCTGATTAAACATGGTCCATCAGCAATGTCTTTCTAAGTAACTACTGCAGTCATTCATATATGCTTCATTAACTTTACTATGTGAGTGTTTGAAATTTCAGGATGAAAAGAAACCAGGCTAATCATTTAGGTATAGTGTATTTTGCCTTAGCTCTTCTCTGTGCATGGTTTAATGACTAAATCAAAGGAAATGGAAGCAGAAATGGCAGTCTTCTGCATCACTTCCTATTATTTCTTCTGTGATCTTCTGGAGAAAACCATTTCTTATCATATGTGAGTACATTTTTAAGGTCAGGTGATGAGAAAGATGTGGCCTCAGAAAAAGGAACAGAAGTTTTAAAACCAATCCCTAAACAAGAGGGAAAATTAAGACAATAGTTAAGAAGACTAATTGACAAAACTTAGGAAGAAACACAAGTAAACTGAATATAAACAAATCAAAACAGAAGAAAAAAGACAGAAGCTACTGAAGTACAATAATGTAAGAATGGGAGATAAAAATCTTCAGAAAACCACAGCTGGAATATTAAATTTACTTTAAAATCCGGAAGAAATAAAAAAACCTTTAAGTTTAATTGTATATGGTGTCCAGGCCAGATGACATATGGCAACTGATAGAGAAGAACTAGATAATAGTAATAAATAGGAAGTAAAGAAACGGTCATTATTTACTATTGTTCCATGTACAAAGGAGGTAGACCAATACATTCATATGTCTTCTAATTGGTAGATATGTCTTTTAATTGGTAAATAAATAATAAGAAAGTATAATGAAGCAACAGTTCAAAACTGTTTGAAAGAAACATCCAATATCAGAATTTTCAGAGGAAATAATGTGTTTATTATAATTTTCAAAGTCAAGAAAATATCCCCATTGATTTCTCTGTCTTTTACATTAGTAGACACAAATTGCAGATGTTTAGTCTTGCCCTTAGTAGTAGATTTTTGTTGTAGAAAAGTGTGTGCTTTTAGGAAATGTTACTGGTGTTTTTGTTTGGTTTTTAACCGAAAACAGTCCAAAGTACTTTCCTCTTTATACCAGACCAGATAATAGAAAAATATGTAACACCTCAGTGCCTTTTAAAACTTGGACTCTTTGTCTATGTAGCCACTCACTGCAATATCATAGAATTTCTGAATCATTCAGGCTAAAGGAATCTCAAGACGTTTGTAGTCCAACCTCCTGCTCAAACAGGATCAGATTTAAGACCAGACCAGCTCAGGCAGATCTTGGAAACCTTCGACAGCAGATGCACAGCTTCAGTAGGCAGCCTCTTTCAGCACTTCATGGTCTTTGTGGAATAGAAGTTTTTCCTTGTAAGTCAGACTTCTTCCATTTCAGTTTATGACTGCTGTCATTCATTCTCCTGTTCCTGCTCCTAAATAAATAACCTGGCTCTGTCTTCTCATTAACTTTTCATAGGTACTGGCAGGGCTATACTAGGTACCCCAAATACATCTCTTCAATAATGAATGGGTAAGTTCTGTAGCCCCATCCAGACTTGTAGACATCTACTAAACCCATTAGAGTTTATCTAATTCTTTCTTTGTACTGGAATTGAAAAATGGATGCAGTTTCCCCTAAGTGGTCTATATCTGAGATTAACAAAGTTTGAGTATGCTTTCTGGCCTGAGAACAACTACTTCCACAAAAATCTCTGCATTGCATAGGTGCTAGTACAGAAGCAGATGTAATAAGTATCTTCTATGAACTTAATCTAATTCAAATCCATGTAAAATACTGCATTCTGTATTTTATACATTTCTCTAAGGACAAAAACCTTAGAGACAGCTTTTACTTCAAGAAAGGCCTGTGCAGAAGAAACCCAACATTGCCTAGGGAAGGACACCTCTTATCTCTAAACAGTAACAAGTTGTGTGTTTACTGGAAAGACAGAAGCTCAGAGTTACAAAATATTAATCATTTTGAGCTTTTTATAAACTGAATTTTACACCTGTAATCAGGGTCACTTATTTATACTAAGGAACCCTGTGGAAAGAAAAAAGGGTAACATGACTATTTTGAACTGATAATGACATTGAATTCTATTCAATGTCATTATCAGTTCAAATAATACTCTCCCTATTCTTAAGAATAATATTTGAAAAAAGCTAGAAATGTGAAAAAAAAAAATTGCCTGGTGTGTACCTGCAATTTTAACTTGCCTTAGAATGCCTATTTAAACCTTTTTAGTGCCTTACTATTCCAAAATGTCTTTATTAATGGCATTTTTATTTTAGTTTAATTCCTTATTTTGCAAGAAGAAAGTATCAGAAATTTTATAAAGTGAAAGGATCTGAAAATTAAGAAAGTAGAAAGAACACTTGGAGACTGGCCTGTTTTCCACCTTGAAAGTTCCCAACAGAAGTGTGTCATAAGATTATGTGAACAAAGCATTAAGAAACACAGTCACAGTAGCTTTGTGATTTGTGGACTTTTAAGTTTGTTTTTGTTTCAAACCTGGATCAGTTCCTTGTTATGATTTAGTGTATAACAACATGTGCTGGCACAAATGAGAAGCTGAACATCAAAGAGAAGGGACATCAGCACTGTCGCCAGCACTTCTTTCTACCAGATGCAAGGTTCCCTAATGGTGGTTGTGACAGTGAGAGATCATCTACCTTGGACCAAACAGGCTGAATTGTCATAGTTCACAGTGTTTAAATGAGCTGAACTGGGATCCCTGGATGACTGGTTGGGCAAAAAGGGACATTGACAAGAGTCCTAAAATATGGGCAGTAGGTCACTGATCACACCAACTTGCTCTTTCTCTTGAGCTGGGCTAATGGATTTTGTTAATTTAATTGTTTCCATGGAAACTAAAAGAAGATAAAGGGTCATGCTCTCTTTAAAACCCCCTCCCCTGTCTTCTTTCTTCAGTTCACACACCTTCAGATGTCTTTCCCCACATTAACTCATCTTTTTAGCTTTCTTCTTCAAAGTAAATTTTTTAGTCTTTTTAGGAACATGTCTACATTTTCCACCCATGTTTAGACTTTGAGTATACCTATATGCTAATACATACTCCTTATGAGAAATCAATGGCCTTACATCACACAGATTGTTTCATATGTTACAATGACCAGCCCTCAGGCTGAGGACTTTCACTACATGCTACTGTACTTTTCATCTAATGTCAGCACAGTGCTCATAACATACAGTAAATCTAAATTGTTACTTCAGTATATAGATGTTGATACAAAATTTCTGGAAATAACTATAATTTTGACAATTTTTAAACAATTGATTTACTGTTATATTGTCTTTAGCCTATTGTTTAAAATGTATTAGAAAAGCAGCCTTTAAGGATATTTTACCCTGCCAATTCATCCATTTATTCTAAAAAGACCCGTATGGAATATAAACTACATCCCCATTAGCAAAACATAGTTTTATGTCATAAAGCTGGAGCATGTACTTGAAGTGTGGGTTACCTGAAGTAGGTGTTTATATCATATTACTAAATTCAAGTTCATTTTTGTCAGAGTAGAAGCTGAGGATAATTTAAAGAGCCAAACACATAAACCAAGGATTTACTGTCTTACATCTGCATTATACTATGAGATACACGTTCCTTGGCTACTTTTCTATCACAGAAGTTAAGACACTGAGGTGATGGACTATGAATCAGAATCACCTTGATGATTTCACTCTTGGTGAGTAAGCTCTCTGAGAGCTCTGAAGAGTACAAAAGAACAGAGTGGTATGGCCAGGGCTAAGGTGACTGTGGGCAAATTTGTCTGTGAGCATCACCGACTGCTCAGGATGTTGTGGCACGCTCAGGTTCTAGCCAACATAACGCAAAACTGCTGCAGACCCTTCCTGGATGGTTGTTGTCTAGACAAGGCTGCATGACTCTAATGGGAAGCAGCAGTTAAGACATAGACATGAGCACAAATATTGCTGCAGTTGATGGTCTCAGGAAAAGCTTCAACAGAGAAATCCAAATTACAAAAAAAATTAAATAGAAGTCACATAATTCAAATAATTAGCCCATTGATATCCACCCTAAATATCAGTAGGTTGTCTCAATCAAGACTGAAGGACTTCAGACATGTCTGGGTAAGTGACAGTTGAATATAATTTTGCAAGGTAGTGACTTTAGATCACCAAATTCCATTACAGTTACATGCCTTTTGGTTGGAAGAGTAGTACTTTTGAAGAATGGAATCTAAATTACCTAGTGGATCTAGATCTCAGACAGCTCTATGGGGACATTAATCATTAAAAACCCTCCAAGACAACTACCAACTGGTCAGACAATGCAAACACTTTTGATGCAAATGCAGGAAAAAGATATGTATGTGTGTCATTGAAAATTGTTTCACTTACTGATAAGGAAAAGTTTTCAGTTGCTTAAATTTGCTTTATTTACTTCAGGTTTGCGAATTTTTTTTTTTTTAAATGTGGCAGCTGAAAAATGTTAAAAAAAGTTTAGTACAAAAATTAAAAAGTGCAAACACAATGACAGACAAATCAGGTTTTATTAGCTACATGTTTAGGACAAGAAAAAAAAGTGGAAGAGGATATTCCAGGTTTTATCACCATGGGTTCTCACCCTCAGTCTTTGATATGATGTGTTTATAGACACCAGAAATGCACGTGAATACATAAGTACCATACATCCATACTTTATTTATTGCACTTAAGGTCACAGAGGATGTTTATCAAGGTTAGATACAAGTTATATTCATTTGAGTATCAGTTATACATGGAATAGGTTAGGTATCATGTATTTATACAAATATTTAAAGTAGAATATTTCCTCTTTCTCCTCTTGGAAAGATAGCAACAATTTTTGCTATTAATATATTTACTGAGAAAAAACCATAATTTAAATGCTGATTTACTAATGGAAATCTGTGACATCTCATGAGCAATAACAAGTAAAAGGAATTTTTGAATCAAGTAATTTATCAATGATTTCTTTGATAGAGGCATCCTGCAAGTGGAATATGAGCTCTAGATGTTGTTACCATAGATTAAAGAAATGACAAAGCAAGAGCATTTGAGATAAGGGTAGGAAGAAAGCACTAGAGAATAGGAGTGGCAATAGAGTTGAGCTGTAGTTCTGAATTTAAGAGATAAAGTCTTTTTTTCTGTTTTTCCTGCCTGTGCTTAGTCTTCTTAAAATGCAAAGTTTGAAATCTTTTTACTTTTTTTTTTAAGCTTCCTTAACCTTGCATGACACAATGAAACTTCTGAACTAGCTTTTTTACCCCCACTTTATTCTCTTCCCCCATTCTAAAATAAGCATTCATTGGGAACACTGAGGTCAGAGATTTTTTATTTTCAGAATTACATGAATATTGCATTGGTACTGTAATCTTTGGATCACATTTCCAGAGAAAAAAGAAGTAAAAAAAAATTCAAGAATCAATACAAAATAGAGAGCATACAGATGTGACGGCTCTGTGGGGGTGCAGCATGCCTTGTCTGAAACTACCATCTACCAGACAAAATAAAACAGGGCAACACAATTTCTGCAGTCAGTTCCAGGGAGGAAGCTAAAAGACTGGCAACATTAAATAAGGACATCCATGACACTTGGATGTAATTAAACCACTGGAGATTAATCTAAATTAAAATCATCCAAAACATTGAAAGTAGATCGTAGAGTAAACTTGATAGAGGGAAAATGTTTTTTAAACTGATGATACTTTAATAGAGTAATCTAATCCAGTTAATGCCTAGAGAGTTTTTTCTGAGGCAATTATAAAGGAAATCAACAAGAAAACAAAAATTCTAATGAATCATAAGTGACAGAACCAGGAAGGACTTCCCTCATTGCACATTCTGATCCTCAGCATTCTTACAAAAATGTAAGATATTATTACTATATGTCATTGCTATTTAATGTAAGACAGTTTCAAGAATTCCTGATTGTCCCAAATTCCTTTGCAATCTGAGAGTCTTCTTGACTACTTTCCCTGTTAATAAGTCTTTCTCTTTTTCTTTTTCTCTTTTTTCTTTTTTTTTCTTCTCTTTTTTTTTTNTTTTTTTTTTTTTTTTTTTTTTTTTTTGGGTACAGTTTGGATTTCTTTCTTAGATTTTGCCGTTGCTTTTTCTCTTGTCATATTCTAAGACTGTGAATAACTCCTTTCTTTGATTTATATTGTTTTGGTTTAGTATCTTACATGTCAAGCATTAGTCATATCTTAATATTGATTGAACCTTGCTGAAATGCATCATGTTCAGCTCCTACAGTCTCTTTATGTTCACAACATTTATATCTCTTTCTCAAGTCTTTAATTTTATTTTCCACTGTAGTTGTCATACACTTCAAACCATGAAACAAAAAGCTCCATATGTGAACACCAACTTAAGCATTAAAGCTATGCAATATGTTGTTATTACTTTACTGAAACACAGTATGAGTGTTTATGTCATGTCAGCATCACAGTCAACACTTGCTTTTGGTTATTGTTGCTGTTGTTGAATTATTACTGGATATTTCAGACTTATTAGCTGTATATTTGGCTGTGCTGTTTATTACTTTCCCCCTTACCATGTGGTGATCTAGAAGACACTGATTATGAAGAAAATGTCCTGCTGTTTTGCATCAGGGCTTATAGTGATTGCTGCTCCAAAAAGAAATCACTCTCACATCCTGGCTCTGGGACACACTGAATATGTAGGAATCCTGATACAAGTCAGCTGTCACTCTCATAGAAGCAATATAATATATGCAAGAAGTTATTCCCATCTCCAGTTGAGATTCAATTCGGAAGCAGGAGTAAAGACACTTTAATATGTTAGTAAAAAAACCATAATTTTGTTGGTTTTTTTCAGAACAAAATCAGGGGTTTTACAAAGAAAAAAACTTCTTCTTGAGGGGAAAGATTATTTGCTCTTCAGAGAAAAGGTCTGTTATTATTTACTGCATAAAGTCTTCTGAATTCAATCATCAGCACAGTTATAAATTTTATAGCATAGGAAAGAGAGAGAAAATATTAAAGGAGGATAATTCTTCTTTTCGTATTTATTTACCTGTTTAATTTCTTCAACTCTGTACTGTGTTACTTTTCATGGTACCCAATTCAGATGATTCATTCTAGGTTTTGTATATAATTCTTTTTCTATTTTGTTTTGCAATAAAATACAACTAGATGTTTAAATAACAGAAATACAGTTCAGAAACTCTTATGAGATTAAGTAATTAAAGTATGCAGCAAGCAACACATGAAATAAAAATCTAACTTAAAATACAGAATATCAATGCTTTGTTGGAAGAGATGTAGAGTATTGCAAACAGAAATGCAAACATATTTCAAATTCATGCTGAAACTAGTGTTTTATATAATAGTATATGTGGCGGTGCTGTCTGCCGACTCGACCACCAAGCAGCGGGCGCTCACCAGCACCGGAGAGGCTGACAGAGGCGGCACGCTGCGCAAGAGGGCAGGCGGAGCTCCAGCGCGTGTTCCCCTTGCCCACCGGTGGCAAGGGTGCGCGGAGGAGGCAGGAATAAAGCAGAGAGAGTTCTTCGTGGTAAAAAGGAGAGGGTTTATTGAAGGCAAGCGTCCAACACAAATCCAGGGAGGGGCACGAAGAACCAAAAAATGGCTTTGACATGGGATTTTATACCCCTACAGAATGGGCAGGGAAAGCACATAACAACCAATGGTATAACAACAAGGGGGCGTTACAGAGGTGGGGAAAAGGGTGTACAACCAATGGCAACAAGGGTAAGTGGGGAGGATTAGCATGGGCCAGTGGGGGATCGAAGAACATTAAACTTTCTAGAAGGGAAACTAAATATAGGGGGAAAGGGGAGAAGATGGTGGTGGCCAATTATGTGGGTACTTATTTACATGCCCCGCACAGCCCTCTGGGAACTCACCCAACCTTAGGGCTCCTGGGCTGAGTGGGCATCAAGCCACTGGAGATGCTGGTCTCTTTGATCTCCATGGCTGCGGCACCGGCCATGGCACACTGCAACAAGTATATGCTTGAAAGTGGTCTCAGATTTCCTAGAATCGTAGAAAGGTTTGGGTTGAAAGGGACCTTAAAGATCATATAGTTCCAAATGCCCCTGCCGTGGGCAGGGACACCTTTCACTAGACAAGGTTAGTTAACTGCATAATCCAAATCTGCAGAATATACAGTTTAAACTACAATTCCTGTTTTTCTTTGCTAACATTATCAGCTTTTGAAGATCAGCGGAAAAAATTATGTATGCTTTCATATTCCAAGGCTAAATGAATATATATCTCCTAAGTAGTCCCTCCAACTTAACATTTTGGGGTTTGGGGAGTTATTCACAAAAAGGAATCCTAGAAATATGGGTTTGACTGCAACAGGTATGCCTATTTGTGCCTTGTAGGTGGCACAAATGTGCTTCCACAGCAAACCAGTAGGGTTTCAATCGTCTACCATATTTGATTATTCAGCATTACTTCAATCCAGATATTATGAACTGGGATTAAAAAAAAAGGGGTGTGTGCAATGTATGTGTGTGTGTGCGTGCGCACGTATCTGTTTCTGTGCACGTGATTTAAGATTAGAGGAAATCCAAAGTAGACTCTTGTTGATATGCTCAGTGGTGTGAAGTTGCTAGACATCTCAGAAGGGGTTATCCACTCTGTACTGCACAAATTACTAGCCAAAGGAAGAGACTACTTCCTGAGATAGATGCTTTTAGCAAATAGATGAAGCCAAATAGTAACCATATTATCGTATGTAATAATTTTCTCAAACATGAGCCTGCTTTTAGTGCCTAGAAATCATTATTTTCATCACATAGATTCTCTTGAAACTCTCCTATTTCACTTTCTTTATTCAAACCCCTAAAAGATTAGATAGAAGCTGCATTTCCATGGCACTTCTCTGTCTCTTTTAAAGCAACATTGTGATAGCTATCTTCTCAGCTTTTGGGTTATGAAATTTTAATTTGCAACATGAAACTGAAGTATTTAGTGTCCAAGCAGTTTTTGAAGCAGATTTTTTGCAAATATTAAGATTAGATTTATGCCTTTCATTAAAAGCCCGTCATCAAGATTTAGAAAATATTATTTCTGTATGGGAAGCTATTTGCCTCTTTTTAATAACTTTGCTAATATTTGTGCTAATATATTCTGTATACAAGCAATGATTTTAAATTTTTTTTTTACTTTATTAAAAGCCAAAAAAGACAGTTAAAAATCTTAAAGACGATTACAAAAGTTATTAATAGTTGGTTTTAGGTGTAATAGACAATCATGAATCATTTTGATGATTGTTCCCTTTGTTTCATGATAAAATGTTGTATCTCATAAGAGGGAAGTATATCATATGAATAGATTTTTTAAAATGTAATATTATACCACAGTACAATACTGTTGTTCTAAGATACTTAATGGCCCTTCATCCAACACTGACAAGCATTTACAACTACTTTGTCCTGATTTTAAAATCTTAATTGTTTTACAATTTGTTAAGACGTAAATTAGATATATTGTATAGCCTTGATATGAGATCTTAGTTGGATTGCTTTTAGCAGTAGCAGAACAGGCCAAAAAGACTCTAGTTTTCTGTCTTTCTGTTTTATTTTGATTTTTTTCCCCACTAAAAAAGGAAGCACTAGGTCACTTGAAAATAGAATATTTAATGTTAGAACTAAAAGCAGAATCTATTTGACTAACTTTTCCTGGAAAAAAAGGAAATTGACTGTCGTATTGTGATTTTTGTTCATATTTCCCAAAAATTCCCTTTCACTCTTAGTGGGACTCTCTAATTAAGCAAAACCATGTGTAGTGGGTTGGTTCGCATCTTTTACCTTCTGTGAGATAAGAATTAGGAGGAATGCAAAGCAGGCTCCAAACTTAAAGAATATAAAGAAGTTTATTAACTAAATTAAAAGAAAAAGGATTAATAAGAGTCAAAATACACCTTCAGAACACTTCTCCCCATCCACCCCCCCTCTTCCAAATTACAACATAAAGACACAAACTTGGGATTATTTCAGTCAGTTTACCACCTTTATAATAGTCTTTCATCAGTTCATGTAGGGAGAGGAGTCTCTTCTGCCCATGCTATGGGGCTTCT
>VZRQ01004973.1:854837-892960 GCA_013397975.1 Machaerirhynchus nigripectus
AAAGCCGGAAGGAAGAGAGATTTCCTGGGCTCCCACATGGTTTAAATATGTGAATTTCGAGAAACATTATTGGTCTAAACAACTGTCCATCAACTCGGGTTCAAACCATCACACCATGTGTGAATGCTGATTTGTATATCAGAAGCTCTTATTAATCCTGGCAGAATATTCCAGAACAGAAAATTAATTATCTAAATTACAATTTCCTTGATGCGTTCTAAAATTGCTCTTAAATATCTTTTTTTTTCTTTACAATATATGATACCTGGGAACATTCATTCCAGCTAGAGGAATGTGGATTGTTGAAGGCACTTTTAATACTAAGGAGTAGGTGAGGAGGCAGATAACTGATGCCTCAGATTCACATCCTGATTAAGTCTTTCAATAATTTGGTGACTGCAGCTATTCCAAGCCAAAGCTATGGTTTTTAATACAGAAAATTTGGATTCTCCCTACTCATACTGAGTTTTTTTGAAGGAGTTTGGAGACTTCCTTAAATGTAGAAACAGTTGCAAAGAAACAAAAGAGTCTTTTTATAGCTGCTTCTACAGCTTGGAAGTATAATCTATTTGCATGGAACAGGAAAATAGCAAGATTATTTGACTATCATATCTGCTTCCATTTTCCCCAAGGTGGTGGAAAATATCGTATAGGTCTAGAGAAAGGCACTGCTTTCTCATGATCACTCTATCTATGACAGCAGGGTTTCCAGCTTTTCTCGCTCTATTTTCCAAGGTATTTCAGTAAGGTATTTCTACATTGTATGGACTATGCAACTGAACTTAGCTCAGAATTCTTATTTTTTAATTTTTATATTTTCTTCAATTATTCTCAAAGCTAACTATTAAAGCTTATGGCTTCTTTGACTCTAATTGTAGAACTGTGAGTCAGAATACCTCTTTTTATTGTCTGTGCTCTAGAGAGAATTAAATTTACTCTGAATAAATTGGGAAGCTCAACTGATCATCATTGGTTATTTCTGAGAAATAGGTTTTTTCCCTTGAACCAAATAATCATTATTTATTTAGGGAATTACAGAATGAAAGTTCTTAGAGCCAAAACCAACCCAAATCATATTTTAAAATTCATGGAGGCTTTGAAAGTCTCCATGGCTTCTGGTGTCTGCCTCCCTTTTTTCCTGCTTTTCTTCTTAAACATAGTCTACATGCTTCTTTTGAAATGCACTCCAGGGAAGCTCAGTGTTAAAAGTTAATGCCCACTGTCTGAGGCTTCATACTGTTTCAGCAAAGACAACTCTCTAAAATACACTGCCTAGTCAATTCTAAAGTTTCTGGTTAGACAGGCTCTGTTTTCTTCTCCTTTTGCCCAAAGCAAGACTTAAATCGGTTCTCTTCACATCAAATATCATTTGGAAATTTGGAGAAAAAAATTGATAATATGCAGTAAATAAATAGCACTAAAATAATTTTTATATTTCCTACATTCTACATTTCTACATTTCCTACATTTATTCACAAGACACAAACAAATAATATATACATCTAGATATGGAAATATCTCTCATGATGCCTTTTTTCCTTGATTTTGTTTTTATACTTAAGCACAAAAATATATATTCAAAAGAAAAAAAAGTAGTTAAATAAGAACCATAGAATAGTAGCCTGGAAGGGAAGTAGGCTTGGAAGGGACCATGAAGATCATCTAGTTCCAGCTACCCTGCCATGAGGAAAAGACACCTTTCATTAGACCAGGTTACTCAGACACAACATGAATCTGACACAAACAGTTCAATGCCTTCTACTCAAACTGGCTAAGACCTTTTTTAACATGGAGCAGATAAACCACTCCCTTCTGTCTGGTCCCTATGATTACACTTGTGCTGCCAAATGAAGTATGATGAGGCATTTTCCCAGACACAAAGGCCAATGAGTCCAGAGTAGTGGGCAAATATTTTCATAAGGTCTCTCATTCTCCAAAACCAGCCAGGGACAATACTGGCCTAACTTCTAAACTGTGACTGAGAAGCACTTGTGGAAGTGCTAGTTTTACACAAACCCAAAGTCCTAAATGTGAAGGACTATTCTGATCATTCATTAGTGAAGAAAAAATAATTGCTGTGCCCACTAATTAAACATGGTTCTGTTTATTTCATTAATCCAGACACAGCTCAGGGACATAGGGGTGCCCCCTGTGTTACCCCAGTGGGTGTAATAACTCAAGTTATGACTGAGCAGCTGAATGCAGCACAGGCACCACTTGCCAAAGTAAGAACACCTCAGTAATGTTGAAGCCTGACTCTTTAGCCTGGATCAGCAACCTTAGTAACAAACTGCTGCAGCAATTCATCATATAGGCTGTCTTGAGTCTGATTTACAAAGGAAAGCCTCAGCAGGGATGTTGGTACTTGGCGCTAGATAAAACAGATGAAGGTGAGTTTCCCTAAAGCAAAACTTCAGTGTCTGAAACTATCCACTCCTAGCCATTGTTATCTTCATACTGGTAAACGATAGTACGCAGTTCATTAACATGTTTGGGGGTTCACCTGAGCTCTCAATGAGGATGAAGTGTTCCATAAATTAGGAAAATTGCAGGGTTTTTCTACTACTCTCATTTTTTTTTTTCACTGTTATATCAGTAGCTTTCCAAAGTCAGTATGTTGTGTCCAGATGTACAGAAAGTATTTAGAGGTGGCACTTCAGAATTTTATATATATATCTCTAGTATAAAGGAGCCAGATGTTATTAGCCTGCATATATGAAGAGGCTAAGGAGGTCATTACAGCTTTACAAGGAATGGAAAAAAAAAAAGTGTACTGCATGATTCTTAAGAACATGCTGGCATTTATTCATTGAGGAATGTCCCCCGTTGCTGAGGCTGACAGTCACTGAATGGCCTAAATTGATGCTCACAGAGCATGGGCTGTACCAGGGGTTGGCTGCATGCAGCCTAACAGGAATGAACCTTCTTGGAATGGTCTGACTCCTAAGCTGTTCCTAGGAAGCTACTCTCAGAAATGTAAAGCAGTTGAACATTTCTCATATTACAACACAAAGGAAGAGAATGAGTTTTATGCACATGATATGAGTTTTACACACATATACCAGTGTACACCTTTACCTGCTGCTACTACTATTGATTCCGTAGCAACAGCACAGCACTCTAAAACCAAGTAATTGCTCAAGAATCTGAACATGATATACAGTAGCATTATGGTTAAACTCAGAACTCTTTCAGTAACTGAGCTATTATACTTCATGCATACATTACAATACATTTTAACATCTCTAAACTGACAAAAAAATCTCTGCTTTGTTTGTCAGTATACTTTTGGGTGCAAAATAATTAGCTAATATAATTGTCTAGTAATAAAATATTACACTACATTACGCCTACACCTTTTACACCTACATTATCTAACAAACAAACAAAATATTCCAGAGGGAAACAGATTTTAGAAAGGCTCAAATTGATGCAATTGCTGATATCTGCAAACATTTACTTTGTATGAATATCTATCCAGTTTTTAACAGATTTCTACATAAAAATATTAGCTCTGTCAAATTGAACTTAAGGATCCTAAAATGTATTTTAAAACATATCATTTGATTATTCTGAAATACAAAAACTAGAACTTGAAATGTCAAATAGTCCAGGTTCATAATCCCACAGGTTTTAAACTGCAAGCATTACATTTATGTAGATCTTCAAAAAGAAAATCTGATTCATCCAACTGAGCCAATGTGCTCAGCTAAACTTCTTATGTTAATGGACTCATCTTCACAGCCAATACAGAGAAATAAGCTTTTTCTAGAAGTCACAGTACATTTTCTGCTCTTCCAATGTGCTGAATAGCAATTCACAGGTGAAGTTACCAGTTAGATCCACACTTAAAGAGAAGTTTCTTCCCACCTCTCCTGTTTCTCGCGGCTCAGTCCAACTCTATTCTTTTACCTGTGATTGCAACTGAAAAAGACTTAACTGGAGACAGACTAGCAGAGCAGAGTCATTTCTCAGGAACACCATAGTAGTTCTGATCAACATTATCCTAACAACGTGGTATCTTGACCATCTGCACAGTTGCCAGTTTGGGGACACTTATACTGTCTCTGAAGAAAACAGTACTTTGAAAAGTTTATCATCTGAGTTTGTTCAGCTCTGTATCTCATTCTGCTCACTTCCTACTGACCCACAGATTTTCTTATATATAACATCTCAAAAATTCTGTAACAGTGAAATAAACACTAGATATACTGATCTGATTTCTCTTTAGCATTGAGAAAGACTACCAAATGCACAGTAAATAGCTCTCTTTGGTTATGCATAAATCCCATCTGTTTTTCCACAGAGATTGCAATACCTAAGAATTTAGGATTTTCCAGAAGATAATATTCCTCAGAACCTTGCCAGATCTTAAGTTTGAACTCTAAATTTTGAGTTACGTTTTTAAGCCAATGATTTTGTAAGTGTGTAGAATATTGGATCTAAATTACTAAGCAAAGGGTAAGAGATTAATTAATTTTTTTTTGTCCATGAACATATGATAGGAAAATGAAATATATCAAGAATGGCAAAAATGAAGACGTGCATTTTCAGAACTTGAGAGTTGAGATCAGTGGTGAAAAGGAAACGTCACTACTGCATTTGCTTTACAAGTACCTGGTGTCTCAAGCCAAATAATAAACAGACTGAAGGACTGGTGTAACCCCTTCAGCTCTTCATTACAAAAAATGAGACTTAGGCAGTTTAATATTGCTTCAAATCCCCTGAAGTTTGTAGTGTTATTTCCAATATAGGAGCAATATAAGATTATTCAAAATAGTTCTTATTATCATCATAAAGATGAAAAATAACTGTTATGACATTTAACACCTTCCCTATCAGCTGAAAATTTTCCAAGAAGGAAGTACTCAATTCAAAAACTGGAGCAGACAATAAATCAGACTATTACTGGCAATCTTGGTACAGAGATGGGAGAGTGAGAAAAATGGAAAATGCATCACCTTAGTAGTCCCACAAGGTCAAAGTCAAAGCACATTTGGAATATTTACAGAAAATGTACCTGAATACACATTTCCAAACTCAGATATTATGCAAAGCATTGCTTTCCAGGCCAACGGGTTTCCCCAAAAAACTTATAACTCAAAACAAGCTATTCTGAACTTTGTACAAAGAATTTTTCTATGTGCATAGTCTTTTTTAAAGTCAAGAGATATGCCTGAAGAAATTACCCCCAAAAAACAAGTTACATATGAATTCTTTGAGTAAAATTACAAATTAGCCTGTTAATTGTCCTAGTATTGAAAATAGACATAAGTATTTATGAATAAGTCTCTGCTTTCTCTAATGAGTATAAAGCTAATTGGCAGGGAAAACAATTGCATACTTACGGTAATAAATGAGTTTTCAAAACTACTAAGAATTGAAAAAGTAGGTAAAGGCAGGTAGGTTAAGTTAGACCTCTTAGAATGCAAAGTTCAGTCCTTTTCACCTTGTCCCAGAGAAGATGCAATAGAAGTGGAAATGCTTTATACCCAAGCAGTGAATCTGATCAGGATTTAATTCTTTTATATTTTGCCTAAATAGGTTTGAAATGCAAAATGAGTGTTCCTAATGTTTCTTCCATAACATGTGCAGAGAGGAACACAGAGAATGAACAGGAAATGGATACATGTTTTAATTTCTGAGAATAGCTATTCATGGGATGCCCTAATAAGCAATAGAATGTAGTGCAACAGAATATTAACAATGTGAAGAGACTAACCAAATAACCTTTTATCAGAAAAGATGCTGGCTTTCCAGGATTAGGAAAAAACTAATGGATTAAAAATCCTGTAGTGAGGCCTTTCAGTGTGCCTTCTGAAAATTATCTGTCTCTAAACATTTTATATTGGCAACACTGAGGGTCTGGACCAGTTTGAAAAAGTATGGCAATTTGAATATTTTTAGTCAGAATACATTTTCTTCAGTATCTGTCAGTTTCTGTAATACTCATAAGTGTTTCTCCAAATACATTTTCCCAATATTTTTACCCAAGTAGCAATGTCAACTGTATTGTATTTAGAAGATGGAATTATTTTTTTCTCAAGAAATATTTAATAGCAATAAAATCAGAAGAAACAGGTCTGAAAATAGAGCTAAAAGATGCAGTTTCCTTAGCAACAAAAATTCTCAGATATCTTTCAAATTCCAAAACCTCACAAAAACTGGAAAAAGCATCTACTGTGTTCACATCCTCCCCTCCCCTGTATTCTGAAGCCTTGCTTTGTAATTATGCGTATTCCTACAGAAAAGTGAAATACTCTCTGAAATTAAGTACTTCAGCTCCTAACAATTTTCCTTACTTGTATTTTCAAGGTGGCTTATGAAAGTGTACAGATTCACCCTTTTACACAATGGCTGGGAAAAATGTGAGGAGGAACCTAGAGAAGATGTCATTTTATATACATACACACACACATGTATATTTAATACATATACATATATACATACATTATATCTGTATATATGAAATACAGCAAAAAAAAACACAAACAAATAAAAAAACTAAAAAATAAAGCCCCAACCTGAAGAAATTAAAAGAGAAACAAATATTGATTATGAGAGGATGATATAGGGAATGGAATGGCATAGGTCACTGTTGAAAAGATTTGTTTTATCACCAGTTAATTGAATTTTTATCAGGGATTTTTTCCTAAGCCCAAGACATAGTTTCTGGTCAGAGGAAAAACTGGAAGCAAAACCAGACCAATTTTAAATCATAACAGTTTCTCATGTATTTGAGCAAAATACAGATCTCCCTTCTTCCTACATTGATCTCTTGCCATGTAAATACTTAGAGGTATCGAAATATGAAAAAGTTTTGTGAAACTATATTCATCATTTCCAGACAACACTAGGAATCAGTATATTTATTTTCCCTCATTTTGCCTCTTCTGTTTACTTGGATTAAGCACCTGAGGAGCTTAAAATGGGGCCTTTTCCCACTTAGTACATTGACTTATTCTCAGACAAACAATTTTATCTTCTACATTTGCTGTTTCCCTTTGATATGTCCCAGATTTGTTCACTTCAAAGAAAAAGAAATGTTAAGCTAAATGTTATTTGATGAAATTGTGTGGCTTTATGAAACAAAGACAAAATCTGATGAATTCATCAGATGCTTTCTCCAAGTCAGACGAATCATAGATTTGTCTTGTTATTTCTAGTAGGAAGAATTCTCCTGCATCATTTTGTAAGACCTTGACAAGCTTTTAAATCCAAGCAAATCAACAGAGAAAACATTATGTTCTGCTGCAGTTTTTGCATGAGTTTTGCTTTACTACAGGTAATTGTTACTTGTTACTGTATTTTTTTTTCTAAGCACTCCTGTGTCTAGACAGAAGTTTCTTTTATCCCAGACCAGATAAAAATAAAATTAAAAAAACACTCAATAACCTTAAAAATGTATAGGGTTTGCGTTAAGTTTTGACCAGTAGTGTTGGAATGGGTGAAGCCTGTGCTCATTAAAACTCCTTTTAGACCTAAATACTTCTCTGTTCCTCTCTGGCTTTTCGTTTCAATAGAACTTCTGATGTAAACCCCTGTTCAGTGTGAAGAACACTCACAGAGAACATTTTTCATCATTATTTTTATTATTGTCCTTTTAAAATTTAGCCAATAAAATACATCCATAAAACTGTGGTGTCGTATTTCCTGTTCTTACTAAATTGCCTGCCCTGTCCACACGGCTCTCCCTGCCCCCAGTCCTGACCACTCCCTCAGGTTCTCCCTATTGGTCTCCTGGTACCCCAACTCCACCCATGTACCACCGCTGTCCTCTGAGACCATTAGTCCATGTGCTCTCTCCGCCCCCCTCATCCCCAGATAAACTGAGGCTCCATGCCATGTGATCTCGTTTCTGCAATGGGGCAGGCCTCTCTGCCTTGGGGCAGGCCTCTCTGCCTTGGCTAGCCATGCCATGTGCTTGTTCCCAGCCTCTGGGAGCCAGCACATGGGCCGGCACTGGGCTCCTGGGGGCCATGGAATAAAGGCCTTCTCCAGCCCCGTGCGAAGAGCCTTCTCACCTCCTTTACCACCATCTCCGTTGTGGAGCCACAGCCGGCCGGAGCAAGTGAGGGGCAGCCTGGAAGAGGCTACAGGATGCAGCGTGGCTGCTCTCCCTGGGAGACCCCCACAGTGCTCTTTGGGCAGTCTGTGGCATGCCACACCACAGCAAGAAACTACAAACCGCAACATAAAGCCTCTGAAAAATACCTAACCTTATCATAGTTGCATACAATTAATATGCTCTGAGCTGTGCATAACTGAAATGATGTGGGTAGCATCTTTGATAATAATAATGAAGAATTTTCTAAGAGAAGAGAAGCCTAATGGTTTATGCTGCTTTTGGCTTGGATAGACTCAATTTTCTTCACAGTATCTTGCATTAGACTGTGTTTTGGATTTGTACTGGAAACAGAATTTATATCATAGACATGTTTTTGTTATTTCTGAGCAGTGCTTACAACGTGTCAGGACCTTTTCTGCCTCTCATCTTGCCCCAGCGAGGAGGCTGGGGATGCACAGCTAGGACACTCAATACTAGTGATATTCCATACCATATGGTTTCATGCTTATGAAGTCCTTGTTTTGCTTTGCTTGTGTGCACAGGTTTTGCTTTACTTATTAAACCGTCTTTATCTCAATCCATGAGTTTTCTCACTTTCTCTCTCCCAATTCTCTTCCCCATCCCACTGAGGGGAGTGAAGGAGTGGCTGTGTGGATCTGAGTTGATGGCTGGGATTAAACCAGGATATTGTCTGAATTGCCTAGGCTGGAAATCACAGAATCACACAATAGCTGACACTGGAAGGGACCTGTGGAAGTGATCCTGTCCAGCCCCTAGCTAAAGCAGGGCCATCAAGAGTCAGTCACATAGGAGCATCCCAGACTGCTTTTGGTTGTTCCTCCAAGGAGGAAACATCTCAAGCCCTCCAAGCAATCTGTGCCAGTGTGCGGTCACTCTCACAGTAAAAAAGTGTTTCCTGATGTTCAGAGAGAATCTCGTATGTTTCAGTTTGTGCCCATTGTCTTGTTTTCTGTCACTAAAACCACTGATAAGGGCCTGGGTTTGTCTTCTTTGCACACTCTCTTCAGATATTTATAAACATTGCTAAGTACTCCCCTAAGCCTTCTGTACTTGAAGCTGAACAGTCCCAGATATCTTAGCCCTCCTTGTTTGAGCGATGCTCCAATCCTCTATTATCTTTGTTGGACTCTCTTCCATTTGTTCGTGTCTCTGTTATGGACCATGAAATTTATTCCTGTGTGTGAAGGATACATGTAAGATCGATTTTTTCCCCCAAATTTCCATAATATTAACTAAAGTTCCCCCTTTAATCAACATCCAAACATTTTTATGTAGGCACAGATTCTTAAGCAAGACTTAGAATTTTCAATGCCATAACATAAACCTTCTTTTCAGATATCTTTCAAAATCAGATGCAATAATTGCTGCTCTCAGGAATTGCAGAAATCTCTGAAACTTCATAGTAGAAAAGAAAGGAAAGAACTGCTTGTTCTTTTACACTCCCATTAACCACTTTCCTTACTTAAAAAATGAATCTTAAAAAGGGAGGTAACTGCAGCAATTGGATTTTCCCTTAAATTGGAAAAAAGGAAATAAACATTGACAGAATTATAAAGAAACACCAATTTATAAAAGTAAGATTCCTTTCTGAGTCTTTGAACTCAAAGTCTGGATTTTCAGACAACTCCCTAAGTCTCTATATTCTTCTTTGTTTATTTCACTTTCTCTTTGAAACAAGTGAAGAGAAAGGGAAATCTATAAGCAAGAAAGAAGAAAGATAAACTTAAAAAGATTTCCACTTCACAACATCTGAGTTAAAAAAAAAAAAACAAGGAAGAATCTGAAGGTGGTTTTGTGATGGTGGGGACTTTATGTGTTTTGTTGTTGTTCTTCTTGTGTGTGAAATTCTAAAAGACATACTTCTGTGTTTAAAATATGAAGATGTGTGAGGTAAAAAGAAAGACATGTTAAAGTAGGAAACAGATATCAGTTATATGATACATAATACCAATTAATATAACTACATATACAAATATGACCATATGAGAAGCAAAGCTTTATTTATGACATTTTGAAAGGTTTATGTTTCTGACATTTGAAAAAACAAATAGGTGAAATGCTTACATTTTCTTGTCCATGTCTATGATATATATAGTATGTCTATTTAGAAATTATGTTTACTAAAGTGCAACACCTGTAAAACTTCATTTACAACATCTAGCTTTTTTATAATATTGTTAAAATATAATGCACTTTATGGCAAACATCTTCCAGTTGGTTTTACAGTCTGACCAAATAGGAACAAAGAAAAAAATTTCCATTGCTTCTTTTTCTTTGGTGTACTGATCATCAAATCTAATCTTCTCCCTTACTTTAAAAACATTTTCTTCTACATATAATACCAGGTATTGATCAGCTAGTATCTCCCGAGAAAGGTCTGATACTCAAATAGGTTAGGACAACATATACATCCGGCTGCACTGAGTAAATGGTTAATGGTTATTCTAGAGTAAATACTGGAGGGAACAGATTTTTGTTTACTTTCCAGCACTTCTACATAGCAAATGAAAACACTTTTCCACTTTAAATAGCAGATCAGGTAATTTTCAGAGTTTCATTCTAAAACACACTCTGGCTAACGGTACTATTTTACATAAAAAGCTTTATGAACTATATTTTTCTGAACTTCTGAAGCATTACAAATCTTTAAGCAAACCTTGGCAATGGACAGTCGCACTTTTGAACTAAATTGTGCAGGGAATGAGGGAAAGGCAATCCTTGCCCATGGCTTGTTAGACAAGAGTACATACTGGTGCTAAAGAGAAAGGGTCAAGTGATTCCAAAGTCCTCTGTGATACTCTCCTCAAAACACACAAAATGAATGGAGATTCATACTCTTAACTTTTTTCCTCTTAACATTTCCCTGCTGTTTCAATGATGTTCAATGTATTTTGTCACTGCGTAACTGGAAATACGGGTAATACACAGGAGGAAAATAACCTCTCTTAAACAAAGATCTCATTCCCTGGATAAGGAGAAAAAACAATATACTTCAAAAGTATTACTCTCCTGAGAAGGCTGCAGTTGAACTGGCAAACCTAAATTTCTCACATATTTTGTAGTGAAAAAACCATAAAGTGTGGGATCCAAAGCTTTCATTATTTGTAAAAGTTTTGTTAAGAAACAAAACAAAAAGAAGAGTTCTTTCATTCTGTTTCTGGTCTAGTCTACAGCTAAGTTATAGAATCAATTAAGAGAGAACTATTTTCGCTGTCTGCTTAAAAAAGACATTTGTTTTTCATGGAATCAAGTATTTGGCAGAACAAAATGGGGAATTGGCTTACTTAATTTTCAAGGAGAAGGAGAAAATAAGACAAACAGGGACAGTCAAGAATTTGTCTAGTTATCTCTTTGGGGAATCCAGGACCTCAGAGTATGCTTACTAGGCTCTAAGCAGACAGAACAAAGGAACTGGTTTAATTACAAATATCAACCAATTTATTTCCCTCACAGACAATAATTTTCGACCCGTCATATTTGCATATAAGGGAAACAATGGCAAACAGGTGCCTTCCACCCTTTATTCTTACTTCAGATAGAAATACATTCCTTTAATGTGTGAAAAGCTGGAGAAGGTAATTAATTTTAATGGTAACTAATAAGCCAAAGACAGTCTTGCCAATTCTTATGTGATTAGTTACATCAGTTATTAGAAGATACTATGAAGACCAAGGGAAGCATATTAATTTTCTAAAATAAATGAGGGCATGTAAATATAGCTATGCTATCTTAAAACATACCACTGTCTAGTTTATGAAAACGTACTCTTTTTTTGTTTGGGGATTTTTTTTTCTAGTTGATTGGGGGTTTTTGTGTGTGTGAGTTTGCTTAAGATACAAGGGTCTTTGTTGAAGATAAGATTACATAAGGCATCTGAAACATAATTTTTTGTCTGTTTCATAAGATCATGTCAAACAAAAATCTGTTTTTCAAAGCTTTGCATATTAAACGAAAAAGTCCTTGTTAGAATGTTTGCTCTCAAATCAACTATTGATAATATTCACAATGATATAAAACTTGAGAAACAAACATTTTGATGACTCAGTTACTATATTTTTTTTCTTATTAGCTGTCTTAGACTGGCAATTAAAAAAAAAACAAGCCAAGAAGCACATTGACTGTATGCAAAAGAAAATACACATATGCAAAAAGGGTGGAAAACAACATAACTGATTCTTCTCACTTGGCATTACACAAATGTTATCATTAAAATATAAAAACTTTGATATACTATTTGGTAAGATAACGACTAGTAAGAAACATGATTGATTAATCAATCATAATAAAACAAGCATTAAACAATAAGTTTGGGAAGCTTAAAATACTGCTTTTTTTGATATGTAGGCAATATTTTTAAAATGCAGACAAGTAGGAAATCACCCTATTCTGGTTACTTTTCACACTCAGTTCACTTCCTATTCCCTTCCATGGAGATGTTAGAGGATATATGGCTCTTGGTTCTTTTTGACTTCTATTTATAAACCTATCTCCCATAATTTAACCAACCTTTAAAACCTACTGATATCATCTCTGTTTGCAACCTTCTGCACTAACAAATTACAGAAGTTTCCACTTGCTTACAAAGAATTTCTACCTTTCATTCTTTAACTGATCCCAAATGACCATAAACAAATGCCTTTTTTGTTCTAGTATTGCGGGATTTAATGAATGAGAGTTCTGCACTCACCTATGCACCACCTTGTACTAGTTGTGACCAGGGTGGAATTTTCTTCATTGCAGATCATACAGTGTTATGTTTTGGATTGGTAATCAAAATAGTCACAGTCATATACCAGTGTTTTAGCTATTGCTGGACAGTGCTTACACAGCATCAAGGCTTGCTCTGTTTCTCTTGCTGGCCCATGAGCAAGAAGACTAAAAGTGAAAAAGAAGTTGGGAGAGAACACAGCTGGTACAGCTGATCCCAACTGACCACAGGAATATTCCATACCTTATGTACTGTACTTGGCAATAAAGGCTGGGGGAGAGATGAAAGAAGGGGAGGACTCAGAATTATGGTTTTTGTCTTATTACAGTGTTTGTGAGCAAGTGGCTGTGCCAGGCTAAGCTGCTGACTGAAGTTAGCCCACAATACACTCTCACAATATTGTGTGTGTAATTTTCTTTCCATGTTTCTTTCTAAATTATAAAAAAATACTTCAGTGAAAAGCTAAGATGTTTCAGGTATTGCAATAGCCTGGCCAGGGAAGGGGTGGAATCACCATCTCTGGAAATGTTCAGCAGGCAAGTGGATGAGGCACTTGGGGATATGTCTTAGTGGTAACACAGCAGTGCTGGGCTAATGGTTGGACTCAATGATCTAGGAGGTCATTTCTAACCTTAATGATTTGTGATTTTTTTGTACTAGTTTCTCATGTACTATGTCTTTCTCATGTACTAGTCTTCCATCCATTCATTATACATATATTTAATTATACATATCTATTATTCTGTATTTTTGAATAATATATATTCTGCATTTTTATTATACATAGTTATTTGCATCCAAAATTTTTAAAGCTCATAAATGCTTAGCAGATTAGAAAAAGAAATTCTTTAAATTAGAGAAGACTAATATAGGAACAGATTGTTCTAAATCTTAGAAATTTGATTGTTGCCACCTCCTTATCTCACCTCAGTGGCATATTATCAGCATTCCACTTTGCAAAAATTCAACATTAATAAATACTCTGGTGATTAAAGCCTGAAATAATGGAGTATTTATTATGGTACATCTGAGCATGATGGGAAGTGTCATTTTGCCATTTTAGACTGAGCAGACACTGACTTAATTTTCATGGAGGCTGCAGGAATTATAGCAAGATTGTGAAAACACACGATTTCGCATGTCTTATTCTCCAGGAATCTCTAAAAATTAAGATGAAGTCGTCTCACCTTCATCTCAGCTAAAAAACTAATAAAAAGCCCATCTTGTTTCAGTGATGCTCTTCTAACAGTTTATCCTTTCATCTGTTAACTCCTCTGTTGTAACTGAATACATGTATGTACTTAACAGCAATTTGAAATTAGAGATAACTGTAGTGGGAGTGTTTAAAATACTGACAAATCAAGCCGCTTTAAAACTGAACTTTACACATATCTTTTGTTAGCAAAGCACTTTGCTCAATTCTTGCAAAAAATTAATCTTTAACACTGTGGGTACAGAACAGTTAGCCTCTAAATTTTAAGTTAACTGTGAATATACATTATGGAGTTGATGTTATATATCTAGAACTGGTGACTGTCATTCTTGGTAGTTATTAGCCACTGAAGCTAAAATGATCAAGCCTAGGACGTGGAGAAGTTGGAACTGAAGCGGGAGATCTTTCCTCCTGACACTCTTTACCATATCGTTCCGTTTTGATAGGAAATTTGGTAGGATGCACCGCCCATTTGCATTGTCTTGTGCTTTGTTCTTTTGATTTTGGACAGTTTTTGTTACTTGGATGTCTACTAAATACAGGAGACGGATGTCCATCTTTTCTTTACTCCTTTAGTACCCATATTGCTCACTTTGTCTGGCTATCAGTTCACAAAGTCATAATGCTTATTGCTAGCAATCTTATAACTCCAGAACTGTTATTTGTTTGGTAAAGTACATTTTTGGTGCTTCTGTAAACTTTTATTTATTTTCAAGGCAATCTCATTAGGTCCTGCATAATTAATTTATATGTGTCATGGGTCTCTGTCTTGGCTATGCCTCACTCTAATCTCTGTGGTTGGTTTATTTCAGCAATGCTGATCTTTATGTTTGAAATATACAATTCCCTTTCAGACTGACAGAAAGACAAAGAAAAAATAGTAGAGTTTAAGAATGTATAAAGTTTCCTAGATAGCATTTGAGACGATATGTTATTCCAAGGCTATCTTGTTAATCAAATCTTATTGTGGTCACCTTTCAGCTGCTAAGACAAAGCAGCCAGGAAATATATTAGTCTTACTTCATGGACACTAAACACTATGACCAGCCATCAGATATCTTTCTTTATGTGACATTTTGTCTTCATGTTTTGTTTTTCTGCTCTAAATAGAAGGAAACTTTAGTAGTGAATATTAGTTTTGCTGCCATTGTTGCTTCCCTTCTATAGAGCTCTTTATTTATACTTTTCCTAGGAGCAGAAAGACATTTAAGGCAAATTGTCTAATGACAACTCTTGGAGTTTCACAATAAGCAAAAATCTTTCAAATGGAGTACTATCAAATCAGGTCTCACCTAGGAAAGAAATCATGGTAAGATAAATTTTCTATCCATTACCCTGACTCTTTACATTAGCTTCCTATTAGTAGGATTGTTAAGTACTGAAAAGTGTTGAACGATTCAAGTATGGATCATGTATCTCTAATGATGTCCATCTAGCAAGAATTACAAATTGAACTAAATGAACTGTGGACATCTGTTCCCAGGAAGCTTTTCGTGATTCTGTGATGCTCTACCTTTTTCATCATACTCCTTTCTTTTTACAAAATAACCATCTAGATTTAAAATAAAAGAAGAAAAAAAGCATATTTAAGAAAAAAATCTTCTGGTGTGTTGAAGACGCGCTCTCCTCCAAAGTCTGGTGGAAGAGGAGGAATGCAACATGGAGAATAGTACCAGCTGGTTTCATTTGAACACAAACAACAACAAAACAAATTCATTAATTTAATTTGACTCATAACCTGCAGTCAGCAAACTAGGAGGCTTAGAATTCCTGTGTGTTCCCCCACCATCCTGCCAAATAGCCACACTCTGCTGTATACTGAAATTATCATTGATAGAACACCAGAACTGTTAGAATTAGAGACACAAATTTTATATTAAAGATATACCATTTACATCAAATTTGGCCTTTCCAGTAATTACTTCATGTTTATTGCTACCAGATTTCCTTCTCATTGATTGTGCAGTACCCGTCTTTAGGCTGCACTTTGAGACAGAAGATGGTTTTATTTATTTATTCAGTTTCTGAAATGAATAACCTTTTTTTTCTGATATGATCTCAGTCCTCTCAGAAATTCGTTTCCATCTATGGCAGTTACATATTGGCATATACTGAAAATCACAAAAAACAAACGCCCTTGGATTTTCCACACAGTAAAATCATAAAATTACTGTGACATTTTTCCTCACTTCCTTACTGTTAAAAAAAAACAAAACAAAAACCACATTAGCTCTTTTCACTAGTGCCTCTTTCGTTCCAGTGTCTACCTTTTACTTTCAACTCTATAGATATGTCCTTCCTGTTGATCCAAAGTGCATGCAAATCTCCTGAAAACTTTCCCTTTTGCATTTTTTGCTGCAGCAGAATGGATTTAAGTCACTCCAGCAGTGTCAAGACTAGAGACCCGCTGAACAATTCTTGAGTTTTAAAATATCTACCAGAGGAGGCCAGATAAAACTTCTCAAAACTGAACAGGATGTTGTCTTCAACAGTGATCTGCCATTGCAACAGTGAACTTTACTGTGAAAAAGAAAAACAAAAAATCTTTTAAAAAAAATCCTGAAAATTGCTGCCTAAATATTGTTGTTCACAATAATAAAAGGCTGAGGTCCTTTTGACAAAAGAAAACTACTCCAAGAAAAAAATGTCTGAGAGAGGTAGATCACCACACAGGAAGTTTTTCTTAACGCTTCATTTCAATGCTAATCTCGTCATCAAAATATTTGTGTATTTATACAGATTATGCTAGAAGGTGTTACCTTTCCTGAATTTTCAGTGTTGAGTCTGTGCAACTCAAAGGGAATATAGCTCATTTGATGTATTAAAAATCACAGAGAGACTCAGAAGTCTCTCTGATAAAACTGCTGGACAGTAAGGAAGGCCCACAAGAGGACACAGTTATCTAGCGAAAATGTTTACAACACTTCCAGTATTAGAACAACAAAATTTAAATTCACAACCTTTTGAGGACTTGCTTGTTTTAACAAGTGATAGAAATTTCATTCTCTAATACATAAATGCGTAAAAAATAATGGCCCCAGTTATGACCTGCTTTAAAACAAGTGCACAGAAGCATTTCCTGTTGCTGCACAACATATTTGTGTATAAGCACAGCAGCACCATGACCTGTCCATGGTCCAAATAAACCAGAATAAGTCCATAGAGCACTGTCTGATCAGCAGTTCATTATTTTGTCATAGTTTATTCTCTTCAAGTATTTCTTCTTCAAATTGAATAGGTCTAGGTTACTCAGTGACTCAATTGAGGGAGCCATTTCACCTTTCTTACCATATTTATAACAATTAGTTCTTATTGAAAGACTGTCGTCATGATTGCTTAAGTATTTAAAATGTTTGTGTCAGATTCTATTTAAGCTTCAGGAATGATGGAGCACTTGGAAAATCTATTATGTCAGGTGCTAAGAGATTTACACATGTTTATATAGTTCACTGAGTGAATATCAGAGAAAGAAGCTGGGACAAGATAAACCCAGGGCTATTAGAGAAAAACAACAGGACAAGGTGTGTTGTTTATGTCTGGGCTAGAGTTAATTTTCTTCACAGTAGCTTGTATGTGGCTATATTTTGGATTTATGCTAGAAACAGTGTTGATAATATAGATAACATAATATTGCTGAGCAACACTTGTACAGCACCAAGACATTTTCTGCTTCTCGTAACATCCCACCAGTGATGAGGCTGTGGGTGCACAAGTAGTTGGGAAGGGACACAGCTGGAGCAGCTCACTCCAACTGACCCAAGGGATATTCCCTACCATACGTCATCATGTTCAGCATGCAAAGCTGGAGGAAGAAGAAGGGAGGAGGACAGAATTGGAGTGATGGCATTTGTCTTCCCAAGTCACTGTTACTCATAAAGGAGCCCTGCTCTCCTGGGGATGGTTGAACACCTGCCTTCTTGTGGGAAACTGTGAATGAATTTCTTGTTTTGCTTTGCTTTCCCTGTCAAATTGTCTTTACCTCAACCCACGAGTTTTCTTTTACCTTTCTCATTCTTTTCCCCATCCCACTGGTGTGGGAGCAAGCAAGCAGTTGATTGGGACACAGTTGCCAGATGGGGTTAAGCCATAACATAAGGGTACAGCTGAACTCCAAGCAAATTATGAAGGGAAGCAGCAAAGGCAGAATGCAAATATTCAGGAGCAGGTCCATATCTGGACAGTTGAAGTAAAAAGACTCAGAAGCTGATCCTACATCAGATAAAAAATGTGATGTAGAACAACACCTAGAATCAGGTTTAAAGTCTGTCAGGTGCCCTGAGTTCTCAAAAGGACTCAGTAGCTTCTGCTCAGTCGAAATCAGCTGTGCGTGGTAACAGCATCAGTGGCTATATTGCTGTGGGCACAGCTAAACTCTGCATTCATGGCAACACTAATAACCATCCTTGTGCAAGGAAGAAAAGACTGCCAGATCCTTCTTCTAAACATAGTGAAGAAATACGCATTTTTGAAGACAAAGTAAGGTGATTTTTTTACTGAGTAAGTCTGTGAGTGAAGCTAATTTCTATTGCATTACTTTCCTAATCAAACAATAGTCAAGAAAAAATGAGTTTCATTTTCAGTTGTTGTGCCTCTTTCTAAAGAATTCTAACACAATATTTATGCCAAGTGTTTACTAAATGTAAAATGCTAAATATCTATTTATAAAACCATTATACATGCTAGAAATTTTCCCAGAAATTTTAAAAAGTACATCGATTCTTATGACAGATGGGATAACTGTATGAAACAAAAAGAGATGATTCTGAGCTAGAAATACAGGATTACACTGGAACAAATTAATTCCTGGCAGAAAGAAGATGACTGAGAAAAATCCCTGGAACTGGGAGAATATCCAAGTACTTCTGTCTAGGCTCAAATCAAAAAGATTTTTTATTCAAATATTCCATAAAGAAAAAACTTCTTTTATTGCTATTGTTTCATATCATCTAGAGAAACCTTTTGCATGTTTCCATTTTCTGGCAAGTTCTATTAAGTTATTCTTCACTCATCTACTGATGGGTAACTTGCCAATATCTTGATTTGATCCTGAAGATGTACTGGTCCCATTTGATTCAACATCAAATTCTTAGTCCTAAATCTGAAACCATATTAAGTAATAGTGATGTGACAGCTAGAATAATATCACAGTTTACTCTTACAATCTGTGCATGTGAAGAGTTGGCATCTGGGTGAATTCTGTGCTGAATTGCTCCAAAACAAATAGGGGTCCAGTATCAAGACAGAGTCATTTAAATGAATGTTCAAAATGCAATTAGAAAGCCAGCCCTATAGTATACGTGTAATAGTAATAAAGAGAGGAAGCTTTGGGAAGGTTATTCAGACCATAAGCTGAAACAAAGTGATGTGCTTTCATTGGCACAGGTGAATTTCTTCCCCAGTGAAACACACCTCTGGGTAGGTGTGTTTCACTGCATCCAGGGTTTCAGGTTCCCTCAGTTTCCAGATCCACGGGCTGAGGGCAGCATGCTGTTCCTCTCTGGTCTGCACAGACGTGTTTCTTCTCAGCTTAAAAAAGATTGATGTAAATACAGAGCTGGGAAATGGGTAGGAATTTCTCTTAGTTCCTTTGATTTTTACCCGAACATGGAAACTTGTTAGACATGCTTAACTCCTGTGGAGTTAAGGTAGTGGGAGTACTTCCCTCTACCTGTATTTCCCAGTGTTATTCTATACAGAAGAATCTACTTTACAAAACAACAGTCAGCAGTGGAAGAGAATAGAAAAAGCAAAAGTGAAAAACTTGTAGGCTGATAGAAAAGTTTAATAAATGAAAAGGAGGGAAAAATTTACATAAATGCCATCGCTCAGCATGTCCCACGAGCAAACTGATGCCCAACTAGTGACTGGGAAACAGCTGCCTTGGAAAACCTCTATTTTTATTTTTGATTGTGACATTATATGATATGGAGTATCCCTTTTTTAAAATTTTTACATCACATGACTCAAGACTGACATCCAGTATTGTTATGAAGGAAGTCTGATTTCAGAAGTTCTGTGTTCCAACAAGATTTTTGTCCTCTTTGTTCAATTTCTTCATAGTGGTATAACAAAAATGGGGAAAGCCTTATATATAGTTACAATGGAAAGGTGGGAGTTCAAAGATTGAAGAACTTAAAGCAGTACAGAAGTTATAAAGAGAAATAAAACAGACAAGCAAGCAAACAAAGAAAATTAAAAGGACAAGTTTTGGGGAATCATAGGCATCCTGGATTTCAGAAATTAAAATTAAAGTAATGTAGAAGTACTTAAATCCTTAAAAATGCAGAAATGCAGAAAAAAAATGCATTCAAAAGCTGAAGATCTTAGTTTTTTTTTTTCCTCCTAAACACTGACCAAACAACAAACCAAACAAACCAAAATTTTGGTGAACAAACCAAAATTTATTCCTATGTATTTCTTCATATATTGTAGAGGAACTGAATTGGTGACTAGTGGAATTTTGGCTCTATCCTTTGAGGACACAAACTATCTCCCCCCAGAAAAACAGTTTATACTAAACTTCTACAATATTAGGAAAACCAGATGTAACTGATATATTATTATAAAATTCCCCTTTACAAATCATGCATTATAAGTATTGATTTTGTATAACTGTATTTACTTTTAGTGAAAAATACTACAAATACTAATTTTCATTTTCAAGCTGAGCTCTTCAGATCATTTGCCATACATTTAAATGGGTTTTCTGTACTAAGAACACATTGAAATCTTGAAAAAATGAATATAAACAAACTTTATGATACCATTCTGTTTCAACTTACATAATATTGAAACCAGAGCAATCACATTTAATAAAACCAAAGTTTGACTTTTATATTTGCTGTAAATCCAAAGTACCTGGGAATGCACTACAGTAGTGTCACCTGACCTCCAGTGAGCATGAAAAGTTTTCTAACATTCCTTTATTTCCAGGATTAGATGTAGATGGCAGTGACTAAGTGGAAATATAATCTATAAACATATTTTAAAATTATTTTGCTCTTACCAAACTCCTGGCAACAGTGATTGTTTTTCCATTCTGCAACTCTACACTGCTTAGCACAGTGATATTTTTATGATTCATAGCTGTGGTTCCTTAATGTTATCAAAATACAGTTAAGGACTGCAATCACTTTAAGATGATGTGAGGTTACCCACAGAACTTTACTATGGATTAATAATAAATATATGGATTAATGACTTCATATCCATACTTAATATAAATTGACAGTTTTAGCATTCTTAAATACTGTTATGCAGTATTTACATAAACAGTGATACCTGTTTAATTCAGTTATATGAAATAATGCTGACAACATTCCCATGACCTAATTACACTACCTGCATTGTCACTACACGGTAGTTCCAATTTTTGAAGCACATTTGAAATGTAACTAAAAATCTTTGCTTGTATTTGTCCGAATCCTAACTGAATCCCAACTAAGCCGCACACAAACACTCATTTCCTTCCAGTGTGATGGGGATAGAATAGGAAGGCAAAACTGAGAGAAATTGTTCATTGAAAGGATAGTTTAATAGGTAAGCAAAAGCTGCACATGCAAGCAAAGCCATCTCCAGGGTATCATGGCTTCATCACATGTAATGGTGACTTGGGAAGACAAACTCCATCATTCCAAAAGCACTCCCCCACACACACAGTTTTTTTCTCCTTCTTGCAGCTTCTTATGCTGAGCATAAGGACGTTAGGCATGGAAAATTCCTTGGGTCAGTTGGGGTCAGCTGTCCCAGCTGTGTCCCTTCTCAACTTCTTGTGCACCTACATCCACCTCACTGGTGGGGGTGGGTGAGAAGCAGAAAAAATCTTGCACTGCTCAGCAACAACAAGAACATCCCTGAGTTCTCAAGAGTGCTTTCAGTACAAATCCAAAACGCAGCCTCATATGAGGTACTGAGCTCTACCCTAGCCAAATCTAGCACAACTAGAAAGTCTGTACATTTAATAGGATTGGATTTTCTAACAGATAATAGACTGGGAGCTATATTCAACCTGGCACCCAAGACAGCTGAGCCTGAGCCCCCACAGCAGCAGCCAGAGTAAGTGATGAGTGACAACAGTGGGAAATTCCCTGATGCAAGAGATAGAACCCCCACCTTTAGATGTGACTATTATCTAGAGAAGTTTGTTGCTTGTCCAGTGTCAGATTCAAGGTGCTCAGAAAAGGTTGCTGAGGCTTGTCTAGCCCTGTATTTATTCTTCCCTGCTGGTCTTCCACATAGGCATTGTGTGGAACCAATTTAATTTCTATTTATGCCTCAATATCTTACAATTTTAATTACTCTAGGGGCTGTACTGTGCTGGGAGCCTTAACATGGGCCATGTGAAGGAGGCAGCTAGGGCACATGAGGGCAGAGGCAACCACCAGGCAGGCAACCTCTTTAGAAAATGGTGGGAGGTTCTGTCTCTGGGGGGACTTTGCCTGACAGCCAGTCAGGGGAGAATCATGTTAGGGAATATTAAAATAATTGAATCATAGAAGCATAAAATGGTTTGGGTTGGAAGGAGCCTTAAAGATCATTTCGTTCCAACTGCCTGCCATGGAGAGGGACACCAACCTGGCCCTGAGCATACGCAGGTCCATGAGGCCATCTGATGAGATGCACCCACAAGTCTTACGGAGGCTGGCTGATATTGTGAGGTCAGTCTCAGTTATTCTTTAAATATCACACAGGTTATGGGAGGTTCCAAAGGGCTGGAAGAAAGCACATGTCATTCTTGTCTGCAAGAAGGAAGGTCTGGTCAGTTACATCTTAATCCCTTAATCCATTAAGTAATGCAGCTAACAATCCTAGAAATACTTGTCCAAGCGTACCAAGGACAAGAAGGTTACTGACGGCAATTGAGAGATGGGACTCAGCGTGGTGCAAGCAATAGCCTACAGTCATGGTTATATACCCTTGGGACAGGTAGGGAAATTTTCTCCTGCCCCTTCCCTCGTCTCTACTTCTCCTTAGCAACCTAACATTGAATAATTGCAGTTAACCGCAGGCTTCATTAATCTCCTCTTGTGCAACAGCGGCGAAGCACGACGTTCCTTCTCCAGTCCATTCTCCCTTGTCCTCGGCGTCTGTTTACTTCTCCCATGGTTTCTGCCTCACCAGGGTCAGAACATCCACATCGCTCTCAAGGTCCAAGGTGCTTTCTGTTCTGCTCCCTAATTGTCCTCCCACAGTTTATTGGGAGCATTAAGCATGGATTTATAAAGGAGAAATCACGCCTGACCAACCTCACAACCTTCTTCAAAGGAATAGTTCAGAGAATGAGGGAAGTGGAGGATATTGCTTATTTTGAATTTTCCAAGGCTTTTGATATTGGGTTTCACAGCATTTTACCAATTAAAATTACGAATAATAATCTGATAAATAAACATATAATTAAAATAGGTGAAAATAGATTATAAACTGTCTGAAATGCATGCTTACAGGAATCTAACTAACAGCATGAAGCCAACCTGGAGACCAGTCACTAGTGGTGTACCCCAGGGGCTGATTGTTGGACCACTACTATTTAATTTCTTCCTTAATGACTCTCAAAAAATTTGATGATCATAAAACCTAGGAGTTTGATGGCTGATTATAAAAAGCTGGGAGTTTGATGGCTGATACACCAGACAATTGCCCTGTCATTCAGAGGGGCCTCAACAGAGTGGAGATGGGCTAACAGGAACCTCATGAAATTCAACAAAGGAGGTGAGAAGTCCTGTGCCTGCATAGTACAGACTAGGTGTCAACAAGCAGGAAAAAAGCTTGTCAGTAATAGGCCTGAACCAGCAATATGCCTTTGACACTAAGGTCAGCAGCCTCCTGGGCCACAGTAGAAGTGTTACTAGCAGGTCAAGGGAGGTGATTCCTCCTCTCTATGCAGCAAGAGTGAGACATATCTGGGGTGCTGTGTCCAGGTCTGAGCTCCTCAGCACAAGCAAGATATGCTCAAGCAAGTCCAGTGAAGGGACAGAAAGATGACAAAGGGACTGGAGTAACTTACACTCAAGGAAAGGCTGAGCTAGGACTGCTTAGCCTGGAAAAGTCTTGGGGGGATTTTATCAGTATGTATAAATAGCTGCTGAGAGGGAATGAAGAAGAGGGAATGAACCATAATCTTCTCAGCAGAGACCAGTGACAGGACAGCAAGCAATTGAAATGGATTGAAAGAGAAGAAATTTTAGTTAGAGGTAAGGCCCAAATTTGTACTGTGTAGATGGTCAAATCCTGAAACAGGCTGTCCGAAGAAGTTGTGGGCTCTCCATCTTTGGAGTTATTGAAAACCTGACTGGACAAAGACCTGAATTCATGCTCTTTGAGCAGGGATGTTGGATCTCCAGAGGTGCCTCCCAGCCTCAAAGATTCTGTGATTTTATGAAAATTCATAGGAAAGTTTTGAAACTGCTGTCCTTTTGTATTTTATGCACTTCCATTATCTCTCATGAAATTTAGATTGCTCATAGTAGGCCTGCAGTGGCAATTCATTTAACCTGACAAGCAAATGCATTCCAAATTCGGGAACATTAAAAGCTACACTGCAAAGTAATAAGGGCTTATTCTGCCTGACCTCCCTCAAGATCTCTAACATCGACCCAGATCATAAATATGCACAGCATAGCAGATGTCAAGCCTTATGAATACATATAAATATTCATCAACTTACGGAATTCTTAGCTATCCACTCAGTTTCTACGTTTGAATAACACCAAGATGGGCAGAAGTGTTCATCTGTCTAACAGCAGGAAGGCCCTACAGAAGGATCTGGAGGCTGAATCTATGGGCCAAGGCCAATTGTATGAGGCTCAACATGGCAAAGTGCGGGGTCCTGCACTTGTGTGCAATAGTTCCCTGTGGTACTACAGGCTAGGGAATGAGTGTCTGGAAAGCTGCCTTGTCATAAAGGACCTGGGGATGTTGGTCAACAGCAGCTGAACATGAGCCGTCAGTGTACGCAGGTGGCCAAGAATGCCAATGGCATTCTGGCCTGTATCAAAAATTGTGTGGCTGGCAGGACTAGGGAAGCCATTGTCCCTCTATACTGGGCACTGGTGAGGCTGGACCTTGAATCCTGTGTTCAGCTTTGAGTCCCTCTCTACAAGAAGGACATAGAGGTGCTGGAGTGTGTCCATACAAGGACAAAAAAGGTGGGGAAGGGTCTCGAGCACAAGTCTTATGAGGAGTGTCTGAAGGAACTGAGGTTGTTTAGCCTGGAGAAAAGGAGGCTCAGGGGAGACCCCACAGGATACCCCAACCCTGAAAGTGTTCAAGGTGAGGCTGGATGGAATTCTGAGCAACCTGGTTTAGTGAAATATGTCCCTGTCCGTGGCAGAGGGTTAGAACATGATGTTGTTTAAGGTCCCTTCCAACCAAGGCCATTCTATGATTCTATGATATCACTCTCTACAGCTTCCTGAAAGGAACTTGTAGCCAGGTGGGTGGTGATCCCTTTTTCCAATTAACAAACAATAAGACCAAAGGAAATGGCCTCAAGTTTTTCCAGGGGATGTTTAGATTAGATATTAGGAAGAACTTCTTCACAGAAAGGGATGTCAAGCATTGGAACAGGGTACCCAAGGAAGTGGTTATGCCACCATCCCTGAAGTATTTAAAAGATGTGTAGATGTGGCACCTAGAGACATGGTTTAGTGGTGGACTTGGCAGTGTTAGGTTAATGGTTGGAATTGGATATTTATTTCATGTTTGAAAGAGAAGTGTAAAACTTTTAAGAAGCTAGGCTGAGTCAAGAGTCAGCATTCCTAAAATCTGTTCCTGCATCTATTACAATAGTGAATACAGAACTGAATGCAAGCAAAACAGTCATAGTCCATATGTATGAAGAAGATAACTTTTTGAGTACTTTGGAGTCTGAGAGTTTATCTAAATGTTGTAGAAGAACTCAGATTTGTGCCCTGAATTTAAAACTATCTGGCTGCACTGGGTTTGCATGGCAGGGTTTTGGTAGTGGGGGTGCAATAGGGGTGTTTTCTCTGAGAAAGTGCTGGAAGCTTCCTCTGTGTCTGACCAAGGCAATGCCAGATGGCATCCACACATGATAACTTATTTAGTCCGGGGAAAAAAGGTTATTGCACACAAGCAATTATAGCCGTGTATGAGAGAAACAGCTCTGCAGACACCAAGGTCGGTGAGGAAGGAAGGGAAGGAGGTGTTCTAGGTGCCAGAGCAGAGATTCCCCTGCAGTCAGAGTTAAGACCATGGTAAGGCAGCTGTGCCTTTGCAGCCCATGGAGGTCCATGGTGGAGAAGAGATCCACCTGCAGCCCCTGGAGGACCCCACACACAGGTGGATGACCAGAGGAGGTTGTGACCTCATGGGCAGCCTGCACTGGAACAGGCTCATGGCGGGTTCTGTGAATTCATGGGGAGAAGAGCCCACACTGGAGCAGGTTTGCTGGCAGGACTTGTGATCCCATGGGGGACCCATGCTGGAGCAGCCTGTTCCTGAAGGACCCAGTGGAAAGGGATCCATGCTGGAGCAGTTAGTGAAGAACTGCAGCCTGTGGGAAGGAAGTTGCAAAAGTTCATAAAGAACAGTCTCCCATGCAAGGGACCCCATGCTGGAGCAGAGAAGGAGTGTGAGGAGTCCTCTCTGTGATGAGGAAGGAGCACCAGAGACAATGTGTAATGAAGTGACAATAACTCCCATTCCTCATCCCCCTGCACTGCTGATGAGGGGGGAGAATTGTGAGTACAGTTAAGCTTGAGATATAAAGGAGAGGTGGGGGAATTTGGGTTTAAGATTTTATTTTACTTGTCATCCTACTCTGATTGAGTTGGTAACAAATTCATTTAATTTTCCCAAATCCGGGTCTGTTTTGGGCATGATGCTAATCGCTGAGTGATCTCTCTCTGTTCTTATCTCAATCCACAAGACTTTTGATGTATTTTTCCTGCCCTGTCCAGCTGAGGAGAGGGATAGAGTGAAAACTGCATCTGTACACTTGGAAACCATGACACACCATCCAAACTACCTTTTTTTCAGGTTCCAAGGTTTATATGGAAAATGTTCTAATCAGCCTGTCCAGAGTCTAATGTCTTGAGAACTTAAAGGCCAATTATTTTCTTGCCTATTCAGGCAGATGGCTGTCTCTGCCTTTGTGTGCATTAATAAATTTATGTTTAATATTGCATGAAACATTAGGTAACCCTAATATATTTCATAGTCTCTGGCATTCACAAGCCTTCTGCAGAAACCAGGAGAAATTATTAGACATTCATCAGTAAGAAACCCTCTTTCTCAGTTGTCTGTAAATTTTAAGGGATTTTCTGTCACAGCAGTTCCATTTAATATAACTTGTGCTGTGATTTCTCAGGCTTCCAAAGGACTGACCTCATAGCCATTGTGTATATTGCTAGCTACAGGATTGTAGTCCAACTCTGTCCAGACATCAGAGTGAGTCTCAGAACACTGAGATATGCGTCACTATTGCATTAATATAAATAAATTCTATCTCTCAACTGATTTATGTACTCTTTTCCAAGTATTTTGTTTTAGACATTTCTGCATAGTTCTGTGCACAAATTAATCAATATCTTTATGAGAAATATCCCAAAGAAATGGAAGGGGTACTTATGTGTGTAGTATTGAAAAATCTCTTCCACTTACAGGCAAGAGCTAATAGATAAGGCTCTACAGGACAGAATTTTTACTTAAACTTAGCCTGCAACCTGAAGCAATCCTCTAATAACAAACTTAGTGCTTTCTCAGAATGAGAAAGCTTCTGTATCACAATTACTTTAGGAGATGTCCAGCAGTATTTAATCTCATTCTTCCAAAGGGTTTGGAAATATGCCTATGCTTCAGAAAACAGATATTCTCAGAGAAAAAAAAAAATCTATTTATCCATCCTGAAGCAATGAAATGTCTGAGCACAAAGAAATGTATCATTGCTGCTGTATGCCTGGCATGTTAAAAGGATTTTGGAGGGGAATATGTCAGAGCATATCATATTTTTAAGTGATATATGTCAGCTGCAGAATATATTTAAGGGTTCAGTGGCACCAACAGAACCAAATCTAATGCTGCAGGACAGAGAAGGGACACAGATTTTTACCTGTAGGCAACATTACGAAGATGACAATTTTAGATTAGACTTAAAAATGACCCATTTAGCAGAAGACTTTTACATAAGGATATTCTTGTTGTGCTTAAACCAAAGAATAACTTAGACACACATGAGATCTCTTTCATTTGGGATCTGAAACCTATTCCCAGCACTGAAAAATTAATCAAGACATTTTCCTTTTCTTTGAAATACTTACTGTGTACTGACACTCACTTGTGTGCTATGAGTACAGTAAGTAGAGTTCATCTGGCATATATTTGTCTTACAGGCCTCTACCTCACTTTGTAAATGGAGTTCTTATTACATGGTTACCTACTTTCACATAACCTAGTGGGTCTGATTCTTCCAAGAGGCGCTTGACACAAGGTAAAACAACTTCTTGATCATATTTAGACTGGAATATACAATTACAGACCATTTCTGCAAACTGATTAAATGGCTTCCTGATTTTAATATAGAAACCGAACTCTAAAGAATGATAAATACACCATATAATCAGTATTTTCAGATTATTTCCAAATTGCTTAAAATGCACATATAAGTTCGGTGGACAAATTTTAAATGTAATACAAAAATGGAAAATAGAAAAAGTGCTACATACCTGAGAATGTACGGAGGTAATTTTATTTTACCTGGCATTTTCTAATCTTTTATACAGTGTATATGTGTGTATCTGTATAAGACATTTTATTCTATGTTAATAGTGAAAATTTGTGAATAAATAGAATGTAAATTTCTGGAGGATCTTTAAGAAATCCAGAGAATAATAACAGAAATGCCCCCAGAATGTAAATTAGGAAAACTTCTTATTTGTTTCTACTGTTCATCTGCAGCTCAAGGCCAAAAAAATGTGTTTTATTCAGATCATTAGAGTTACATGGTAAGTCTGGTACCCCCTGAACCATGCATTTAATAATGAGTATTTGACCTCCAAAGATGAAAGAAAACCTTGCCATCTTTAGCAGAGATTTACCTATTGGTAGTATCATGAAGCAAAGAATAGAAATGACTTAGTTTCCTATGCAATTTCTTGAATACTCACTCTTTAACTTAAAAACCAGCATTTAATGAACAAGCTAGCAATACCTATAATGACATACAAATTGAATGAAGATTTTATTTAAGATTATAATTAAGTACCAGGATTTGAAAATATTTGTGGAGATGTTGATCAAGAGTTGTTTTAGCTTTGAACACAGATGTTATGAAATTTATATTGGTAAACCATTCTTCTTGTGATTTTGTTGTAGAGGTTCTCAGATCAAAATACAACTGTTTTTTCTGCCTTTGTTGAAATTGTCTTGATGTATTCTTTTATTCTTAGCAGCATGGGGAGCATGGGAAAAGAAAATATGAAAGAGTCTTTCTGAAGTCATACTCTGATACTAAGTTTAAAAATTATCTGCTCTTTATTTGTCTACCTGTTAATATACTGATTCATTCCTATCCATCATTATTATCTACACAGCACAATTTCATGAAACATGAAAGCTTTTTATGTAAATAAAATTATGTTTTAAAAAAATGGTACACATTATGGTATTTATACACAAAAGCTTGTCCACTGTCAATGGTTAGTGATACCATGTAAGCCTCAATATTTATTTATACCAAATTAACATTTGAGGGAAAACAGTTTACTATGCATTACAAAAATCCTTAAGGCATTTTCAGCAACAGTTCTATTTACAGAATTCATCAAATAAAATTTCACTGCCATGAAACATACCAGTTAACTCAAATGTAGTGAAACACTGAAGAAGCAATGCTGTTGAGATCTAGGAGCCATTTAGAATCACAGAATAAAAACAAAACAAAACAAAACAAAACAAAAAAACCAAACAAACAAACAAACAAAAAAAAAAAAACAAACCCAAAATCATTAATTGGAAGGGACTAATTCAAGACACTCAAAAGAAGGGCCATTTTAAAGGTAAATGTTTGAGGTTAAATTCAGTCCCATTTTGAATATCAGTAAGAATGGAGATTTCACAGGCTCTCTGGGTGACCTGTTCTACTGTTTAAACACAGTCACTGTAAGTACATTTTCCTAATATCTAATCAAAATTTCTTTTGCTGCACCTTGTTCCCCTTACATTTAATTTCTTTTCTTCTATCCTGCTCCTGTTGCTGAAAACCATGGCAAAATCCTCCCTCAGTTTTTCCTTCCAAAAACTGAGGAAACAATTTTTTCATTCTCTTTCTGTACATCACATATTTCAAGCCTTTAATCATCTTTGCAGCCCTCTATTAAGCTTGCTTTGTTGTTTTTTTTTTCATGTGTGTTTTCTACTGGGAAATAAAACTTCATGCAGGACTCTGGATTTACTCTCAGAATTGTCAAAGGCAGGTTACATGCTGTCTCTACCCTTGTTAATACAATCTATTATGCAATGGCCTTCCAAGGTGAAAGCTCTGCTGGATAACTCATACTTAGCCTGTTGTCCCCAAGAAGCCCAGCTCCTTTTCTGCAGTTCCCAGCCATTCAGTCCCCAGCTGCATGGGATTATTCACGCATTTGCCTTTGCTGGACTTCATATAGCTTCTTTCAGCCCATTTGTGAAACCTGCCCAGGTTCTTCTGTATCAGTCCTGTCCTCTTCTCACAGGCTTTGTTCTCAACAACAGCACTTTCTAAAGGTGCATCCTTACACACCATACAGACCATTAATGAAGATGTTGAGTAGTACTGGCCCTGGTCTTCATCTCTGAGGAGCACCACTGTTAATAGTATTCAGGTGGATTTTACACAGCTGACCACAGTCCAGTCAGGCCAGCCCTCCCGCCACTTTTCCACATTGTAGTAGACCTTTCCAATTTGGCTACAAGAATATATGTGAAACACCTTATTAGTCAGGATAAACAGCTTCCACTGTTGTTCACAGAATCAGTTACTACAGAAAGCAGTCAGGTCCTTCAGGTATATTTTGTCCTTGGTAAATCTCTGCTGGCTCTTCCCATCAATCTTTGTTTTTTTCCAGCAGTCATGAGGAATGTACCTCACTCAAAAGAGAGAAGCAACAACATATTTTATTGAGGGAAAATAATATAGTTCAATAAATTTGATGAAATTTAAGACAGCTTAACAGCAGTTTACCAAGATTCCGTAAATTTGGTAGCAAGGTTTACCTTATTAATTATTGCATCAAAGAACGATACAAAGGAAAATTGAGTTAGGTTTGAGTTAGAAAGATTTGCAGAGAGACCCTTCCAATGAGTCACAAGGTTGAGAATGGATCCCCTTCCCTTCTAAACTTGTAGAGCATCGATGCAGCAAGGTCCAGTCTTTGTCTCAAAATCGGATGATGGTTTATGATGAATGGAATTATCTGTACAAAGTTTATAATAAATTTGAGTAGCTACATGGGTTAGCAATGTTTCATTATTTCAGCATGATGTCAGTCACTTACCAAGGATCTGTCACAAGCAAGGGATCTGTCTGCCTTGCTCTAGGAAGAATCTCATAGCCTCAAGGAAGGGATCTCCAACCTTGAGAGACATCCCTGCTTGATGACAAATTTACCTGGTGTGCAGTCGAGATGCAATTCAGGAAGAGCTCAAATAAATAAATATTACAATCAGAAGGGCTTCATCCTGATGGTAATATTTATAGAATGAAGGAGTTGGCTGTTAGACAATCGTATAGACAGATAGATGTCTTTATTTTAGCTTCTGTATTTTATTCTGTATTTTAGTTACCTTGCATTTTTGGGCTTTGAAACCAACTTTCAAAATCTTTTTCTGAGGCATCTTCACTTTCTTGTATGTGAGCCAGGATCTCTCCAGCTCACAGATTTATTGCAGGGCATGAGTCGTTTTGCTCATTAATCAATCCAATCCAAGTTATGGCTGTGGGTCAAGTGTATCCATCACAAGCCTCTAGTGACCCTATTTCAAAGTCCTTCTCAAGAGGTTAAGAAGCCTGTTAGCAAATGCAATATTTCTCAGCTCATCAGGTGTATCCTATCTCTCCCCAGAAATCCTAATTCCTCAGAGAAAGAGCTATAGTCAGAAAATCCAAAGAGTGGTCTGAAATGTCATGCAACCAACCAGGCACTGACTCACTGGATCCATCAGCTCATTTGTAAATCCTTCCCTTTGATGGAATTGAGGTGTTCCTTGAGCTGCCATGTTGCATGCTTTATAGCCTGTAAACTCCCTTGACAATATCACTGATGTCAATGCAGATGAGCAATAAGACATAAGACTGAATTCATATGAACCTCAGCAATTTCTTTTCAACGTCCCAGATTGAGCTCCTGACAAGCAATAAACTTCACAATACAGGAAATCTGTTTGGGAGATAAATGCTGATCCCTGCAGAGAGATGTCTCCTGCTACTATCATTTGCTACTTGTACTTGGTGCCAGTGCATGGATCAAGCTGAGCTGGTCCAAATGCCTTCTCTGAAACTTCTTCTCTATATATCATAGCCCTATACCTGTTTTAAAAGTGTGCATCAAGAAGTGAAGAGAGAAATACCTTTATTTTTGCCAGAAATCACAACATTCTATGATGCCCATTTTAGGAGACTGAATCCTCCACTTGTTTAGTGCAGCCATAAGATGTCCATCCTTCTGTATGGTGCAACACACTCTTCTCCCTGGGAGAAGCACTAGGCACAGCCCACAGCCTGAGACCAGGGCAGCTGCTGCAGCCAGGCCAGGGACTGTCTATTGTGAAGCAGGAATGCCATAGTCATGCCCTCTCTATCAGTTCCCTCGAGCCTCAGGTACCACCTCTACTCTGTTCCCTTTCTCACAAGCCATTAAGGGCTTAGTCCCTCTTTGGCAGCCCTGTTTGCTGAACTCAGTATATCTGACTAATTCAAGAATTACTTTAAAATTTTATGTTGGATGCTTCATTTTTTGCCTTCATATGTGCTTGTGGTGGGTTGACCTTGGCTGGCTGCCAGTTGCTCACCAAGCTGCACTATCAGTCCCCCCCACCAACAGGACAGAGGGAGAAAATATGACAAAAGGCTTGTGGATAGAAATAAAGACAGATTACTTTGCAAGTACTTCCACAGGCAAAACAATCTCAGCTTAGGGAAACTAATTTAATTTATTGACATTTACTTGTAAGAAAGCAAGAAAGTGAGAAATGAAAAAAAACCCTAAAAGACTTTCCCACCAACTCTTCCTTCCTCTCAACTTCCCTCTTAACTCTTCTACCTCCTCCCCACCTGATCAGTGCACGGGGATGGAGAATGGAGACACTTTGTTCCTGCTGCTCCTTTATTTTCTCATTCTTCCCCCACCCCAGTGTGGGGTATTTCCCATTGAATGCAGATGTTCACAAACCTCCAAAATGGGCTCTTCCCATGAGGGCTCCAGTGTGGGTCCTTTTCACAAGGTACATTGCTTCAGGAACAGACTGCTCCAGCATGTGTGTCCCATGGGACAGGTTTCCTGACAAAAAACCTGCTGTTTATGGACTACTTTCCATGGGCAACAGTTCTTTCTCCAGGATGGCCTTCTCCAGGGTGGGCTCTCCACAGGGTCACAGGGAACACATGCCTTTTATTGTGTGGGGTCCTTCATGGTCTTCAGGGTGGGTATCTGCTCCTCCTCAGTTCTCTATGCGCTGCAGGGCAATCTCTGCTCTGGCATCTGGAGCACCCCCCCCCACACACACTTCTTCACTGACAGTTGTGTCTGCAGGGCTGTGTCATACATTCTTACTCCTCTCTCACAGATATTGCAATATTTTTTTACCCTTCGTTAAATATGTTATCACAGAGGCACTACCAACACCATTGATTTCTTCAGCTTTGGACAGCAATGGGTCTGTCTTGGAGTCAACTGAAACAAGCTTTGTCCGACATGGGAGCAGCTTCTATCATCTTCTTACAAAAAACACCTCTGTAGCTCCTCTACCACCAAACCTCTGCCAGGTAAACCCAATAAGTGTCAAATACTCTGGTTACCTTTCAGATGCCACATACGGACTAGTGCTATCTTGTTCACCTCAGTATAAGGAGTTCAAACCAGAAAAATAGGTGCTAACTAAAATAAGAATCTTACTTAAAATGAAACAATCCCACTCTACAGGACAGTGAACACGTCGGCTATTGGTGAATTTTATTAGCTGTGGGTTCTATGCACACTGCCTTAGTGTACCAAGGAGAAACAACAGCACTATGAGATGTTCTCTAAAGTTACAAAAGTTGCAAACACAGAAAGAAAATTCTGCAAACAACACTAAAACTTCCATATGTAGAGCAGATGAGAAACAAGATGCATAAACTAGCAAAAACTTGAAAGGCTCAATATTAATATCTTTCAAGTAGCTTGACATTCAATAACAGAATTTTACTACTTCACACACACCTATAGAAAAGTATGTCAAAATGATTTTTTTTATTTCTTGTTTTCCATGTGGACAGGAAAAACCCACTCTGCCTAAGACACTGTTATCGAGCATAATAATAGAGTTGCTCTCCAAAACAATTGGAGAAGATGAAAGGCTTGGAAAAATAACTTTTGCTATATATTGGTAAAAGTTACAGAAGGATAGGGAAGACAAGTTCACAGTTAGGACATTTGCCTTCCCAAATAACTGTTATGCGTCATGGAGCCCTGTTTTTGTGGAAATGGCTTAATATGTGCTTACTGATAGGAAGTTGTGAAGGAATTCTATTTCGTTTTTCTGCACCTCTTTTTTAAACGAAGGCTTCTTTATTAAAAAAGCATTTCAATGCAACACTCTTATAGTATAATTTCTTTTCTTGTTGCATCGCATACTTCATGTGAAAGAAGAATGTGTTAAATGGGTTCTGAAATGTGAATTTTTTTCCGGTTGCAATTTAATTACTTCTCATATCTGTATATTTCACAAACTTAATTCACACTGAAACTGACACTCAATGACAGGATTTTGAGATAAATTAATATATCTAATCCATAATGATGCATTCCATGCCAGTATCAAAAGCATTTGGAGAAAGAGATTCAAATAGATATTTCACTGAAGTAAGAAAGAACCAGAAGAGAGTTTTAGATTATCTTTTCACCGAAGACTGTTACTTATTAGGTTCAATCTTATTCAGGTTTAAGCTTGAACTTTGGAAACTTCTGAGTTTTAGGAAGTCACACTTATTTTCATGGAAGAAGTCACTCTGCTAAGATAAGAGAAAAAGGAAGTTGAGAATCCAGACAGGTCCCAGCTGACTGGAAGCTGGCAAATGATGTCCCAATTTTCAAGAAGGACAAGAAGGAGGACCACAATAATGACAAGCCTGTTAGTCTCATTTCAGTGCCTGGTAAATTTATGGAGAAGGTAATTCTGTGAGGTATTGAAAAACATCTGAAAGACATTGCAGTCAATGGTCACAGCCAGCATGGCATCATGAGAAAGAAGTCCTGCTTGTCAAATCTGATTTCCTTTCATGGCAAGGTAAACACTAAGCTGATCAAGGGAACCCAGTTGATACAATATTTTTGGATTTCAGTAAAGTTTTTGGTACGGTTTCTCACAGTCTCCTTCTGGACAAAATGTCCAGCGCACAGCTGGATAAATGTATCGTGTAATAGGTGAGCAATTGGCTCATGGGTCAGGCACAAAGGGTTGTAGTGAATGGGAAAACATCAGACTGTCCTGTCACCAGAGGGTTCTGCAGGGCTGCATCCTCAGACCAGTTCTCTTCAACGTCTTCATTAACGACCTGGATGCAGGACTCAAAAGAATACTGTTTGTTGATGACACCAAAAATGGAGGAGCTGTTGACTCACTTAAGGGCACGGAGGTCCTTCAGAGACACCTCGACAAATCAGAGGTCTGGGCAATCACCAGCCTTATGAAGTTTAGCAAGAGAAAGTGCCAGATTCTGCATCTGGGATGCAAGAGGATGTATAGACAGACTCGGGAATGAGAGGCTGGAGAGCAGTGCCGTGGAAAGGGACGCAGGCATCCTGGTTGATGGCAAGTTGAACATGAATCAGCAGTGCCCTGGCAGCCAGGAGGGCTAACTGTGTCCTGGGGGGCATCAGGCACAGCATCGCCAGCTGGGGAAGGGAGGGGATTGTCCCACTCTGCTTTGCACTGGGGTGGTCTCGCCTTGAGTCTTGGGGGCAGTTTTGGGTGCCACAGTATAAGAAAGGTATTAAGCTATTAGAGAGCATCCGAAGGAGAACAACAAAGATGGTGAAGGGCCTTGGGGGGAAGCCGTATGAGGAGCAGCTGAGGTCAATAGGTCTGTTCAGCCTGGAGAAGAGAAGACTGAGGAGAAACTTCATTGCAGTTACAACTTCCGCATGAGGGGAAGAGGAAGGGCAGGCATTGATCTCTTCTCTGGTGACCAGTGACAGGACCTGAGGGAATGGCCTGAAGTTGTGCAAGGGGAGGCCTAGGCTGGATATTAGAAAAAGGTTCTTCACTCAAGAAAACAGTATGAAAATGTGGTTATATTTTGTGCAGAATGGAACATTTTTTGATCTGGAGTTTGTTGTAAAAGAGAAATAAAAAACCATACCTTCTGAAAATACATTATTTCTCAAATAATGAGGTTTTGTCAAAGACAGGAAAAGTCAAAATAAAAACTGATATTCCTGTATAAAACATGCAGCCTTTTTTCCCAAGTTAAATATTAGCCAAGGCAAGCAATGCTGAGAGTTTAACACCTTCAAGAAATTTACAGATCTGGTTTTGGCTCTTCTCTGAGAAAAGTCTTTCAGATTTTGAATAGTTTGATTATGACTTCACAATGGGAAATGATGCAAAATTTCTCAACTTGTGACTTCTGTCAGGGATGCTAATGGGTCAAGTGCTGGCCTTGCCTTTTACTTTGGAGAGAAAATTTTCTAGAAAAGATACACATATAACTTTATATTTTAAATAAAACATACCACCTAACTTTTACCATCAACAATAAAATTATAAAATGAGAAGCAGGTCTAATGACTGGACATAGGGTCTTGTTTTAATCACTTGATTCACAGAAAAATATCCTAATTTTGAGGATGCTATGGTTCAGTTGTAGACATTATATTTGAAGTAACATAGTTCCTTAAAAAGTGTTTCAAAACAAAAAATTTGAACTCTACAAATGAAAGAGATCTTTAGTTTTGTGAAAAACCTGACAAATGTAATTTTAAATGACTTGTAAAAGATCACAGAACAAAACCAGAATAAGACTGGGGTACAAATTTTTATTTCGAGCTCTCAGAAACCGTAACTTCTATGTATAATGTTTTTTCTCTTTGATCTAAGGAAAAACAGGAAATCATGAAAGGCAGGTCAGCTCTGTAAAGACAGGGAAATCAATTTGATCAAATGGACATTTCTGTTGAACAGGAGGTTTTTCTCCAAGAAATTTACTTAAATATGTCCAGGAGAAATGAATATGTAGCTGGAGGTATTTAAAATTAATGAGGACTGCAAAAATGTAGTTGACATGGGGAAAGAAAATCTGGAAGTCTGCAGGGGGATGGCAGTAAAGGCCCCTTACAAAAAGAGTAAATAATTCAAAAATCTTCTTTTGAAGATGATGATCAGCAAATCCAAAAATTCACATAATTGCAAATACTAAAGTATCAGGTTAAATTATGACACAGTGTTATAATGAATTATTTTATACCATGGTGTAGCAGGTTGGTTCGCAACTGGGCAGAAACACCAATTTAGTGTAGTGGGTTGCTCCGCATTTCTTAGCTTCTGTGAGATAAGAATTAGGAGGAATGCAAAGCAGACTCCAAACTTAAAGAATATGAAGAACTTTATTAACAGAACTAAAAGAAAAAGGATTAATAAGAGTCAAAATACACCTTCAGAACACTTCCCCGATCTTCCCCCCTCTTCCCAGTTACAACATAAAGGCACAAACTTGGGATTATTTCAGTCAGTTTACTAACTCTGTAATAGTCTTTCATCAGTTCATGTAGGGAGAAGAGTCTCTTTTGCCCATGCTATGGGGCTTTTCCACAAGAAAGAGTCTTCTTGTGGCTTCCATGTCACAGCACAACAGCCGCCCGGGGTGGTTTTCTGCTGGCATGTGAAAAAAGTCCCTTCCCTCGACTTACAGCGTTCCCCAC
>VZRQ01004973.1:893318-1007261 GCA_013397975.1 Machaerirhynchus nigripectus
GAGCCTTGGCTTGCAGCTAGAACTTATCTCTCTGGTGGTCACATGATCTCTGCTGGGCAGTGGCCAGGAGCTGCTCTCGGCCGGAGCTGTGAAGGTCCATCTCTGGCTGCCCCAAAGAAGGGAGGGGAGGGGGGAGGTCATCACGGCCCTCATGGAGCCACGGGTCTGGCCCCAGCCCCTGCCGGGGCCAAGTGGTCAGGCCCGGTCAAGCCCGGTCAGGCCCGGCCAGGCCTGGTCAGGCCCAGCCCAGCCTGCCGGGCTGAGCGGCCAGAGCCCTTACCAGTCCAAGGACCGGAAGGAAGAGAGATTTCCCGGGCTCCCACACAGTTTAAATACGTAGATTTTGACGAGCATTATTGGTCTAAACAACTGTCTATCAACTCAGGTTCAAACCATCAGCATGGTTAAAAAATATAATTTTTTTTAAAAAAAATGACTGCAATGATAGTCAAAATTAAAACAGAGTCAGGAAAAGAAGATTTAAAAGAACTGAAGATTCCTGAAAGAAGCTCAAGTTAAAAAGGAATTTAATGTAATGTTCATAATTTGAAATATTTTGCTTAAACTAGTTGCTTATTCTAAAGATAAATCTTATGCCTACTTTTCATATTGAAATTTAGCAGGATTTTTAATAAAAATAACTAATTAAGAAAGTTACTTTGATCAGTTCAAATCAGTAATCAAGTATGAACCACAAATTAAATGAGAAATAATTTTTAAAATAAGAAAGAAAGCATATATGTTATACCTGTTTACTATGTAAATATCAGTATGTAACAGAATTCAAAATAAGTCAAACCTATTCTGACTTGTTCCTTAAAAATAAAAGACAGTTCAGAATTAGACAGATGATACTGAATAATAGCCTAGCAAAAAAATCCTTTTTTCTCAGCTGACTCCTGTTATGATCAGATTAGTGAGATATGCCTCTGCCCAAATTAAGGTGCAAATGAGGCCATATCTCGAAGTCAATAATATGGATTTTATTTAACAGTAAATGTGAGGTTGGGGAGAGAGAGAGAGAGAGAGAGAGAAGAGATTAAGCAGAAGATAGTTCCCACATGTGGATCCAGAGGCATCCCATTGGTCCTCCTTCACCCTGGGCTTCTCAGTAGTGGGGGTCCCGAGTCGACCTTCTGAGGGTACCACCTTTATACAGTACACGTTTTGGATATCTGTGGGATGGTTGCAGATGCAGTTCCCACAACTTTGGGTGATATTTGTTTGATTGGTGATACATGTATTAGCAGTTGCTTCCTTTCCCCCAGTTTGCCACAGCGGGAATTTTTGTCCAGATACGCTAACCAGGATGTGCTAACCAGGTCTTACCTCCACCAGGTCTGAAATAAGCTCTTTCCAGGCATAAACTTCTCCTGCCTGTGTTTATTTTAAGTTGCTGTTGTGGTGTCTTATGCTGGCAAGTTCCTTCTGCAGCCTTGCTTTGAGACAGGCAGCTGTATTCTTTCAGTCCTTATAGCTCCACACAGAACATTTACGCCAATTTACTCCAAAATCTATACTATAAGCAGTCAAAGAAAAAAAAAAAAAAAAAAAAAAGAGATTAAAGGAAATAGGACTCCTAGAGGAGATAATATACCCGTGACTGAAGAGCTATTGAAAAATATATTTTTTTAAACTTGCATATGAATTAATAAAGCAAGAACTTACATGCAGTATACACGGATTTTGGTCATACAATGAAGTTTAATTTAGAAGAAAGATCTCAGAAATTAATATCATATTTTAATGTCCTGATAAGGAATTTAAAATAGAAGGAACTGTTATGAAAAATAGTAAGTTATTGCTTTTGTTTTGGAAGTATGTGGTGATGAGGAACAAGGAGAACTTATCTTAGGCACAGCCTTATTTAATATGCACATTTATGTTCTGGAAGATTCACAGGACACTGCATGAATATGATTCAGAGGTGATGGTATAATAAAAGGCGGAACACTTACAAGAAAGATAAATTAACAGTTCCAGAGAGATCAGATATATGACCACAGATTTCTTATGTAAGTAGAATCAAGTACAAAGTATCAAACTAATGCAATTCAGACCTCACAAAATTTAAGAAACTATAAATTATTTTTAAAATTATTTAAGAATGTAGAAGGGCTATTCTGGCAGTAATTTTAAGGATTTTTTAAAAAAAGACATTAACAAAAGAACATCGACAATGAGGTCTACATTCCCTGGTGACATGATAGAAATTCTATCACTTGAAACATTTCAGAATGTTATAGGAATGGATAATACATAATAGTAATGAATGTACAATAAAGTAACATTAGTAATTGTGGGGTAAAATTACTTAAAATTACTTTTTTCAAGCTCAGATTAAAATGACCGTGTATTACAGATATGAAAACCAATTAATTGAATAATTTGTAGGTACTTCCTTTTCACTCTCATCTACATCTGTTATACCACAGTCAGTATAATGCTTACTTTGGTAAACATATATTTTATTGGTGTGTATATATATAGGGTAGAAATAAAAGGCACTTATCCAGTCAGTAATTCAATGAAATCTTATTTTCTTTCTTCTGTCAATTAACTATATGACATTTACTACTTTTAAACAAGATGGCTCAAGATTTTCAATCTGTCATTTATCTACAGATATGCAAGATGTCAAAATCTCAATATAGCATCATTAAAATGTGAACTTTTTCTTTTATCAGGAAGCCACTATTGCATAACATCTTGAAAGCTCGGAGTTTTGTTAAAGATACAGAATCACAGCTTGTCAGAATCACCAACTACTACCTGGGACATGAAGAAAAAAAAGAAAAGAAAACATACATTTTACTTCTACTCAGAAGTTCTTTTCTAATGATACCTTGATAGTTTTAACTTTGGATTATTATACCTGCTTAGCACTTTCAATTGCAAATAAATGTTTTTATTAAATACATTTGAGTTTTCTTGGCTATGAAAAGTTTCTGTTGGGCTGAATAATTAATTTGTTGTTTATTTTAGGATAGTAAATACATCAGGAAAGTTTTTCTCCATATCAGAAAATCAACCAACTTACCAAACTTAAACCATAATAGACTTAAAGTTAAAAAAGTTTTAGAAACAATTTTTGGAAAGGACTGAAACATATCACAATATTAGCACAAGAAGGTGAAGGAAAAACCAAAGATGAAAACACTAGGACTACCCCCAGTTACTGTAATGCAACATGAAAACAGCATCAAAAATCTCACCAAAAGGCTGCCAAATATGTCTTTGTTGTCATTGAACAATAGGTAAAAAGAGTACATTTCCTGATGTTCAGTCTCTGAGTGTGAAGTAATATTTATTTATTCTTGTAAAGTGGCAACATAACAATATTTTAAAAAGTAAATTATTATTGAAAATATTTTACATGTAGCAAGTATTATATAATTTATAACTTTAGTGAGCTAAGTGATTAATCAGATTGTCAGGTGAGCATTTTATGCTGCATAAGTTCAGGACATTCGTTGGCTGTAATACTGCTAGCCCTTTGTTCATGATGTAGAAAATATGGAGTAACACTGAAGAACTGATTTTTTAGCAGATACAGCATGTGGTTTTGTTCTGAAAAATATTTGGAAAAGTACATACATGCATTTGATATCAAAATCATTAAATATTGAGAACTAATAAGAGTTCAGTAAAACAAAGTTATTCTTTTATTTTTTCATTTCATAATGAAACAAAAACTCTCACAAAAACCCTTTACTTGACTGTTTATTATTGAAAGTCAGCCAATATAAACAGGTTGCTCAGCATGTTATATGTGTCATTTTTTGAACAGTGACATCCAAAGGAATGTGAAGAGAAAATAAAGAAAGTATATGGTTTAAAATTCTGATGTTGATTTATAGACACTACCCCTGCTGTCTGCATGCAGGAGAGCAGAGCAATGGTTGACTGGCTCAAGACAGGTGGGAAATGGGTGGGGGAAGAGGTGGGATGGAGCACCTTCTCACACTCTTTGGTAGTGAAATGTGACGCAGGCCCACACTGTACTGGGGGCGATCAACTGCGTAGGACCACCATAAACCCCAAAGTGGTGCCAGGAACATTCTGGCATTGTGTAAAGTGCAGGCATGAGACTTTGGCACCACAATTAGCACAGGCCAGCCTGGGGGGCCTGGAGCTGATAAAAAGTCAGCAAGATGTGTGCAGCGTGGTGCACTCCACTACCCTGGATTTGAAACCTGCTGAAACTACACTGGTTCCTAGGCTAGTGGATATCTACTCTGTCTTTGTCTTTCTCCTTTGCTTCTTCTGCATTCTACTTCTTGAAATATATTGTAATCTTGACTAAAAAGCCTAGTCAAACCATGCCAAGTATATTATTATATCTGGATATTCTAAAATTTGCAAGCAAAAGTTGTTTGTTATTGAACCTGCTGAGAACTTTGTTTTTTCTCCCATGCTCCTCTCAGAGTATATCCACCTACCTGTCCCTAAATCTGTCTATATCCAACTACCTTTCCCTAAATCTGTCAAGTGGGATGGTCCATTACAGTGAATAATCATTAAGTGCAATAAATTTTAGAAAACACAATGTTCAGACAGCAAAAGATACTCAAAAGATATCTATAGTTAGAAATAAAGAGGAATTATGGTGTTCCAGGGTCCCTGAACCAATAAAACTTATTGGTGCTGCCTCTTTCAGATATCCTTCCCACTCTACCCAGGACCCAATTTCAGCCCCACAGGACCCATTAGTCCTGTCTCAGAGATGCCACAGCAGGGCCAGCCTCCATCTCCCTGCACCCCTGCCATGCCTGGCCACGAGACCTGGTGATCATCACCTTCTCAGGATCTTAGCTATGATATCCACTCAGGAGAAAGTTATGTCCTCTGCACTCACCAGAATAGACAGCAACCCAGACAAAGCTCACACAAAAATATCCAGGTCTCTGTGGGCCATAGCCTTTAACTAATAATTCATGGCAGGAGTGAGAACAGTTATGTGAGTTGTGACCAAGTGGATGATCTAATCAGCCTGGTGACAGAGCTACAGGAGAAGTAGAAATTTTAAGGAGCAGCAGGGAGTCTAAGAAAAAGATAGACTGGTAAAACCATGTTCTGCCTCCCCTGAGGCAGAAACAGGAACAGCCACCAGAAGAAAAGGCCAGGATAAAAAGGATCCTGTATCATCTCCCCAAGAACCAGAAAGGTGTATCTTAAAGAATAGGAATGAATCAAAGCAAGTCCACTCTCAGGCCCTAACAGGCAAACCTTAAGTCAAAGTCTAAGTCAAAATATCAATTAAAAAGGTGTTTAAATGTATCCATGAAAAAAATAACCCCATTCATGTAAAGCATCCATAGAAGGACCTTATGTTAGAAGAGAATCCTTCAAAGAGTTCTTTTGTCTTGACAACTGGCTGAATTCAGGTGAATGAGACAAGATGTATATTGCAAATAATCTTGCAAGTGAAATCTGAAAGTTCATTTATCTGTCACTTCTGATCATTTCGTAAGTTTATTGTGAATATTCAGTGTTTCAGTTGAAATTTATAACAATAACAGACAATGGATAGAACCAAAGAGAAAAGCACTTTACTTCCCAGATATCTGAATGAGACTAAACCACAGAATAAAAAAATCCATAAGGTTTTCCTTAGAGCATGTGTTCCAAGCTAGTACTCTTGTCACTTAGAAAAACACATCTTTTAACTAGATTGATGAAAAGTTTAAGAGTGATCGATACTTATGGACAGGGATTTATGTCAATATTGAAGAGCATAGATATCATTTAATAGTTATTTATAGCATCCAGCCATATAGCAATTTTATTTTTAGAATAGAGGGACAAATGCAAATAATGCATGAATTTTCTATTACACAATCTAATAAAATATTATTAGATAATTGTCCAAAGGCGTTCAGTTAATAATCTGGTTTATATGACTTACATCCAGTATCAGTGATTTCTAATATAGTGATTTTTTCTAATACTCCCCAGCCAAAGAGAAAAAAGGAGTGGTATACTTGTACATCACCAAATATCAGAGAGCTTATTCGGATTAACACTGTGCTTTGTTAAAATTTATATTTAAAGACTCACTTCAGCTCTGACACTGAAGTAGTGCTGCTCTTTCTTATACTGTGGTGCCCAAAACTGCACACGAGACTCAAGATGAGGTTGCCCCAGTGCAGAGCAGAGCAGGACAATCCCCTCCCTTGCCCAGCTGCAGATGCTGTGCCTGATGCCCCCCAGGACATGATTTGCCCTCCTGGCTGCCAGAGCACTGCTGTTCAACTTGCCGTTGACCAGGACGCCCAGGTCACTTTCCACAGCACTTACCAGCATCTCATTCCCTAATTTATAGACACAACCAGGATTGCCCTATTCCAGGTGCAGAATCTGGCACTTTCCCTTTTTAAACTTCATGTGGTTGGTGACTGCCCAGGCCACTAATTTTCTGAGGTCTTTCTGCAGGGCCTCTCTGCCCTTGAGGGAGTTAACAGCTCCTCCCAATTCAGTGTTGTCAACAAATTTACTTAGTACTCTTTCAAGTCCTGCATCTGGGTCGTTAATGAAGATGTTGAAGAGAACTGGTCTGAAGATGTTGAAGAGAACTGGTCTGAAGATGGAGCCCTGTGGAACGCCACAAGTGACCAGCCAGCCTGATGTTATCCCAGGCACTTTAACTCTTTGCCCGACCTGTGATCCAGCTGCTCACCCATCACATAACATGTGACATTTTGCCCAGAAGGAAACTGTGAGAGACAGAATCAAAAGCTCTGCTGAATTCCAAGAAGATTACATCAACTGGCTTTCCTAGATCAGCTAGGTGGGTTAACCTATCATAGATGAAAATCAGATTTCACAAGCACAATGAAATAAAAAAATAAGAAATTCCTAATCTTCATCTGAGATAAAAGTTTCTTCTCTAAACTGATAATCCTTAAGATTCCTTGGCTTTCTAAAAATATTTGTTCAAACTATCCCTTGAGTCTACAGTACAACTCAGGAGGGAAGAAGCCTCTGCTGAACCTTCTCACACCTCCCAGAAGAGAAGCACTAGGGCTGGCTTTGAGCACAGGCAGCAAAACAGCTCAGACTATGAGTTAAAGATGGTGCAGAGCCTCCTGCATGCAGAGTCACACTAATGTCAAAAATCTTATATGTTTATAAGAAGAATCTTACTAGTTTCTTGAAAACCATTGTTCTGTCTCACTGGTCAGCCAAATCTTATTCCATCTCACACTAAGCCATCAGAAAGATTTCACAGAAACACAGAATATTCTGAGTTGGAAGGGAACTGTAAGGTTCATTGAATCCAACTCCTGTCCTCGCACAAGACACACAATGTCACCAAGAGTATTCTTGAACTCTGTCAGACTTGGAGTTTTGACACTTCCCCGGGAAGCCTGTTCCTATGTCTGACCAACCTCTGGGTGAACAACTTTTTTCTAATATCTAAACTAAATCTGCCCTGACACATCTTCATGCCATTCCCACAGGTTCTGTCGCTTGTCACCAGAGAGAAGGGATCAGAACCTGGTCCTTCATTTCCCCATTGCAAGGAAGTTGTAGACTGCATTGAAGTCACCCCTCAGCCTCCTGGAGATACCAAGTGACCTCAGCCACTCCTCATATGGCTTCCCCTGAAGCCTCTTCCCCATCTTTGTTGCCTCCCTTTGTACACTCTCTAATAGTTTAATATCTTTCTTATATTGTGGTGCCCAAAACTGCACACAATATTCAAGGTGAGGCTGCACCAGTGCTATCACTTTTAACTTCTCTTGTCTCTGGGGACTGAGCATTTGCTAACAGCACATTGGTGAACCAGAAAGAGTTTTGGAAATTCCCAGCATATAATCACATTCTTATAGAAGGGTATCTGCATGAGTATTCAACTACTACGAAATAATCTTGAGAATAATGCAATTTTGGTGGTATGTAAAAGAAGTATCTTACGAGTAACTACCCTGGAATTACAGTTAATTCCTGAATGAATAAAAATATTTTAATATAGAACCATCGCTAATAATTCTTAGATGTGCATTAATAAAATAAAGGCCTTTGAGAAAAAAAGTATTTTTGTGCTAATAATAATAAAAATAGAAAGTAGGCTATTGTAACTAATCAATACATGAAATAATTTTGGAAAACTATGATACAGAGATATTACTATTATTTCCCCAAGTTGCTGGGGGAGACCACTGTAACAAAAAAAAAAAAAANTAAAAATAAAAAAAAAAAAAAAAAAAAAAAAAAAAAGGCAAAAAACAAAAAAAAACCCACAAAAACAAACAAACAAACAAAAACACAAAAAAAACCCACAAAAACAAAACAAAACAAAAAAAACAAACCAACCAAAAAAAACCCAAAAAACCCCCTCAAAAAAACCCCAAAAAAACAAAAACCAAAAAAAAAGAGTGATTTTGCAATTACTTAAATATATGGTAAACCAATCTTCTTTTGTCATAATTTAACCTCAGTTTGTTGTGGCAGGTGTCAGTGGTAAAAATGCAGCAACCTTCCCAAAAGTGTCTCTGCCAGAAGCTGCTTCAGTTGGGCTGCTGCACTCGCAGTCAGCGAGGGCAGTGCATTTTCCCCGAGCGTCCTGTTGGATCTGGCACTGATCCCTGACGGGGACGAACAGAGGAGGCCATGGAGGCACTCACACAAGCCCTGCCACTGGAGCAGTGGGCACACACACACACACAGGCAAGCTGATGATAAAAGAATCTGGGAAGGGTCTCCATATGGGGTTCCACGGGAGGGTGTATTGCGGCCACTCAAGTGAAGGGTTCCAGGGACAACAACAAGAAACAATGGGGGATAGAGGGTTTTATATTGGGGCAGAGAGAGCATCAGGGCCAATGGTCTGAGGGCACAGGGGCAGTATAAAGGTGGGACTAGGGTAAGGGAACCAATAGGGACACTGTGAGGGAGGGACTAAGGAACGAGGACCACTGGGAGAGCAGGGGAAGGAGAACATTCTAGGGCACAGACATATAAGGGATAAAGGGGCAGGAAGGCCAACAGATCAGGCAGGGGAGCAGAACTGGGGTACATTAACATAAAGGTACAATGCATCCTAGGAGAAGCCTTTCCTTGTCACTCAAACCTGGGGAGGATTTCTACCCTTCGGGATGGTCTCACTAATGGACCCTTTTTGTACCTTGTCTTATGGGCTCAGCAGCCTCCACAACAACAGGCCCACCAGCCTCCACACCATATGGCATCTAAGTACTACACAGCCACTTGCTCACCCCCACCCAGGTAGGGTCAGGGAGAGAATCTGAAGGGTAAAAGTGAGAAAACTCATGGACTGAGATAAAGACAGTTTCATAGGTAAAGCAAAAGCCACACACAAGCAAGTTGAAAACAAAGAATTCATTTACCACTTCCCATGGGCAGGCAGGTGTTCAGCCATCCCCAGAAAAGCAGGGCTCCATCACGTGATGGTGACTTGGGAAGACAAACACCATCAATTGAATGTACCCCACCTCTTCCTCTTTCTTCTCCCAGCTTTATGTATTGAGCATGATCCCGTATGGTGTGGTAGATGCCTTGGATCATTTGGGATCAGCTGTCCCAGCTGTGTCCCCTCCCAACTCCTTGTGCACACCCAGCCTTCTCACTGGTAGTACAAAAAGAAGAAAAGGCCTGGATTCTGTGAAAATACTGCTCAGCAATAGCACAAACATTCTTCTGTTAGCAACACTGTTTTCAGCACAGATTAAAAACACAGCCCCATACCTGCTATGGTGAAGAAAGTTAACTCTTCCCCAGCCAAAACTATTACAACTTTGTTTCCATAAACTAATGAAAAATTGTTTTTCTTTTTTTCCTAAGATATCTAACAGTAAAAGGTTTTTTGGGTGTTATATTTGCAAGTTTCTATCCAGGTATTATAGCAATGTGACTGCTATATTTAAATATCTAATATGAGCTAATGACTCCTCTGTGATTTTCTTTGTCCTGATTCTCATTGTCTCGATGCTTTCAAAGATGTATTATAAACAAGCAAATTGCAAGTGTGTATTTTTGGTAGCATTGACTTCTATTTAATAAATGCCTGTTGCTGTCATTGCATAAAAATATGTTCAATTGTCATAGTGTAAAAATATGTGGAATTACAATAAGTGAAGATAAAACATTTCCTTTTGTACAGCTTTGATAATCTTTCCCCTACTATGGAAAATTTTTTCTCTCCAGCTTGAAAATAAAGGGCACACCCCAGTCCATAAGCATATGAGAGAAATATTTTTCACTTACTGTTCTGCTTTTGCCTTTGACAAAAAAGGAAGGATGGAACACGGTCTAGAGTAAGAAACACAGAAATTCTTTTTATAAGATATTTGTTCTTAAGAGGAGACAAATAGACTGCAATAAGACATGAATTTTTGTGCTCCAAACAAAGTCTGTTTGTGTCTTAAAAGGTCAGATTCTTTTTATTATGTGGCATTTTAAAGTAATATATAAAGAAATACATCCAGTAGAAATTCCTCTTCCTTTTTTACTGTATTTAAATGAACTGGATCTTTTATTAGAATGTCATTTTTTCAAAAAATCTAGTGCACAAGAAAGGAATCAAAATTATTCTGCTGAAACAGTAAGTCAATTAGCTCACATCCAAGACTAGCCAGCACTGTATACCAAGGCTCATTTGCACCAAAAGTTCATGCCAGTATCCATGGGGCTTCATATGTATACACCTTTATGCTTTTCTGTCTTTTCTCTGTCAACATCCAAGGAATTTTCTTCATAAAACACTGGAAGTTTCCTTCAATTGCTCCAGATTATATTGCAGACTAGATGCCTCTTTCTGGATGTGTGTTTAATTGCTGGTGTTTCAATTCAGCTGCTGATCTTATTTGTCAAAGTGTCTGTTTACACCATAAATTAAGAATTAATTATGATCTATATATGTTAATATATTTACATTCTCAAATAAAACTAAGAAACACAATACTCATTAATGTATTTTTATCTTGAAACCCAGTCTCTCAAATGAACTGCACATCAGTTCTGTTTTATGAGTGATTTAACAAATTGCCTTGAAACATTTTTATTGAGATGATTAATATCTCAAAGATTTCTCAAATGAACAATGTTATTTAAGCTTTTCAGTGGTAAGCTGAAAGCCTTCAGCTCACATTTCATCACAAATTAAGCTAAAATGCAGTTACTGAACATGGCACAAAAGCTTTATCTCTGAAACTTTGGTGTCACATACACATAGCCTCATTTGATTAAAAAAAATTATTGCCTTCGCAAAGTGCTGGAGGAGGACATTCACAGAAACAGGCGTTGCCTAACAACATAGAATCTGCATGATGTTGAAGTGTTCAATAATTTTTACTTATTCATGCAATTTTTATGCAAATGTAAAAGATTTGGAACACAGTCTGTATGCTTTCTCTCTGACAGTGACTTTGTTATCTGTGCACTGCAAAAAATAACAGAGTTCCAGTCCAATCACAGTCAAATGTCATGAGCACAGCTTTCAATAGAATTATATTTTACTCCTAGTTAAATTGACTAGAAAACGTTTTATTCCTGAGGTCTGTCTATTCAATGGTAAGTTATGTATCAGCTAAGATCCCAAATGAAGGTTTAGGTTGTCATAAATAACAATGATCTATCAAATTGAGTATCTTCACCATTACTGATACACTACACAGCAAGATCCAAACAATGAAGCATTCTGACAGAGGAAATCTCCTATCTAATTAATAATTGCATGGAAAGCAAACATTTCTATGGCACAATAAAACTGTAAGTTGTAATAGCAAACTGAACCTCCAGTTTCATTAGGATCAGTCAGGTTGTTCAAAGTCAGAAATTAAGTCAGGTACAACTATCAGACAATCATTTGTGTGTTTTTTAATGAAAGGGAGAGCCCATAGATTCATTAACGTGTACAAACATTCACATGTAAATATATACATAAACACAAGTAGAGAGTAGATAATTAAAGATGAGTTTAAAAGCACACAGTCAAATATATATAATATTATTTCCATAGCAATTTTTTCCGCCCTAGAGTGATCAAGAAGCCAATTTATTTTTATTCTACTTAGCTTTAAGCTGAGATATTTTTTCTTCCAAATTATTTGAAAGACATATAGTATTACATCTTCTAGCATAGCCAACGTAGTTTCTTCACATGCAGTTTCAAATTACTTTTTGATTTTTAAAGTGGTCTAGATACCTTTAGAACAACATTTTATCTAAATAAAATAGAATATTAAATAAAGCCTGAAGCCATTAGATGAATATTTCTTCATTGACTTTGAATTTTTGCTGTAAATATCACGCTTTTGTTTCACTTTCTATTGCCGTATTACTTCCTAGGATAAGGTTTTTTACTTCAGTACAAAATATGCTGTTAGAAAGCTGTGGCAGGGCATATCAGCCCTCTCCCCACCACAGGGGGCCGGTGCAGATAGGAGAGATAACCCAGGCGGGCAAGGCCCAGCAGGTATCATCTCCTGGCACCAACAGGTCTGCCAGCTTAACAGATGTGGGAAGAGATAAAAACCATAGGTGACCAAAAGGCCTGGTTTTACACTATAAAAGTACTACAGTTTATCACCAAGGCAGGTGTCTCTTACACACTCCCTGGGAACGTGCGAGACGATTTCTCCCCAAAGCTTGGATGCAACTTCGTGGTTACTTTTCTGTAAATTGAGGGAAAGGATTTCGGTGTGTGCCCCTTCAACAGTTTGGTGGTAAGAAACATTGGATCCTAAGTTACACTATTTTTTCGCAGCTGTAAATTTCATGGTACCTTTAACCCTGTGTGTATAATGCTAGTATTCCCCTTTTATCTTACTCCTGTGTAGTAATAGTCTGTTTTAAGTCTTATGTCTGTTAGTTTTGTGTCTATTAAATAAATAATTCATTCTGTAATAGACTGAATCAGCCATTATTAAAGAACTTACGAATGAGAGTGGGTCTTGGGGTGCTGGGAACCTCAACAACGTGACTGCCTGCTGCCAGAGGCCTGGGCAAAAGGCAGAGACTTATTTAAACCCACATCATCCATTCATAACAGAAAGTCAGAAGAAAACTAATTTTTAATCTATTTTTATGTATGAACATTTTCTGTCCCATACCAGATCACTACAAAAGAAAATTTAAGACAGACAGGCATACATAATTTATGTAAATATTAGTGAATTTAAGGACTAAGATGAGTTTGAAAAGTTTCTGGAAGAGCTAAATTTTGAATAGATGTGGAAAACTCTGTATGGGTTGCTTACAATTGAAATGAAAACCTCAACACTCCCCACCCTCAAATCCACACATATGCAGATGTCAGCTGTTATAATATTAGAAACTGAAGTAAGTAATAAAGCATTGTACAAACTATATTTGTATAAGAGATTATAAGAGTTGTGGTTTCAAATAATACTTAATTTACAGTTTTTTTAATTTTGTTTGAATGTTCATGTTTTTCAATCTTGGATATAACTGTAAATTATGCCATCGTTATCCTTACAGAGAATTAGAATTCCCTACATGATGAAATGCTTTTATGAAGAAAAATATAATGCAGCAACATTATTTTAATACACCTAATTTTGGGAAGATTAATATACCATGAAGAGTCTCAATGTTTCCTGTAATTTTCCTGTAATGCTTGTGAAACAGCTCATTGGGATGCAATTGGTGTCACTTTTGTGTGACAGATTATTTGTAATGAGAACTGGGAGTCCTGAATCACTAAATGGCTAGTTAATTTTTAAACTTCAAAGCAAAGCTGAATTAAATGAATTTTTTTATAATCTACCAAGTGCTTCCATAGCTTCATCTACTACCACTGAGATTATGAATCCCATATGTCTCCCCACCATGAATCTCTCTATATAGACTAGGATCTCACAGATGTCCTGCTGTTTCCCCAAAAGAAAGGTGTTAGACTTAATTTCGTGAACTTGCTCCACTCTATTGACACTCCTGTAATATTTGGTACTGTAATTCACTGTAATTCCTTGACTTCTCAGCTTGACTTATCTCTACACAAAGCTCTGTTATATCTTGTGTCTGCCAAATTCTTCCCTCTCTGATCTATGCTCTGGTCCTCACCCCATGGATTTTATGCTTGTGAATATATTTGCCTTCTCAACTGACTCACATGCCCCATCTGAAAACATGCGCAGGTTGAACCTCCAGGTGCTTTTATCTCTCTGAGAATAAAAGGGGATATTTGTGCACTTCTATAGCTAGAGAAGGGAAAATTACTTATCTTACTTGAGCAAGATGACATGAAGAGATGAGAAAAACCCTTCTACAATTTTTGCCTGTCTTGCAGTGTTGGCTACCAGGGAGTCAGTGACAGATATCTCTGAGGTTGGAATTTGAAAGCTGCTAGAAAGTCCTGCAGTAGAAATGAATGTTGTCCCATCATCATGGTGGTGCAGCTGCTACAAATCTGTATTATGTAGTAGCCTGAAAAAACTCAAACCAACACAACAGTTCAGATATTGTGTGTTTATTTTATGTGTGATCACTAAACAGTATGGATTATTATATTCATTAAAAAAAACTTCTAAAAAAGTCATTTTTAGGCTGATGATGTAATCAAGGTTTTTAAGGCTGAAATTTAGAGTGATTAAAAGCATCTCCATGAATTTGATTCTGCAAAGCTAGTTGAAGCAAGGAATATGTTGCCACATAAGAATTCCATGTGATGTTACGCGGTGTGGGAAACAATGCTTGTTCACCATTATAAATGTAACACGTTGACACTTAATACTTTTCATTCTATTGCATGCTCAGCAACTGGAGTAAATCCACTACTTTTGGAATAGAAACAGGTGATAAAAGGTGAACTGGTTTGTTCCATAAGTACAATGAATTAATTGCTTCTGAAAGCAAAGTGAATGACTAAATAATTGAGGAAAAGAACATAGTAGACAGGGACAAAAAAGGAATTGCCAATGTAGACACAGCATTTTTTATTTCTCTGTAGCTTAGGGATCAAATAAACCAAGATCACCATGTGAAATAGATTAATTCTACATGAAAGTCATGTACTAATATAGAACTGTCCAAAAGTTTATTCTAAATTGCCATTACAAAGGAAAACCTAAACAAAACAGAAATTAAACTCACAAGGACTGAAAATATTTAAATAATGTGGAAGTTTAGTCAGAAAAAGAGCTATCCAAAGAATAGCAGTTAGTTATCCAAAGAATAGCTATCCAAAGAACAAACAGTTAGCTATATGGGGAATAAAAAGAACTTTCAAAATTAATAGTCAATGAAACAAAAATATTAATATCTAAAAAAACAGAGACTAAGAGAAAAAAAACAGCAAAGAAATTCTAGTTCATTTAGAATATAATTTGAGACTTGAAGTGGAATCAAAAGATGAAAACACCATAATGTGAAAATCCTGTGGATCTGTATAATGTGAGAAAACTCTGTGTCATAAGACACAGAATTCGTAACAAAACAGTAAGTAACAGGCTGATGATGTAATCAAGGTTTTTAAGGCTGAAATTTAGAGTGATTAAAAACATCTCCTATGAACTTGATTCTGCAAAAGTAATGGAAGCAAGGAACATGTTGCCACAGAAGAATTTCATGTCATGCTTCACTGTGTGGGAAGCAATGCTGAAAAAACACAGCTAAAAATAAAACAATTATCAGACACTGGCAACTCCTATTTAAAGGAAAATCTTGGGATGGAAAAAGAGGAAAATTCTCAAAATGGCTGACTTTGGTCTTCCCAAAATCCTTATATCCCTTTAAGAGATTTTTGTCTTTCATAGGAAGTAAAAATATACTTCATAAGGAGAAATTTGTCAAAATTTACAAAATAAGATAAACTGCTTGAAGGGCATATTGCTATGATCTGGTTTTTTAATCTGAAGAAAAACTTGAAACTGATCAGTTAAAGGGGCTAAAGAACACAAAAAACTGAAAGCTCAGACATCACAGAGGTGACAAACATAATAGGAATGTTTCTTTGTTAACAGTTCCATTCTTGTCCATAACAGGAAGTTGCAAGCTACAAGCAAAATTTGCAGAGAAAAACGCTGTGGTTTTCATTGAACGTGTAAAATACAACTTGTCCATCCCAATTGGCCATATTTAAAGAAATTGTATATTCCCATAAGGCTGTGAAAATATTTTGGTACAAATCAATTATTGAATAGTTTCCCACAATTCTCCTTTGTTTTCAACAAATGTGAAAAATGGTGAATATGTGTTTGTAGCCATCAAATTGAAAATGAGAGCAGCTGTTTGTGAAATGAGAATTTTGCTAGGGAAAAACACTGGTACTGTGCAGTCTGTTAGAAGAAGGGTATTGTTACACAGGATACGTCTATTCCAGAGTCCGAGTTCAGACTAGAAAAACTGAGTTTGTTTCAGTTGTAACTAAACTAATAGGGCAAGAAAAGTGTTCCACATGGCAGTGACCTTCAGTTTTCATTGGAGCTAAGGTTACTGCAGAGGAATTGCTCTGCCTATGTATATGTCTATGTCTATATATACATATTTATATACACATATATGTCTGCATATTATATATACACAGACAATACATATAGAGAGAGTTTGGATATTGGTCCTCAGTCCGTTTCACTCTACAGGTTCATTCATAGTGGGCTAATGCATGGTATTCATTGTTAAGGTAGGTACAGACAGAAGTATTCAAATAGTTCTCTGGAACCCTGTTACTGAACACACTCGATCGGTCTGAATTTCCTTTTTAGCAAGTTTTAATGTCTGAAAGTGAAAAGCTGTTGAATATTTTTTCCTATGTTTTTGCATCAAACTTATTTATTACCACAGCATTTGCAGCCAAAACAATGCTGTGTCTGGATGCTTGAAAAATATAGTATGCTACTACTTATATTTCATATATAATATAAATAGTCAGTACAGCTTTAAATGAATATTACATTAGATTAATCAAATAAATATAGTCATGAAATTATGGGGAGCTTCTTTGATGCCTCATAAAAAGTCTAAATTCAACCATAAGTTTCTTGAAACAATTATTTTTCTTTGTTTGAATTCAAATTGGGCTATTTCAGGATGATTAAAATGCTGCAGTCTTCTACATTTACGAAGTCTGCTACTATATCTTCATGTTCCTGTTACATTTATGTTCTATCCCATCTGGACTATTTCTAATACAGGGTGATTATTACAAAATATAAATCTCCAACATATGGATATACTTTCCAATTATTTCTCAACATTTTATAATCTCTTTCACCTGTGTTCTAAACAGGCCCTGCCAGTCTTCCAGCTTCCCCGTGGATGATTGTGTTTTCTCACTAATGCAAGAACAAAAAAGTATAACTAGTTTATAGCTTCTTTCTGTAAACAATAAATAAACCTCAATGAAAATTGTGTGGTAGTTCTAAGAAAACAAAGCGACACAAAACTCTATCACAGTCCAAAAGGCACCTCAAAGCTTTTTTAAGAGACCAAGAAGGAAGAAAAGAAACTTGCCACGTTTTCACTTGTAACGAAAGGTGAGACAGAGGAAACATTTTCATGCATCAAACTAAAGAGTTGATTTAAAAAAAAAAAAAGAAATATATAACTGAATTCATCAAGGGTGAAATTGGCAGTGACCTAGACATCCCTGGACACAAGATTAGAGAAATCCTTCAGATCAGTCTCTGTTATAAATATGGACAAACTACTCAGTGGGGAAAAAGAATTGGAAAAGTTATTTTCCCAGGTGTTACATTGAGGCTAAAAGTTTTGGAGGATAATCAAAGGTAGGAAGACAAGATTAAAGTCTGTAGTTCTGTTTGTAGAAAAGAAAATTATTAATCTGAGTAATAGATTACAATTACATTTTACTAAAGCAGAACAATCACAATTATGCAATTTAGTAAAAGATAAAAATTCAGAAGTAAGAAAGTGTTTCATGCTTTTGTTCAAGAATAAATCAAAGAATTACATTTAGTTCTAAAGGAAATGTACTAATTTCTAATAGACTTAATATATTTTCATTTTCAGGGCTTAAAAAACCTCTAAACTTACAAATATGTTACAATGTAGAGGGATTTGGAAATAATTAGGCAGGTAATACTTACCAGTAATTTCACCATAGTGTTCTGTATCTGACTCCCTAAGTATCTGGGAACAGGTCAGAGCAGAATGGCCACCATGTCCAATCCTATAAGGTCCTCCTGCCTCTTAAAATATTTTTTCAAGGGAACCCTGACTGAAATACATCAGTCCTTTAGAAGTTTTGCAGTGTTATCCAGTTTGTTGCCAGTCTTCAGACAGGAATCCTATGTTTTCTCTTATGCAGTTATTTTCCAATATGCAGTACCATAGATTTAGTATGACTATGAGACAACAGTAAAACCTGGGACTGAATTCAAAGTAAAATCTTACTTGAAGATTGAAACAATTACACTCTGCATTAGAGAAAAGAAATTACAGGAATTTACACAGTTAAAACCTCACTGGAATGACAGCGAATTTATTTTGTTTTATCCTCTTAGAAATTCGAGTTCTGGTTTAATGTTGTTTGGTGCCATATTATGGGACATCAGTATTGAAATGTAAGCAGCATCAATATCAATTAGTGTAAATATATTTGCTTTTGTTATAGGAAACAAATTACACATTCCACTTTAATTTGTATACTTTGGGTATGACAATTTTAAGTCCTTAAAGCAGTCATAAGATAACAAAAGCTGTGAAGCAGAGAAACAGTCCAGTCAACAGTTATAGTTAAATAATATTGACAAAAACACCAGTGCAACAGAGCTGTCAAAAATCACTGTTGTAAGCAGATGGATTAGGGTTGAGAAGATACGGAATATGGTCCAAACAGAAACATCAATTTATCAGATTCTGACAACACTGAGTCTGCAGAAAACATTAAAAGGGAGGGTAACCAAGACTCAAAATAAGAAGTGGTAATAAAAATAAAACAAGAAGCCAAAGAAAGCACTGAGTGGGAGGACAAAACCAGAAGAATTCTTTGCACTAATGTAAAGTCCAGTTAAATACTAGTCAGTATAGAAAAGCATGAGGAAATAGCCATTAACACAGAAAAATATGAGTAAAGGAAAATTCTTTTCTGTCACCAAGAAAACGTTTCCCTTCCAGGATATTATATGTTAAAGCAAATTATATACCTTGTTGGTTTATTGTTGTTTGGTTGGTTGGTTAGCTTTTTGAGGGGAAGGGGGATTGTTGCGTTTTGGGTTTGGGTTTTTTGTTAGTTTGTTTGGGATTTTTGTTGGTTTGTTTCTTTGTGTTTTCTTGCTGTGTTTTGTTTTTTTAATCAGCTCTCTGTGCGTGCTAGCATAAACTGGGAATTCAATCTCTTAAAAACAACTTGGTGTGTTTTTAAACATAATTTCAGATCACTTTCAATGTGCTTGAAACACATTCAATCAACTGGATCTGTCTTATCTTTAAACTAAATGTTTTTAAAAGAATTAATTTTGTAAGCATGTTTTTAAGGCGTAATACTGTACGTACACATTTAAACCAGGATACAGTGAAGAAATCTACAGAAGAAATCTGTCTAGTCTTGTAATTGATGGATGAAAAGAAGGGAAAGGAAAAATACTGTTCTGGAAAAAAAGGTTAGTGATGAGCATCTGTGCATATATCATCAATTGTGCTGCAGGTGTTTCTGAAAGGCAGACACCCACTCAGCCTCTGTTTGTGAGACACAGAGCACTAAATTATGCAGTTCTCATTCCAAATCCATTAAGGGTACTGTAAGGTTTCAAGTTATATCACTAATCCAAGTCAATGTTTACATAATTTTACATCAATTTTTAGGAGGTTGCGCTTTAAAAGGGCAAAATCAGAACCTAAAATTACAGTTTAATGGATAAGGAAATAACTAGGGGCCAGCCAATCAAATCTACAAAGCAATTTAAAAAATGCAGATCTAAAGTAACTGCCTTCCTGGCCAGTGACAAGTATTCAAGAAAGTTGAAAGCAAAATGCTTGTCATAAAGAAAAAGGCTCAAAATAGGCAAAAATTTTAAATGGTTTACACTTCTCAGAAAAAAAAAGTGGGTACCAACATTCCTTGAAACTCAAACTTGAAATAGTAATTGTGGTTGATGGTTAGGCGCTAAAAAGGAAAAAATTAAAAATATAGAGGATAAATAAATAGAATTATCACTATTGACAGTGACTTTACATTTTACATTTTTAAAAAATACTTAGATTAAGCCCTTTGAGAGAACATGAAAAGTGAAGTAAATGCTGCTAATTCCTGTTGATTTGAATTTTTTTTTGCAGTACTGTACATTACAAGTATTCTAGTTTTCTAATAAAGGCTATGTATGGTGCTACCATATGCCTTTTTTTCTTTACTCCTTTCACGAGGCTCTTCTACCCTGAAGTGCTCAGAGGCAGCTGACCAGGCTTATGAAATCAACTTTAGAACTGGGAACTCTGTGTTAAGCAGCCTCTTCTCTCTGACAAAAGCAAGAAGGATTCTGATTGTCTGACAATCAACTCAGCAGCTCTTTTTAATATTCTGAAACCTTTCTTGAAAGTTCTGAAGCAAAAGAGCTTTTAAAAATCTTTCCTGCTGTAGTCTCTGAAATATTAGGCTGATACTTTATGTAAGTATATACCCGTAGGGGATTTTTTCTACATTGCATCCTTTCATTTAAAAAGAGATTGATTGTTTTCCGAAATAACTGTCTCTCATTTCTCATAAGGAAGGGCTATATAAAGGAAAATGGTCTAGAATTGGGACACTTTCTTCATCTAGCAGCACCAAGAAACTGCAAAGCCTCAAGGAACTTATCCTGCATAAAAATACCAACTTTTTCTAAAAAGTTTGGGTTGGGTTGGGTTGGGTTGTGTGAGGTGGTGGTTTTTTGTTTCTTTTTTGGGGGGGTGGGGGTGGAGGAGCTTTTTTGGTTAGTTTGCTTGGGTTTTTTTCCCAATAATGTTACTTAGGCTTTTGGCTGTTGGCAAAAATAATCATCTTTCTGGTTTGCTAGTTAAATTACCTTTGTGACACCCATGACTTTGACTACTTCAGAAATGCAGATAACAAAACAAAAAAAATAACTGAAATTAAATTCCAGTGGACAAAAGTATGGAAAAAACTTTAGGGAATTTGTGTATTTGGTCTGTAAGACGTGCTTGTGAGATTCCCTATATTTTATTTCTTGGAATTAAAGAGAAATTAAGCTTTTGCTAGTGAAGGATGCTTTCATTTTAAAAAAAAGCTTCCATGTGAATGTCTTCCTTTCTTCCTCACCATGTGTAGAATGGGCAATATATTTGAACAACTAACAAAACATACCAACTAAATCAAACACAGATATATTTCAGATCTGTAAACGTGTAAACTAATCAAAACTTATGGAAAAGGATTTTTTTAGAAATTTAGCACAAGCACACAAAATATCCATTTTTGAAGTGTCAGATGATAAATTGACTAAGTTTTTTAGAGTTCAATAGATATTTTATTGTGCATCTGCTCTTTTCCTCCAATCTGCTTTGCTCTTTCTGAAGCTGAAACAATGAAAGAGGGGCCCTTGTAATTAGTTCTTGAATTGAATGTCAGCAGCTCTTAGAATTTAACCTCAAGATTAGTGAGGAACTAATATATCACTTACTTTGGTTGGCTACTTTGTAGCATCCTCTGTTAATAGGACCCAAGAGACAAAGAATAGGCATAATCATATCAACAAAACATGCTTCATGCTGCATTAACATACTACAAACTGATCACCCTTATGGACATAACAAAAGGGGCTTCATAGGCAGCATTTTTCAGAGATACTCATAAGAATGAGTTAAGGGGAAGCATAATTCTCCCTAAGATAGCATGTCTCCTGATGTCCTCATGCACAGATGCTTGAGAAGCTAGAGTTTTAATTGTTTTGGAGTTCTGTGGTAAGGTCCAGAATTTTAATGGAGTGTATTAGAAAGTAAAGCTCAGGGGAGCCCAATACAAGCAGAAAAACATGGCAACTAACTCCTTAATTTTTTTAAAAACCCTGCTCAGTGGCTCCACAAAATGTCTCTTGTGATTTTACAGTAAGGCTTTCTTTTGGAATTCAGAAGGATAAATTGTAGAGAAAGTACAAGGTGGTCAAATAGATTAGAAAAATCTCAGAGGCATATTGTAACACTGATGTGCTCCTCTCCAGGTTCTGGTAGGTCATCTTCATGCTGGCATCAGTGAAATTTGAAAAGCAAGTTACAGCTTACGGTCAAGAGAGATGCAGTGATGAGTTGGGTTTTATGGGAAAAAAATTAATTATTATTAAACCAAAGGAACTTCAGCATATAGCAATGTTACTAAATCTTCCTCATGAGAAAATATGTTAATGAGCCTGAATTCTTAAATAAAGCATACCATTAGAGCTACCTTTCGCTATGTTTCTTTTCTTCTCTTAATAAACAATAGTGAGTCATCACTGGACAGCTGGTGAAGTTACATCTTTTAACTTCAGATAAATGCTTCCCTGGTTGCTACTTGGCTACAACAGAAAAACATGACATGAAAAATAAATGAGCATACAAAAATGCATAACACTACTTCTGTGAAATCTAGCTTCCTTTTTTCTTCAGAACTTCTTTTTCTTCAAAATAAAATCTGAAATTGAAACATAAATTTACAGAATATGAATTTAAAATTTATTCTATATAGTTTTTAAAACTGAGAAATATTAATGTTTCTACTTTGGGTAGACCTTCTTGCAAATTGAAAATCACTAGGAATATATTGGTGTTGTACCATTATTCAAGCCCATGGTCTTCAGTTTTCATGAATTAGGTTGATCATTGACTCATGAAAGTGGACCTATCCCATTAGAACTAAATGGAAGACAGTGAAGTAGAGCTACTGCTAAATTAGGTTGAGATTTCTTTGTTCCTACTTGATACTGTAAGTATCTCTTCTCTCAATTGGTTTTGTGAGGATCTCACAGTAGAAAGGCTCAAGATACCACTTAGAACTAGGACTTAAAGAATGAGTTTAAACATATAAAAATACAACAAGTAATTCCTGAATCAATGCACCAAAGAATCTGGATGCAAAAATGAATGGTTGGTGCTTAATACCAAAACCACAAATCACAGTTGGAAGTTCAGTCACTGGAAAATTATTTTACTGTCTGGATTGCATCTCAGAACTCAGAATGCAATGGGTACAAATGGATATAATATTTATTTAATATATGGCTATGTATTTTATTGCATATTTTAACATAAGAAGTACATTCAGACAATGAAGAAATGAATTTATCATGACAACTTATGCAGAACAAAATAATTTCTCAATTATTGTTGTATTTATTTGGTATCATTCTGAAAAATCTTTAGATTATATTTCTTGTATGTGTATATATATTTTTAGACAGTGTCCCATTTATTTATCAAAAATATAATCTTTTCCACCAAAATACTGAAGAGACTAGGTTTATATTATGCAAAAATTAATTTGATTTGAGGTCAATTTTCATTCTATTTTAAAAGTTTAAAATAATTCAGAATCTAAGGAAACCAGTTTTATATAAAACAAATGGGTTTTGGTTAATTGATTTTTCTTTTACTTTCTTTTTCACCTTAACTTTGGCAAAAAAAACCCTTTAAAGTGTTGCTGGAAACATTTTGTTGCTCTTTTGAGACCCTCCAGTGAACTGAAAAATCCATTATTTACTCAGCAGTTTCCTTCAGCTTTGCTTTTTTTGCACAGGTATTTGGCTGCCTAGGCTGCAGTGACCATGAAATGGTGGAGTTCAAAATCCTTAGGGCAGCAAGGAGGATGCACAGCGAGCTCACTACCCCCTATTTTAAGAGAGCAGACTTTGACCTCTTCAGGGATCTGCTTGATAGAGTACTGTGAGATAAACACCTGGAGGGCAGAAGTAAACCAGAAAGCTGGTTGATATTCAAGCATCACCTGTTCCAAGTTCAGGAGCAATGCATCCCAACAAACAGGAAATCAGGCAAAAATGCCAGAAGGCCTGTGTGAATGAACAAGAAGTTCCTGAACAAACTCAAACACACACACACAAAAAGCCTACAGAGGGTGGAAGCGAGGATAGGCAGCCTGGGTGGAACACAGAAAAGTTGCCTGAGCAGTTGGGGGTCCAGTTAGGAAAACGAAAGAGCTGATAGAATTAGACATTTCCAGGGCCATCACAAGCAAAAAGAAACACTTCTGTAGGTATATCAGTGATAAACAGAAGACTAAGGAAATCATGGGCCCTGTACAGAAGGACACAGGAGACCTGGTTACCTGGGCATGGAGAAGGCTGCAGTACTCAGTGACTTTTATACCTCAGTCTTCACTGGCAAGTGTAATCACACTGCCTTAATCACAGAAGGCAAAGGCAGGTACTGGGAAACTGAATAGAAATCCACTGCAGGAGAAAATCAAGTTTGAGAACATCTAAGGAATGTGAAGGTACACAAATCTATGGACTTGATGAGATGCATCTGTGGATCCTGAGGGCTAAACCATTATCCATAGTATTTGAGAAGTCATGGCAGTGACGTTCTCACTCACTGGAAAGGGGAAAATCTAAGTTCCATTTTGGAAAAGGGAAAAAAGGAAGATCTCCCCCTTTTCCTATTTCTGTTTCTCCCTCTTGAGAAAGACTGAAATATTACAGTTTATGACTTAAACTTTTGAAATTAAGGACTTTTAAAACTGTGTTGCAAAAGCTGCAGAGAAGACACCCACCCTGAAAGGGGCCTTGCCTGCAGTCTTACACTGCTCGCTGATGAAGATAAGATAAAGTAACAGCTCAGGGCTGGGGACATTCACAAAGCCTAAGCTTAGCACCTGCAGGGTGGAGACCACAGCCCCAGGGCTATCAGGAGCTGCCAGGCCCGTACAGACCCTCGAACCAAAAGGTGGGGGTAGAGAGGTTTTGGGTGTGTGTTGGAAAAGCCTCTGGTCAGAGGCACAGTGACCACCCATCCTCCACTGTGCAGAGCCCAGCTGAGGGGCCCTTCACCCAGGGAAAAGCTCATCCGCAGAAGAAGGGGTGACATGGCCCAGCAAAGGGCCCCCCCCCCTCCCCAGGGGTGCCCAGACCCTGCACCAGAGCACCAGAGATAATGCAAAGGACAGTGTGTCAAGCTGGCCCCTGCAAGGGAGGCACATGGGCGTTCCCACCTGGCCCAAGGTGTGTATTAATCCACGGGACTTTTTACTCTTCGGCGTGTGGCCGTGTGTGGGGGCGAGTGGCTGCGTGGCCGTGGCAGCGGGGGACCCTCAGCACCAAGACCAGATGGAAGGGAGCAATGAGACATCGCTGGGACCCTCGGATGGGTGATATGCTTCCACCTAACCCCTGTCACCTCTCCCTGTCCCCGCACCCCCCAAGCACACTTCTTTCTCTGTCTTTCTTTCTCTCTTTTCTCTTTCCTTCTCTTTGCCTCTTTTACTATTAAATAAAATACATCAATTTTTTGGCACCAACATTTAACCTCGTTTGGTTTTAATCTCCTTTTTGGGAATATTTTGAAACTTCTCTAAGTTCTTTCTGGTTTTTGCACAGAGACTTAGTTTTCTCTGCTCTTCTGGGCTTAAACCGGATCGTAACACCTCTCTACCTCATATTTATTGTTAAATGATCCATACTACTGGCTTTGGCATATGGTCTCATTTGCACCTCAATTTGGCCAGAGGCCTCTCTCTAATAATTTTAATAACATTGTATCAGCTGTTAAAGAGAGACCACAGGAAGGCAGAAAGTTAGGATTCCTTTCAGGAAGGCAGAAAGTTAGGATTCCTTTCAGGTTGTTCTTATGATAGCTTTAAATCAGCTAAGTGCTTTAGTGTCAAATACTTGAGATGGAGTCATGACTGATGTATTGAAGAATTTTAAAAGCTGACAATCTGCCCAATTATTTGCATTAGTTAAGGCTCTCTGACATATTTTTATGCTGTTAGTCTCCAACCAGAACTTGTTTATTCTCTCAGAAGTTAGATGTCACTGGAGATTTTGAGTAGTGACACATAATATTGACAAGAAACTAAAAGCTGTATCCCATAATAGCTTTTAAAACAAATCGTATGCCTCACTGTCTTGTTTCATATGTCATTATTTCAGTAGTCTACCAGGAAGGAAAGAAAAGAGAGAATATTAAATACAGTCTTAAGGCACAGAATTTCAGGGGAAAAAAAAGTGAAAGAGAGGGAAATACAATGAGATGTAATTAGATGACACAGTGTTACATAATGCAAGAAAAACACCTCAACTATTGTATCCTGTTTCCCCAACACAGGAAAGACATTAATCTGTTGGAGTGAATCCAGAGAAGAGCCACCAAGTTGATCAGAGGAATGGAGAACCTCTCCTCTGTGGAAAGGCTGAGAGGATTGGGATTGTTCAGCCTGGAAAAGAGAGGGGTTCAGAGTGACCCAACTGTGGCCTTCCAGTTCCTGCAGGGAACTTACAGGAAAGATGGGGCAATACTATTTACAAGAGCATTTACAATGGGTTTAAATTCAGAGAGAATAGGTTTAGATTAGATATTAGGAAAAAAATTCTTTACTATTGGGTTAGGATGGTGAGGCACTGGAACAGGTTATCCAAGGAAGTTGCACATGCCTCATCTCTGGAGGTGTTCAAGGCCTGTCTAGATGAAGGTTTCCCCACCCATGGCAGGGAGTCTGGAACTAGATGATCTTCAAGGTCCCTGTCCTGGGTAACCCAAAATGTCATTGTATTCCATACCTATGTGTGCCCAAAATTGTTACTGTCTCTTTAAGAGCTGGTGCCACGGCTGGATATGGAACCGCTAGGGCCTGGGTTTGCTGGTCCCTTTCAAAAGTCAGAGTACCCAAGCTAGGTTCTCTTTTGCCTGGTGTCTTTTTCTCAAGGCAGCGACTTCATATATTTTGGGGTTTTTTCTTCTTTTTTTTCTCCTTTGCAACTTGGACTGACTCAAGGCGAGTTCCAGGAGTGCCTGCTTGAAGTCCTGGTCCCATGCCTGGAAGAATGGAGTGCCTGCTCCATATTCAAGTGCCCACAGTTCTCCAGCAAGGAGAGGTGGCACCAAGTCTTTCCAGCTCAGCTGCTTTGCCTTGCCTTTCCTTGTCTTGCCATCTCCTACCAAGAGGAAGGCAGAGTCTCTTCCTGAGTTCTAGCCCTTGACTGAGTACCAGGCACCAGAGTGTGCCAGCCGCCTTTCCCAAAAGAGCTGCTGGTTCCAGAGAGCTAAGTGAGGGGGGAAGGCTGATGCTATTTTCCCTTTTTCTCCCTACATATAGTTGCCCATGGTAGCCGCCATCTTAGGAGGGGTCACTCTGCCATTTTAAGTTTCTCTTTGTTACCAGGAAGGGTGAGAGGTTCATGAGATCTAGCAGTTTTTTATCCAGTAATTATTTACTGTTATTTCTTTTGCCTGTTACTGTTTTGTTTCTTAGTAACAAGTATAACTCACTTGCACTAAACATTCATTATTCTGATACTGTCTTGTTTTAGTTTAAAATTCTGGATACAAAATAATGCCTCTTTCTAAAATAGGTCTAACATCTTTTGCTACTAAATTCTAGCTTTTTTTTTTCTACCAGACATCTTAATATAACACTGGAAAAGAACAAGAGAAAGCTGATTATTTAGTATATAATGCCATATACCTATGGATGTGCTTATGTACAATGCAAACAAACTAGCAATGATATGACAAAAATATTTTAGTATCTTTTGCTGTTAGTACTTTCCCAACACAGCAGATCTTTTGTATATACAAACTGACACTTGTATTTTCATCCTGAAGTCAAGTCATAATTTGAATGCCTGACAATATGAGTATCCACATTGTCGATAGATTTGGCAAGAAAGAGACAGATACAGAGAAACCTTCAATTTCTCAAAAACATGCTCATGTTTCTCAGCTGGGAAAGAGAAAATGCTTATGTCATTTGAATGGATATACTTTAAAAAGTACACTTTTAGAAAATAAATCTGGCACTATGTAGGAATTACCACATATGAATATGTATGCCAGTCTTCATTGTGATACACATGCATGCCACCAAACATGATATATAACATAAGAAGTTGTAATGTGCACTTAAGATATTGAAGTGTATGATTCTTCTGCATCTAGGACATGAAATTCACGTCTTACGTTGATCTTCTACTGAAATACCTAATTAATTTGGCCTATTTAATAACTCTCAGTGAATTTAGTTGAAATTCTAAGATGAAAAAAAAGTCAGTTGCACATGTGAAGGAATAATCATAGAATCATAGAATGGTTTAGGTTGGAAAAGATATTTAAGATCATTACATCCAGCCATTAACCCAGTACTGCCAAGTCCACAGCTAAACCACATCCCTAACTGCCACTTCTACAGATCTTCTAAGTATCCCCAGGGATGGTGACCTAACCACTCTCCTGATCAGCTTGTTCCACACACTGACAATCCTTTCAGTGAAGAAATTTTTCCTAATATTCAATATAAACCTCCCTGGTGCAACTTTCTTCTTGTCTTGTCAGTTGCTACTTGGTAGAAGAGCCTAATCCCCACATGGCTCCACCCTCCTTTCGGAATGTTGAGGAGAGCAATAAGCTCCCCTCTGAGCCTCCTTTTCTCCAGGCTGAACAACCCCATCTCCCTCAGCAGCTCCTTGTAAGACTTGTTCTCCAGACCCTTCACGAGCTTTGCTGGACATGAGCTTCACGAGCTTCTCTGGACATGCTCCAGCACCTCAGTGTCTTTCTTGTAGTGAGGGACCTAAATGAACACAGGATTCAAGGTGCGGCCTCACCAGAGCCAAGTACAGGCGGGAAAGCACTTCCCTGGTCGTGCTGGATGGTCTTTTCTGATACAGGCCACCATACCATTGGCCTTCTTGACCACCCAGGCACACTGCTGGCTCATGCTCAACTGTCTGTCTGCTGTGGTTTAACTCCAGCCAGCAACCAAGCACCACACAGTTTTGTTCACCCTCTCCTAGCGGGATGGGCAAGACAACTGGACTGGTAAAAGTTAGAAAACTCATGGGTCAATATAAAGACAGTTTAACAGGTAAAGCAAAATACACAAGCAAAGCAAAACAAGGCCTTCATCCACCACTTCCCATCAGTTGGCATGGTGTTCAGCCAGTGCTAGGACAGCAGGTTTCTGTCATGCGTGATTCCAAACACCTCCCGCTTCTTCCTTATTCCTCCCTCTCTGTATACTGAGCATGATGTCATAGAGCCTGGAATACCCCTTTGTCCTGTTGGGATCTATTGTCTTGGCTATGTCCCCACCCAACTTCCCACCCGCTCCCCTCCTTCTTGCCAGGGGAGCAGTATAAAAAGCAGAAAAGGGCTTTACATTGTGCAAATGCTACTCACCAATAACAAAAGCATCTCTATTATTTACACTGTTTTCAGCCCTTTTAAGACTCAGTTATTAAAATTATTAGAGATACCTCTGCCCGAAATTAAGGTGTAAAGGAGACCATATACTGAAGTTAATAGTATGGATTTTGTTTAACAGTAAATGTGAGTTAGAGAGAGATAGAAAGAAATAGGCAAAAGAAAAAATTAATTAAGAGTATAAAGGTATTTAATCTCTAGGACAAGACTTGATTGTTGCAGTTTTGACGTCTGTTGGTCAAAGTTGGTTGTTGTCAACCCATCAGGGGTGGAAAAAACCATTATTAACATTCCCTGGGTTATATTCACTCAGGTTCAGGTACCTCCCCTGGGGCAGGGAGCTTCACACTAAATGATGTAGTACTTTGGATCACGGGACACTTAGTGAGTCTTTGACAATTTCTAAGTCATTACAGCTGCCTGTTACGTCAGTGAAGTTGAGTCAATTACGGCCCATCATGGCCGGTCAGCAGCCATGAATACCTTCAAGCTACAGTGTGAATGTCCCAGTATTTCCCCAAAGGGAGTTATCATAGCTGAGTTCACTTGTGAAAGGACAGAGGCAGTACCCTGCATCACAGGGTTTGCCTCTTTCCTTATCTATTTACTTATCTCACCCAGCTGTAACCTGAGGTAAAGAGTGTACTCACCCTCTGCACCTGGACAGTTAAATGGTCAATTGTTTGAGTCATTAACCAGTCTAGTTTTCCAGAAGTCCAAATCCAAAACACAGCCCCATCCTAGAAGAATTACTAGTTTCACTGTGAAGAAAATGAACTCTATCTCAGCCAAAGCCAACACACTCTCTGCCAGCATCCCCAGGTCCTTTGATGGGCAGCTTTCCAGCCACTCTTCTTCCAGCCTGTAGTTGGGGTTCTTATGATCAAGTTCAGGACACAGCACTTTGCCTTGTTGAACCTCACACCATAGGCTTTGGCCCAGCAATCCAGCTGGTCCAAACCCCTTTGGAGAACCTTTTGTCCTCTGGCAATGCTCCCACCCAACTTGGTGTTGTCTACAAATTGACTGAGGTTGCACTCAATCCCCTCATCCAGATCTTTGATAAAGATATTAACAGGACAGGCCCCAGTACTGAGCCCTGGGAGACACCACTAGTGATCGGCCACCCAGCTGGATGTAACTTCTTTCACCACTCATTTCTGGGCCCAGTTATCCAGCCAGGTTTTTACACAATGAACAGTGCATATGTCCAAGCCATGAAAAGCCACTTTGTCCCAGTAAATGCTGTGCAAAATGGTGTCAAAGGCTTTACTAAAGTCCGGGTAGACACATCTACAGCCTTTCCCTCATCTACTAAGGGAGTCACCTTGATAAAGAAGGAGATCAGGTTAGTTAAGCAAGACAGTAAGGGTGGATAGATGATTTTTCCCTCTGTCAGCAAAGTTCATTGAAGCCTTGAAGGGAGGACATACTAGCAGTCTACACAGATCCACAATCCTTGCGTGAAATACTCTACTTTTTAGTAAATTTTATGGGCTCTCTTTCAATGATAATTTTCTCCACACTGTACTAGCGTAAGGTACCATCATTATGGTAGAAGATCCAATAACCACTCCTTCATTTTTCTTGATGTATCATAATCAGAAGAAGGCTGAAATGTTTGTTGGACTTACCAATAAATCCAAAAGACATTATTTATAACTGAAGTGGTTTTTATTAAAAAAAAAACAGTAAAAATCTAAAAAATGTAATAATACAAAAAATAAAAAATGTTTTTTAAAAAATGTAACCAAAGTGATTCCACTGTCACTCATTTATAAACTCTTCTGGTGACACTCAGGAAACTATAAACATGACCCATTATTTTTAAACCAGTGATAATTTTGAATTAGTGATAACTCCATTAGTAATAGAGATTACTTTATACCCATAGTGCTTACTTTATACTGAACACCTGGATTCTTGCTGATTATATCCAAAACATTATAGTGTCTGAGTATAACAGCTGTTAATAAGAAGAAAGCCAAAAGGATATAAAATGGAAAACTGTAGTTTAAAACACCTGAATTATTCAAAGCCTTAAAAAAAGAGAGCTGTGGTGCAGTGGCTTAAGTCAATCCATGGAAGTGTAAACTCAAGTAGGACAGCACAACTGAGACAGCATATCCATTTGTGACACCAGTTTCTATTGTTCAGTGGTGGAACAATTGAGAATTACGCTAAAAATAATACACTACATCTACAATTTGTCTCATGATGAAAGTCTAAGGAGCCTGAATTAGAGCCTAATGTTTTACTACTCTGCAATGACACCACTAAACAGATTACATTCTTGTCAATTCAGCATTCCAGAACAATTTTGTCATTAGACTGAACTGCTTTTGGCAAGAAATTTCAGCTTCCACCTAGGATATTTCACATGCACATCACAAATTACATATCTTTTCTCTTATCATACAGCTCACTGTGGCTTTTTTATCGTTATTCAGTATGATCAACAAAAATGGGAAGGCTAAATTGGTAATAAAAATGCTTATACCCGTACAATCAATTTTACATGCAAATACTCAGGCTTGCACTCAGTAGAAAGCTAGGCAAATACCTGGAATCTGATCAAGAAGTTTGATAAAACTACGATTTATTCATTCCTAATAGCTGAGAACTTAATTTTTCAACAAATGTGAATTTTCACCCTGAAAAGGGGTCAAGGATGACTAAATTAAAAATTTCTTCTTCTTTGAGGTTTATTAAACACTAGAACATGTCACCCAGGTAAGATGCTGCAGAATTTACTCTGGTAAACATTTAAACCACAGATTAGATATAGTACAAAAAGTAAAGGCATAATACTGTAATTATTAACATCTATGACTGACTGTTCTGCAATAGACATGCATGATTTTCCTTTTTGGCCTTAAAATTTGTGAATCTATCAAAATGTAGTTAGGAAGGCTTCTGTACAGTACTTGTTGTAACCTATTTGACCAGAGAACTCTACACATCCAGAGAAATCAAGTAGACTTGTGATTTACACATAAGAAACAATATAAGAATGTTATCCTAGAATAAAAGATCTGGTTCAAAAGAGGGAGGCTGAGAGTACAGCACAAAGAGCATGAATTGTAACAAAATCTGTAGGAAGTGAATTTAAATGGTGATTAATCAAGGCTACACACCAGGGTATTTCACACTTTATAATCTTGTTCTGTTCCATTTAGGAAAGACAGTGAAAGCATCTATCAGGTCATGCTAATTACAGGGGTATTAGCTTTGAAATTTATGGAAAAAAGGAACATGAAAAAAAATTGCATTTAACTCCTGTTCATTTTGCTTCACTTGGTGTGCACATACATAGCAGACTGCTATGAAATTACTACAGTGGAGTTTTAAATAAGGAGAAATGTGTTCCACAGAAATCTATTTCTTATTTGATCTTGGGTTAATTTACCCTTGTCATCAGGACATAGTGGGCACTTGCATTAAATGCATTTCTACCTGTCAGATACCTTTGAAGGCACAGGGAGGCTATTCAAAGACTGGATTGATACACTGAACACTTGAACTTTTAATACTGAGAATACAGATAGCAGAATAATGAATCCACCTTACTAAAGTTAATCTTCTAAACCTTCCTTGGCCAATAAGGCTCCAGGATCAATGTTCATGTATTTTCACTTGAAAATTTAATTTTTAGAAATTCTGACTCTGTAAACCCCATTTAAGCTAATGAAAAACAGTTTTAAAATCAACAACTGATTAGAAATGTTTCAAGAACCTTTGTATCAACCTGCTCTATGTCGACCTATATCATTACAGAAAATATCTACTTTGAAGGAAGAGCATCAAGAGACTATCTGGTGAGTTCCCTAGAAAGCACAGGGTTTGCAGCCTTTATGGCAAACATTAACAGGTTATAGAACATCTTCTAAATAATTTGAGTAAACTTCTAGTCACTTTACTATAAATTCTACAGTCTTATCTGCTTGTTAGTTTGGCCTCTTTAGTTCCTTTCAGTCTACTGTGAAGCATAGAAATAAACATGCTAAATTAAGCTAAAAAGAAAGTTGTTAGTCCTAAACTGAGAAAGACGAATCAGAGTTTTCCTAACATGAAATCAGTTTATGTAATTCAAAGATAAAATTAAAAGAGTTTAGTCACCTTTAAATTTAATAGAACAAATATGTTGCTATTGCAATATACCAAATAGATATAAACCAAATATTGTTATCGCTCTAAAATGATTAGAATATTGTTTCATATGGATCAATGTTTTGTTAAGGTCATTCTAATATGGGGGCAGGTGAGCCCATAGCACAAGGGACAAAGGGTGGGACTGTCCCTAGGGATAGAAATTCTCTCAGGTTAGGGTGAACTAAAAAGGCCTCTCCCAGGATGCTCTGTTTTATTATGCAAATGTACCCCAGTTCTGCTTCCCCGGTTGGCCAGTTGACCTCCCGCCCCTTTATACGTTATCTGTTCTTTCCCTAGAAAATTCTCCCTTCCCCACTCTCCCATTGGACTTTGTTCCTCGCCACTCCCTCAGATTTCCCCATTGGCTCCCGTACCCCAGTCCTGCCTATGTACCACCCCTGTGCCCTCAGACCATTGGTCTCTGATGCTTTCCCCGCCCTTGTATATAACCTTGAACCTTCTATTGTTCTATGTCTTTTGTCACTGGTCCCCTTCGCATGTGGGGCTGGAATAAACCTGTGCTGTGGAAATTCTACACAAGGACCCTTCCTGCCTCTTTGCTGTCGGTTTGTCGAAGAAGCTCTCCGGTGCGTGTGTGTGAGTGTGTGTGAGTCAGTGGCTTGCCGAGCGACTTTCTGTTGGAGTCAGTTCGGAAGGTAGTGGCACCCCACCAGAACACCCACAAAACCGACATTCTAAAAGCATACATTTTAATTTGCTTTAAAAAGCATGATTGAGGGTAGTAGAAAAAACCCAGTGCATTTCTGCTACAATTTTTTTTTTTTATTCTGTAAACCTGCACTTTTCAAAAAAGCAATTTAGTCTTTAGTTGAGTGCTTTTCCTTATTACAGTTTTATATCTGGAGTTCCTCTGGGAGGAAAAACAAACCTTGCTTAAAGGTAAAAGCTGCAGGTCAAGAGACAGCATCACCAGCATGTTTAGCATGTTAATCTCAGCATTTCAGGAAAAGCTTTGTTAATTCTGGCAGCCAGTCATTAAAAGCAGAGCTGCATAATGCTCAAGATAACCATATGCCTTATTTTCTGTAAAGAGAACATAATGTCATAGGTTTGTTCTTTCCAGTTGTGTGAGGATTTTTTTTTCTCTTTTGTAGAAATGGTTGTATTGACAACATCACATTGGGCATCTTCTAATGCCAGATTTCATTCATAAAAATGTCCCAGAAGATCGGTCTCTTCCATTGTTCCTTCTCTCCATAACCATTTTGTTAAACGCCACTCTTGTGAACCCTCCCTTTCTAGCAACATCTATGCTTTCTCTAGATCCTTTGGACAGTCTCCCATTTGCTCCTCTTTCAGCTGGAATTGAAATTTTAAGTACTATAGCACATGTAATTCTGACTTCTAAAAAAGAACTCATTGTGGTTTTCATGCCTTTTTCTTTTCTCCCTCATTTTCCTGTCTTAAAGTATAAAAATTGGGGAAGTTATCAATTATACTGAAAAATTTGAGGTTGTGTTATTTCAGTCCACTTTATATATATATATATGTGTATATATACATATATATATAGTAAGAGGTAGAGATATTTGACCATTAATTCATTAAATAGATATATATATGTGAGTACATTGAATTATTTTTACATCTTTTAAGAATCAACTGCATTAAGCTGCATGATTTAGACAGCTTCAGCTGGATATCTTACTGATTTTCACCTGTGGTCAATTCTATCTGTGTGCACTGGCTGCAAACTGGTGAAAATGACCACTTTTCTGAATTAATGTATCTTTACATTCTCTTTGTTTTGATGTAAAGAAATAAAACAGATGACAGTGAAAAACAGGAATCTGATGTGGAACCTTACAGTTGAGTTTGTAATGGAAAAACATGACACAGGCAAAACTGAGGCATGGTAAGTGGAGGAAGACATATCCCATATAGTATGAGAAGTTGTACCACAACAACTGTCATGAAAAACTCTTAGAGCTATTTCTGAATGGCTGAATTTTTTTAACTATCTCTTTATAGTATTCTGCTCTTAAAATGTCACATATTATTACTCTCTAACTGGCTTATTCATTTAGACTGATGTGGAGTGCCCTCGGGGCTCACCTGTGGCCTGAATAACAACAGATGTTAAGACAGAAATGTGAATATACACAATGTGTGTCAGTGGGACTCCCAAAGTTCTTTATGAGGGTGTTTTCCCCCAACATGTGAAAGAAGACAATGACCATCAACCATGTGAGAAACAAGGTCTCACTCTTAAAATTTTTAAAGATTTAGCAACAAAACAAGACAATAGGGGACAAGCGAAAAAGCACCTCAGAGTAGAGAAAGCAGCGCTGGGTGTTTCCGCTGTAGACCAGCTACCGCAAAAAGACCCCGCCCTGTTGTGGGATACAGTTTATATGTCCTTCTGAACTTGCATAACTCCTCCCGGTCACCGCCCCCTTCATGTTGTTACACTGTCTTTGTGTCTCCCGTCTGATTGGTTGACTTGTCGCCAGAGTATTCGTGTTGGTGGAATGGTCTTCCAATTGTTATGCTTTGATTATCCCTTTATGTTAATTTTATAGCAGAGGTCAACGCCCACTCCCCCTCCTACTCTGTGGCTGAAACTTATTTGCATTATAACCATGAACTCACAACCATTAACCAGTAACTTATTTAACATTAAAACTTTTCAACAGATTATGCTTTATAAACATACATTCCAAAAACCCATTATGAAAGCCAATTCACTGAACCTGTGTTTCTCACAATCAGATTAAAAAGTAGTTACAGATTCACAGAATGGTTTGAAACAAAGACTTCAGCCTGAAAAAAGGCATAATTAACAGTGGAGAGAGACCTTGGAGTGAAAGCACCAGCACCTGCTGCTCTGTGCCAACACTGCCAATTATCAACTGATGTGAAATACCTGTCCCCAGATACTGCAGTAAGAAAGCAGGGTGTGGCACACAGAGACCCACACTCAGAGGATGTGAACCTGAGCTTGTGGAGTGCTTTCTCTCTGGCGTGGAGATCTCAATAAGGTGTTTGGATATGCATGGCTTTGCCTAAAGCAGGAGCACCCTCAGAAGGGATGTGCAAGGAGAGTAGCTCTGCGTGTGTGTCTCTGCCAAGAGGTTTTCAGGGTTAGCAACACAAGAATGTTGAGAAAATTGTGGGTAGATATTTCAGAAGAGCCTAGTAAGTGGTTTTCCTTTTGAATTGCAGATAGTGATCTTGAATCTATAGTTCACTGATTGCTGATTAATTATATGTCATTAATAAATCAATAAACTATTCAGTCTTGGTTTAGTTTAAACTATAGAGTATATTAAGAGGGTGGAAGAGGGAGAAGGGGGAAATATTTGTGGTAATGACATTTGTCTTCTCAATTCACCGTTATGCATGGTGGAGCCCTGCTTTCCTGAGGGTGACTAAATCCTTGCTGGCCCATGGGAAGCGCTGAATTAATTTGCAGTGGACATTGTCTACCTTGACTTCAGCAAGGCTTTTGCCACTGTCTCTCATTAAATCCTTATAGGCAAACTCAGGAAGTGTGGGTTGGATGAGTGGACAGTGGGCTAGATGGGACAGGGAACTGGCTGAGTGGCAGATCAGTTGTGATCAGTGGTACAGAGTCTAGTTTGAGGCCTTTCACTAGTGGTATCCCCCAGAGTTCTATACTGGGCTCAGTGTTGTTTATTTTGATCATCAATGGCTTTGATGGGGGAGTAGAGTGCCTCCTCAGCAACTTCAGGGATGACACAAACTTGTGAGGAGTGGCTGATATCTGAGAGGTCTGTGCAGCCATTCAGAGGTACCATGGTATGTTGGAGATATGGGCAGAGAAGAACCTTCTGAAATTCAACAAAGGCAAATGCAGGGTCCTGCACCTGGGGAAGAATAACCTCATGCACAAGTACAAGCTGGGGGCTGACCTGATGGAAAGTGGCTCTGTGGAGAAGAACCTGTGGGTCTTGGTGGATAACACATTGTCCATGAGCCAGCAGTGTGGCCAAGAAGGCCAAAGTAATCCTGGGATCCATTAGGAAGAATTTTGCCAGCAAGCTGAGGCAGGTGATCCTGCCCCTCTACCTCAGCCATGGTGTGGCACATCTGGAGTGCTGTGTCCAGTTCTGGGCTGCTCGGTGAAAAAGAAAGACCAGGATCTCCTGGACCAGGTCCAGCAGAGAGCTACTAAGTTGGCCAAGGGTCTGGAGGATCTCTCTTATGAGGACAGGCTGAGGGAGCTGGGCCTGTTTTGTCTTTAGGCAGCAGAGAGGGGATCTCATCAATGTCTGTAAGTACCTGAAAGGAAGGTATCAAGAGAATGGATCCAGGCTCTTCTCAGTGATGCCAGCCAATAAAACAAGAGGCAATGGGCAGGAACTGATGCACTGGAGGTTCCACTTGAACACGAGGAAGAACATTACTGTGACGGTGACATGAACTAAAACAGATTGCCCAAGGAGAGTCTGGAGTTCTCTCCCTGGAGATATTCAAAAACCTTCTGGATCCAATCCTGTGCCATGTGCTCTAAGATGACCCCACCTGAGCAGGGAGCTTGGACCAGATGACCCACTGTGCTCCCTGACTGATTCTATGATTCTGTGAATTCCTTGTTTTTCTTTGCTTGTGTACAGGGCTTTTGCTTTCCCTATTAAATTGTCTTTATCTCAACCCATGAGTTTTCTCAATTTTACTCTTCTGATACTCTCCCCAGTCCTGCTAGTGGGAGGAGTGAGTGAGTGAACTGAAACATTTATGAAGGCACATGCTAACAGAATGAGTGACAAACTTAGGTTTTAGTCTGAAGTATTAAAAAGAAGATTGTCATTTTTCTACTCTTTGCTGTTCAAATCTGTCAGCTTACTTATCACACCTTCCAATCAGTATCTGATCACTTACCCTCAAAATGGGCAAAAATAACCAGAGAGCAAGTGATTGTAAAATAATGCCAGATGCAGTGCTTAAAAGGAATCGCTATCACTTTATTCTAACTTCAAAGAAACATTTAATAATTGTGACCATTACTGAACCCCAAAATAGCACTAAGATTTGAAATTTCAACATTAAGTTTATTTCTCCTATTGGATAGACTGTTGTTCTACATTAGCTTTCTTAAACCATGATCTGTTGACTGTTGCTTTAACAAGAAAGTTGCTTTAAAAATAACAGAAAAATCAAAGGTGAGCAAGAAGAACATGTGGAAAGTAAAGCTGATGCTAACATTTAACAGCTTATCACTCTCTACAACTACCTTAAAAGAGGTTGTAGCAAGGTAGGGGGCAGTCTCTTCTCCTGAGTAACAAGTGACAGGACCAGAAAATTGGTCTCAAGTGTCAGGGGAGGCTTAAATTGGATATCAGGAAATATTTCTTCACTGAAGTCCTGGTCAGACAATGGAATAGGCTGCTCATCCCTGGAAGTGTTCAAAAGATGTGTGTAGCACTTGGGGATATGGTTAGTGGTGAATGGAGTGGTGCTGGGTTAATGGTTGGACTCAATGACCTTAGAGGTCTTTTCCAGTCTTAAAGATTCTTTGAGTCTATGTTTTATCCTCCGAAGGGAAAGGCCAAACCCGTAGGTGGGTTATTTTCCTTTTGTACTGACAAAGAGCACAGCCAGCATAGACTGTGTACCTTCATCGCCTCTCCACAGTGCCTGACAAACTCAATGCAGAGATTTGTGGATCCCTCCCCTACCTGTGTACAGGACCAAAAATAGTTTTCCTCTATTGACTCCACATAAAATAATGTATCTTACAAGCTGGATCGTCATATTTTTGTCTTTAGCTTTCTTTTCACAGCCCAGTGCTCTGCTGAGGGACATAGAGTCCATTCAAGACTAAGTCGCCATACTTATTTCTGAAAGCTTAACTATTTGTTAAATAGACATGAGTTCTATCTGCATTTTAGCCTCTACTCAAGTTTTTTAAAAAAGGGAAAATATTTGCCTAAGACCTTCAGGAAAAGACTAGCAAGAAAGAACACCAGTCAGTGGGCTGTGATCCCTGAACTTCCCTAGCAAAATTCAGGCTGAAAAACCTCTTTGTCAAAATCAAGATATTTCCCATTATTCACAAAAGCTCCTAATCATCCTGATTAACCATCTATTCTTAAGCATTCAAATTCTGCAGAAAAATATTGAGTTATTGCTGACAGCTATGAAATCCATTTATCTCCATGCATAGTAACTGCAGCTGGGACATTCTTAATGTGAACGAAACAAAAAGCTTGAACTGAGATCTTCCAGGAAATATTTCTGAAGATTGATTCAAGTTAAAAGAAGATGCTGAGGCAAATACATATCTTGTGGTTTAAAAATAACAGCAAATCCCATTCTTCAGAATAAAGTATGCATAGAATATTTACCTATACTGTTTTCACAGCATGAAAGAAACTTCACTTGCTTAAAATCTAAGCATGTAAAGTCTTCACTAATGACATAGTTTGGCCAATTTGTTTGCTGATATATATTTTAGAAATTATAGATTTTTCTGTGAATCAAATGCATAAATCCTGCTGAGTTGATTACAAAATATATGAGAATTCTTAACTTAGTGTCTCTTCAAGCTTAATCTGCCATCTAAAGAAACTGTCCAGGCAAAAAGAAGCATCCTCAATGATATCACCCAGCTTGCTTGGAAAGAAATCTTAGTGGCTCTGATATTCAATGGACATAATTTTCCATTCATCTGGAAAAATCCTCATATTTATGGTAAGAGAATTCTGTTATTTTATTCTATTATTCATCATACTGCAAAGAAGAAGTATAACAATTCTCCAGTGATAATGTAAGAGGAATAAATGTGAGCCAGTAAACATTAAAATTAATTATGCCTTTGTATCTTAGAAAAGTCAAATTAGCATCTTAACAATAATGGTAATTGCATGTTTTCTACTGCACATGAGTTTCTCACCTTTTCCACAATGCATAATGCAGTCAAACACAAAATTTGCTGATTTCAATGGTTCTTAGAAAATAATTGTGATCAGAAATTTTATTTTCAAGAAAATGCTGGAGCGTCAATGATAATTACTCATAAAGCTGTCAGACCAGTTCTTCAAGGACATTACACAGAGTAATACAATAGAGTAAAATTCCAGACACTGCAAGTCTAATTGGGTAGAGAGGTAAATTCTACCTTGCAGTCAGAACAAAATTCTTGGCCCATACCTGGTTTTTATCTTTCCTTTCTGTGATGAAGTCAGAGGAAGAAAATAACCCAACAGAGTTTTAGGTACAAGACAGTTAATTTTAAAAAGGATAGGTATGTGCAGCATGTAGCTAAGTGTGTGCCAAGTGGAACCTGCATTTACCTAGTGTTGGTGGACATATGTCTGTCTGAACTAGATTACTCACTGAAAAGGAGGTGTGTGGATTTTTTGGGACAGTAGTGGTGGGTGTTTTTTTCTTTTTTTTCTTTTAGTTCCAATGAAATGCAGAGATTTCCTCTGGCATTTGACCTTCTGTCTGAAGCTAAGGCTGATATAGCAAAGATCTGAAAGACTTATTAAGACAATATCTTACTTTTTTCCTTGTCTTTTTTCATAATAATGCTTTCACGATCACAACAATGTCTAAAGAATGGGCTAAAAATAAATCAATTTAAATATGTTTTCTCAATGTATGATTTTTCTGTCATTCCACTAACTGGGAAGAAATACCACTGTAATCAGAGCTTTCTAAGTCTAGATACCCAAGGGTCAGTGCTGACTAACACTGCTGTTTGAGGTGAGGTTAATTAATTGTGATAAAGATTAATTAATCTCTCCTCTCTCTTTGAAAATAATTTTTGTGATGAGACCATGACAACTATTAATCCATATCAGACTTATAAATGTAGAAATAGTAAAGGGTGAAAGGCAGACGAGGATTTCAAGAACATCGTCGTAGAAAAAATAAACTTCTCTAAAATGAAGACAAATTCTACTTTACTTTACAATGATCTGTTGATTTATCTGGCACTTTTAGAAGGAAGCATGCTTGGAAACATGACTAATGGCCATAATAACATACATATCTACAAGCTGGGATCCAGTCTTACAAGGCTTTGTTTAGAAAAGTCTTACTGCTATCAATAGTGACTCACTTTAAAAGAAGTAGAAGGTACTAGCCATTTAAGTATTTAAGTGGAGGCTGCTTGCCTAGACTCAGATGACTGAGGCAGAGTTTCCTTTCCACTGTTTAAGCTCTTTGCAATCTATGTATCCTAGAAGACATACAAAGAGCATGGCTAATAGAATAAATAATTGCACCAGTTTTACTGTTAATTACAGAATCAAAGTGTCTTGCAATAATGTATTTGGTGGCAAGAAGACAGACAGAATTGGCTAGAAGAGATTACAGAAAGAAGAAAATGCAAAATCAAAATGAGAATTAAAAGAGAAAAACCACCAGAAAACCAGTAACACGACAAACCCACAAAACCCCACAAAAAACCCGAAGAGCCAACCAAATAACCCCCCAATCATAAAAATGCTCCCCATTGTGCCTTAAATGGAGTTGTTCCTATATATACACTTGAAACCTGACCACCTATGGTATGGCCTGTCATTAGAATACAATGATGTCTGGAAAAAATAGTGCAACTCCATGCTCTTGGATAGTTAGACTAATAAAAGTGGGGGTTTTTTTCCTATGCATAGGAGTTATGACTATATATTTTTCATATATACTTATACAACATTTTGAAAATCTTCCCTGCTCAAAAGCTGCAGTAAAAAAAACCACCAAATCCACACTCTCATCTCTCTCCCCCCAGAAAACCACAAAACAAACCCCAAAACCTAACCGCAAACTTTTGGAAATAAAATGTGAAAATTAATGTCAAGTAATTATTATTTTACATATTTAATTTTAATCCATTTTTTAATTTAATAGATAGTGGTCAAGAATCACTTGAATATTTTTAAAAGTGTGTTGTAACTACGTAGTTTAAACAAGCTGTGTTTTCTCAAACTCTGATATTTGCTGCTACTTAGAGCTATCTGAATCAGCCTGTTACACTTCAGGCTTGAGAAGAAAGTGAAAACCTTAACCAAAAGCAATTCAAATATGTTCTTACTGAAAAATGAATCGTTATGTTTAGAGTATGGTGCCCATATTAGTGCTGGTATCTCTTGAATATCAAATAAATAACTATGGAAATTCTGTTCAAAAAAATACTCTAACATGAAATGTCAGGAATTTATATTTTAAAAAACACATTCAAAGATTAATATATTTTAAACTATTCTATTTCTAGAATTACGTTCTAGAATTAAGTTGACTTAAAAACATAATTAGAACCTATGATTGCAATTTAAATTTCCCAAGTTCAATTACCTCACAGCTCAGTAATATCTTTGGAATTTTATTTTTATGTCCTCTGTACAGCTGAGCAGCAGGCTGCCAGGGCTCAGTGAGGATGGGTGCTTCCAGGGAAACACACAGTGGGACCTCAGGGTCTGTCCCACCATCCCAGCCAGGAGCAGGCAGCTGGAGGCACAGGGCTAATCCCAGCGCCAGGATTCAGGCACCTCACTGGAGATGCAGATGTGCTGAGGATGTGGGTTCAGCAGCGCCCACGGGCGAGGCAGGGGCTGAGGGCCCTGGGGGACTGACAGGGGGTCTTTAACCTAAGGCCGTGTGAGTGGCGTCCTGGGCTGGGCAGGGACAGGCAGACCAGGCAGTACCTTCAGTACCTGGACAGGGAATTCACAAAGCCATCATGCAGCAAATGAATTCATAAACTTCATACTTTTGAGAATTTTGATTATAGAACTTTTTACTCTTCTTTAAAACAAAGAATATGCACATTAAGAAATAATAGATATTCTAGACAGACATTTGTCCAAAGCCACCAAGAAACTCTGTACAAAAGTGGGACACAGATGTGCTGCCAGATTCTCTGAAGCCTTTTTGTTTGTCAAAAGGAGAACATTTTCATGTTCAGTATGCTCACATTTTTTGCATGGCCAGCAGGTGAACTAGAGAAAAATATGAGGAACCCTAAGAAGTCTTTCTAATTTACACGTACAATATTTGATTAAGAAGAAATGTAATTGCGTTGTATACACACACACACATACATATATGTATATATTCCAAGTCTTATTTCTAGTTGTTCTAAAGAGAAGAATGGGAAGTTCTTCTCTAGAGCCAACATCCAATGAGGCAGAGTGGGTTTAAAGTATCTGCTGAGTAGTTGACACTTATAAACTGTCCAGGCATACGTAAAAACAATATTTAAAAATGGTAGTATTGTATACATCCTTGAGATAAGTAGACTGCACTCCCCTGGTCTCTGCTTTCTTAATGACATCAACAGATCAAAAAGTTCATGCTGTTAATCCAATCCAGAGCCTATAATCTTTCCCCAACATCATATTTCTATTTTTATTAACTTCTATTAAAAGAATTAAACAGATTTGTTGGGTACTTCACAAACATATAAATTCCATTACTGGAATAAATTAAACAAACTTTCTTAACTGTTCATATCATTTTAGTGTACCTACTTGGTGGAAAGCCTGTTTTCATTTTAATCTTTTTGTGATGAATTCCACTTTTGGTTGCTCAAGAAATGTTTTTGATTTCATGTTCAGGTACTGAACTTCCTGGTAAAAATGTCTCAGGATGAAATCTTTTGTCACGTATATTGCAACATAAGAATACTTTCTTTATTAGAGATTGTAGGAACGAAGGCTTAGTTACTTTGTTACTTGTTTGTGCACAGAGCAAGACATATGTCATGCATTCACACAAAAACCATAATAATCTGTTATTGAATAACAATACATCTATTTTTTTGAAGAGATATAAAGCAGAAATAGCTCTTTAAGCCCATTTAAAATAATTTTAACTGATATAATTATATTCCCTGCATCTCTTTCAAGTTGTAGTGGTTCTGCACTACAAAACATTAGCATTTGACTGTGTGGAGGATGACATTTAAAATTAACTTTTTATTCTCTTAATTGCCTTCATTTTTCTTTTGGTAAGATGAATTCCCATCACTTAATTACTTCAAGTGCACCAGCTGCAAAAACACTTGACTTTACCAGAGGGCCGAAAAAAGCAATCCAGACAGATATGCTATTTAGGAAAGAAAGAAGAACCTCTTCACATATAATTTTGGTAATTTTTTTTCAATAGAAAGTGACTCAAAAAGGAAAAACATTTTACCTAAAGCACTACAATACAATTAAGTTCCCAAATTCAGTATACACAGAATATTGCTTCAATCTAATGAAATTTGGCTTTTAGAATTTAAATAATAACTTATTGGTCATAAACTGGAGAAAAGTTACATAAATCCACTCCTTATTTACTCCCAAATGCTTGGTTACAGACTGGAAAACAGTCAACCAACCTACATTCAACTTTGTTTTCTGGAGCTGCACAGTTCCAGTTATGTAAATTGTTTTCTAAAGATGTCTTCTTTGGCTACTGTTTACTAATTTTGAACAACATGTCTTTACAATTTTTCTCTTTACTGTTGCTCTGACAAGTTCTTTTATGAAAACCGTGCCTGTCTGAATTTGGCAAAGTACCCAAAAAGGGGACAAAAAGCTGTAGCCAAGATCATGGGAAACAAGTGCTCTGTGCAAAAAAAGACATAGCATTTTCAATCTGATGATTCAATATGAGAAACTGGTAAATTAATTTAATTAATTTAATTTAATGGTAATTAGTTAATTTCTAGTAATTTAAGGTTATTAAAATTTCACATTTAACTTAAAAGGCAAGAACATTTTTCATTTTACAGTTTTCATGCCAGATAGGAAATTTTAACCATCTGACAGGAACAACATTTACTAGACTGTGTAATTAACCATAATTAAATTACCAGATGGATCAATATCCTACATCTCTGCTTGCAGAATGGGTGCTTGGACTACAGACCAGCTGCAGTGACAGTATACTCTCAACATATGCTGATATCCTGGTATCTTGATCATTCCTACTGAGATGTGCAATTATACTTTTTCTTTCTACCAGTGATAAATGAAAATTTCAACTATGTGATTCCACAGCTTTCGGACAAATAATATTAAATCTAGGGGTGGCAAGTGGGGAAAGCATCTTTGAGAATAAGACGATTTGTGTTGTCTATTGAACAGTCAAGAGTTACATTTTGATTCCAAACTGGTATGGTAGATGTGCAAAAAATACTACACCTCCAAAAACATTGCATGCGTGGCACAAGGTGACAGGACTACTAGCAGTATCTCATTTCAAAAGAACGAAGCAAACATCCACATGACATGATTATCTGATCTGTGTTTAGGACAAAGGGTCAAGCTGGGTAATGATTTTATACCTACTTATATGGGCTATAATATAATATAAATGCTATAATAAATTATATTCTGTCAGTGAAAGTGAAAGTGTGCATACTTAGGATAAATCATCCTGAAGTAATTACTAAGTGGTATTTTACAACTCTTACTTTAAATGGTCTGTTTTTCCTCTGAGTGCAGTATGTTGATGCTGAGTAAGTGATTACTGTAGGGTATTAAGCTGGTAGTATTCTATTTGTTTGTAAAGCACTTTGTGATCCACTAGCATAAAACACAAAATGCTATCAGATGTGTAGATGTTTCTTATGGAATGAAAATAAGGGCATGAATTACATATTGTGCAATTCCTGTCAGTTTATGAGAAAGCTTTAGGACAAAAATCCTTCTGAGACAGCAGTAAATGGCTATATAGGGCACAGCAAAATAAACACAATGCTACTGCATGTAATGGAAGATTTCCCTTGAGTGAAATATATTCAGGAAAAAAGACAAAAACAACCAACCAACTAACAAAAAAAACCAAACAAACAAACAAAAAAAAGCAACAACAACAAAAAAAACTCAACAGGTTTTCTTTTGGAAGAAAGAATTACTTGAAAAGGGAACTTGAGAGTAAATGAAAATTCGAATTTATCCAAAGTAGTCTAACAGAAGTGTGGCAGCTAAAAATCTAAATTGTATGGGAGAGGAGACTTACTTTTAGCTATACCTAAACAGGGAAAATAAAGACACCCTCCAAACTCTCTAAAGTAGCAGAGTATTAACAGTGTTTAGAACTGACAGCACTCTGGTCTGAATTAAGGAAGAAGCCTATACTGCAGGCAGTACTTCATGATCCTCTGCTCATTTAGAGACAGCATTGAGACAGCTGTGAGAGTCATAGGCACTCATTATTTAGTTTCTCTTGTAGCTAGCTGTTGCCAGGAAATTCAGTTCTATCCTTGTAAAGTTAGTGAGAGTTACCCTTGACTACCATTGTGACACCATCAGGAGTACAGATCACAGAACCACTGAGTCATTTAGGTTGGAAAAGACCTCTGGGATCGTTAAATCCAACCTTTGACTGATCACCACTTTGCCAACTAGACCATGGCACTAAGTGCCACATTGAGTCATTGCTTGTGCACCTTCAGGGATGGTGACTCCACCACCTCCCTGGGCTGTTCATTGCAATGTTTAGCAACCCTTCCCATGAAGAAATTCCTCCTGATGTCCAGCCTGAACCTTCCCTGGCACAGCCTGAGGCCATTTCCTCTTGTCCTCTCAGTGGTTGTCTGGGAGAAGAGACTGACCCCCACGTGGCTACAGCCTCCTTTCAGGGAGCTGTAGAGAGTGATAACCTCCCTGAGCCTCCTTTTCTCCAGGTTAAACAACCCCAGCCAATCCTTGTCTGCTCCTCATAGGACAGGCTTCCTGTTGGGGAGATATACATCTGATCCTGCTGTAATGGGCAAGTAATGAAGTGGTTTCAGCAAAATTTTAATATGATTAAGGCTGCATTACCTCTTTGATGTCTTATTTTGCTGTTTCCCAGTGGCAAAATAAAATTACATTGTAGAGTGAATCTTAATCTTTGTAGAAATTTCTGATATGATACCTTGCTCTCCTAATATATGGCTAATTCTGGAAAAACCCAGGGATAGCCAAAGCCATGTGAGGTCCTCTCATAGAAATAAGGGTATCCTAACATTTTCTAAGTAAGAAAGTAATTTACATTACAATAAGTAATCCATGATCATGCACACGAATAATAACTATAAAATCACAAATCTTCTTATTCTTTTGGTTATTACTTACATATACAATCTTATAAATACACAGATAAATTTTTAATACACATACATTTAGTTCTGAGCCACAGCCACTGCTTTTCACAACAACACTAAGAATGCTCAAGAATCATTATGTCTCTAAAAGACTTTTTTTGGTCTATTTTAACTATTTTGTTTTTCTCCCACATGCTGAAGTGATCTCTGAATCAACAATGTCTCCTCCTAACCCAAGCTCATGCTTTTCTCATCTTCATGCTTTAAGGAAAATTCTCTGAGAACAGCTGCTCCCACGGTACTTCAGTAACAGGACTCTGAACCAAACTACTTAAGTGCACTCAGTGTGTCAGGCAGAAAGCCTAAAAAGGGGGGGCAGGTGGGAGGATGGGGGGGTGGGAAGCAATAATCCTGTCAGTTCTGAAATTGCCTTTACAATATTTTATAGCTATTTTGATATAAATGCTGGAGCATGCAAAATGGAACAGACTTAGGAAGGAAATCTTGTACTTTAAAAAGTGATGTTTAAAGACTAGTATCACCAAGCTGCTGATCATTTAGAAGACATATGAAGTACACCTCTCTGCCTTTCAGACTGTGTACCTGTGAAGGGGACATTTAACATGCAGGTCTTGCATTCCCTACAGCATTGTTGAGAATGAGTGAGGAGTGTCTAAGGAAGATGACATCCCGTATGCATTCTACATACAGCTGCAGCTGACATAAAATGACATGGAATCTGAGGCCTGTTTGTATAGCTCTCTTGATTTACTGAGTAATATTTCAGGTGAAAAGAATGTTGTAACAGTGTCCAGAGATCTCAAATCATAACGATTTCTATTAGGACTGAAAATCAGAAAAAATTAGACAACTCTATCTTTTTTCCCCTTCACTGGTATTCTGAAACACTACATCTTATCATGTTGATAGGACTAGCTATCCTAGTCCTAACATTATTTTGAAGAAAGTTATCTATAGCAGTGTTTTGACCACAGATGGTTCTTGGGTTTCTGTTTCACTTTCTTTTTGATGATATTTTTGATCAATTCACCTTTTCTACTTTTTTGCTGCAGAGGGAAACATAACCAGTGTTTTCTCTGGAATATGCAGTTACAGCACTTAAGAGTACTGAATTCCAATCCAGCTCTTTAAGCGTTATGTGTCTCTCTCTTTGATGTCTCATAAAGAGAAAAATGCTTTGTCTGATAACAAATAGTTTCATTCTGGTTTTGAACTATCAAGCCACCTGTGAGTTTCAGAAACACAATGCAGTTCAATAAGTCTTTTCCAGGATATCTGGAAATGTTTTGAATAAAATCAGGTAATACACAGGTATGCGTTTTATGGTTTCATTCGTACCCATCATCAAGATAGAACAGTTAGTTACTGTCACATTTGACCTCAATTTAGAATCACTGATTTTGTCTGCGTAATCTCAATCATAAGCTTTCAAAAGGTTAACAGATATATACAATGTTGTTTTAAAACACAAGATTCAATTCATCAAAGTCATGCTGTAATGCATGTGGGGTTCAACATAAAGGGGAGAATTTTAGGGTAAAGAAAGAGGAGGAAAAGACAAAATTAATCCATTGCTGAGTCAGTGGCTATAAGGACTGGGAAAGATGGCATCAAATCTACCAAAGAGGTGAAAGAGAGATGGCAAGAGATTCTCCAAATAAAGTAAAATGAAAGTAATTTTTAGAAGAGAAAGACAGAACCTGCTGGGTACTCTTGTAGTTGTTAAAAAAACCAAAATGGTTTAAAAAGTTAACATCTGTCAATGTATGGATTTCTCTCAGAGAAATGTAGCCTAAGAGACACAGTGCTCAGAGAGAATCAATGACAGAAAAAGGTTCCACAAAAGGTCTGCTAAGTGAAGTATTTAGGTTTGACTCTTGTAGTTTTTGTTTTTTTCTTTACCATCCATGCCACCTATAAACATTTGAAGTTTCAGTGAAATATTTGAAGTTTCACTTTCTCCATCAGTTGTTGAAAGTTAAAAGTTTTACTAGAATTTTGCCTTGTTCTGAAAAAAAGACAACTATTCATCTTCCTGATGACCATGCATACCTAGTTGGGTAAATCCTCTTCAGGTCCTCACTGCAAAATACTTTTCCTTGATTACACAAAGAAGGAAATGAGGGATATTAATTCTCAATATTTTGCCAAATGTTTATCAGTGACTTAATCTTCAGGAAAAAAAAAAGTATAAAGACTTAAATATAGGGAAGTGTTGTGGTTTAGGAATGGTATTCCCCAATCTAGCTCTCCCAAGACCTTCCAAACCACACTGCTGCTCGCTTGCTCTGTCTGCCTCCTCTTCTCCCTTCTCCACCCCCTCTTCCACCCTCCTGCACCCTGAAGGTGGCTGGAGAAGAGAATTGCAGGCACAACAGGCAAAGATCACGGGTTGAGGTAAGAACAATTTACTGAAAGCTTAATGAGATAAGAGAACAAACAGTAACAGCAACAATATCATTAACAGGAGTATACAAAAAGAGAGAGTAAGTTCCTCCCCCCGCTTCCAGTGCCAGGCTTTGTTACCCCAGAAAGGGATGCCTCTCCTTCCCAGAAATGAGAAAGTCCATCTTCCCTGTCCCTGGAAATGATGAAATATGGTATTGAAAAACACAGGGTCTTGGCCATGCTCCCTTATCTCTGATCTGGGCCAGAACCAGGACTGGAACTAAATTTTAAATTCCTAGTTTAGGGAAAACGTAACATATTAAAGCAACCAGCTCTGATTTAGAGTGATGCTGTATTTATTTACAAGTAGTACACAGTTGGATAACGTTCTGAACAGTTTCCCATTTTTCTGGCAAGTTTGCACAATCACAGATATGATCTTGCAATTTTAGATAATGAAAGGCAACAACATTGCATGTCTAGAGAAAAGGACAAGGTTGGCACTTGATAGATATTAGACATTGACAAAATGAAAAATTTATCAAAATTTTATAAAGTACTCTGCTTAGCTAATTTTCCCGGTCCAAAGAATTGCTTTTTAATATGCAAAATAAAAACCTGTAGTTTTCAATTTGTTTTATCAGGAGGGTGGCATATCCTGGAACTGGTTTGTTACTAATGAAACTACACTGACTGCCTTTATCCCAGGTAAAGAGGAGTGTATAGGACTGTCAGAGAGCTGATGCATCATTTTCCTTACTGAAGATACCCCTCAGTACCATTCTTCATTTCCACTTAACATTTTGAAATACTGAGGTCTTAAAATCTGCATAGTAAGGTATTTGAATTATTTTTGCTAGCCAGTTCATAAAGAGATATCCAGAATTTTCTGGCATTCTCTAATCTAATCTAATCTAATCTAATCTATTAATTATACCTTCCTTGAAAAAGAGGACTGGACTAAAAAAACCAAAACCAAAACAAAACAAGAAAATAGCAATAACAACCAAAAATCACCACTCAAATCCCCAAACACAAAACCATTCAGAAATTTTCTTTAATTAAGACAAACTGCATTATATAATAAATGGATTACCTATAGTGCTAATACAGTGAAATACCACCATCTTCATGAGACTGAAAAAGAGTAAGCAATAATATGAGTCAAGTAACAGCAAAATGCACTACTACCACCACTACATTCTCTTCAGCATCTTTGTGTAATTCTTCCCACTCCTTCAGATATGAAGTATAAACAGAATTTTTTCTGCCCAACTAGTAAATTTAGCCTACTGCTTACCAATTCAGAAGCCAAAGATCTTTACAGAGAAACCCACTGGAAACATGGAAAACTATAAGCAGTAGTAGTACTTGTTAGCAAAAAGGACTGCATATCAGTTCCAAAAGGAGGAAAAGCAATGTGCCTTCTCTCTGACGTTCCAACATCAGAAATAGTAAGGTGGGTATTAAGAAAACAGAACACACTCCTTTCTTCTTATTTTTTTATTATTATTATTATTGTTAATTTTCTGATCCCATTCTAAAGAATCTTATGTTAGCAGTAGGAACAGTACTCTACAAACATAATAATTTATTTTATATCCTTCCTTAATTCTTACAGAAATTGCATAATTGCACTAGGCAATCTCATTTTGTCTTATACTTTACAAACTTGGTGGGATGTACTTTTAATCAACTGAAACATCTGCATCCAAATCATTGCACTGACAGTTTCTACTATCTGGCATGAAAGTTAATTTAGTTTTAATGGTTTACAAAAAATTTGTTCAGTATTTTTTTGCATCAAAATACATCTAGATATAGAAAATACTGACATTTAGTATTCTAGTCTAAAACTTGTAAATTCAAATTATTTTTATGTAACAGAAGAGCTTGTGATGAAATGTATTCAAAAATAACATATTTTTGTCTCTGAGTAATACCCTAAAATCAACCAAATAATTAATACCATAGTAAGCTAACATGAAGAATGGGCATTTGCCAGAGGATAAATTAGTCTTTAAGTGGGAGACCATTTCTGAGGCACATGTCATGAAACATAGATCCAGAAAGACAGCTCATCAAAAGTGAAGGGAGTGAAACAGAAAGACAAGAGTCTATACTATTGTTTGACCATAAGTTATTTATAAAACTCATTATATAATAAAGCTGAAAGACTAATCAGGGCTGCTGATGTACCACTCTTGTCTGGATAACGTTAAGGTTATCTTTAATTTTTTTCTCTGTTGTTTCTCATATCACTAGCACCTTACACAATTAGCAATTTCTTTCAAATGAATTTACACTCTTCAAGGTAACAAAATTATTTTTCAAAAAAAAATTTCAAAGGTCTTCCCTTTAAAGACATCTGAATGCTATTGATTTGAAATTATGAAGTAACTATATTGCTTTTTCCATTAGCTCCTACTTTTTCCATAAACTCTCAGCAGTGGCGTTTTCAGATCAGCTTTTGCTTTCAATTTACACATCTTACATGGCTAAGATTCAGTCATGACAATAAAAAGGATAGTACTCCAGTCAGCAAAGAAGAATATATTTAGGCTGCTTGAAGACATTATACAATTTTTTAAGCCTAATAACTTATTTTGCCTGTAAGCCATCTGTTCTTTTTCTGTCCCTCAGCCTCCTTGAAGGAAACAAATATCAAAAAACCAAAGAGTCAGTTCATAGCTATGTTGGGAGATAAGATGAAAAAAATAAATAGGTTTATGTTAAGAATTGAACTGAAATTCAGAATGCATGAGTGTAATCCTAGCTGTAGTAAGCCATCCATAAACTTCCAGCATGACAAGGCACTTCCCTATACTCCAATTCCAGTCATCTTCCTTTTCCTATTTTAGGTCATTCAGGAAAGACTGCCTTGTAAAGTAGACAAAATGGAACTTTTCAAAGCACCACTGTAATAACCAGTACAAATTCTTCTACTTGTGACATATGAAACCAGCAAGTGAGTGACAGGGGATGTTTGAGTACCAAGAACGGGATGGAGGGAAGAGAAACAGAAGTTGAACGTTACAATACTAGCATTCCAATACACTTGTTCCAATTAGTGTAAATCAATACATGACTCATTCCTAATTTAATTATTTTAAACTAAAACAGCTTCAACCTGAACAACTTTATAATGATTTCTAGGAAAAGACATAAATATTACAGGTGGAGGAGAAAACTCATGTATGTATCCTACTTTGACACTGTAACCCTCAAAAACATTTTATGTGCAAATAGGGGAATATGACTTTCATGAGACGCCAAAAATTTCCTAGTAGTCTCTGTAAAGTTTCAAAGGCATAACTAATTCACACCATTTTGTATGGTTATTCCAGGTAAAATGATACTTACATTCATAGTCTAATTTATGTAAATAATTCAGAATAAATCTTATTATGAATATACTTAAAATTTGTTATATATAAAATTTCTAGTGCTCCCTTTTGTCTGCTGTTAATCCCTACACTGTTCCCCTGTTCATCTCCTGGAGGATGGTAATGTTAGTCATGGCATTTATTTTGTTTTGTCAGGAAGAAATATGCTATTGATTCTTATGGTTTCTTCTCTATTGTGGTTCCACTTCAGACTATTTTACTATCTTTATATATTTATATAGGTAATGCATTTAAAAATAACTGAAATGTTTCTATATTTTAGATAGTTACTCTTTTTTTCTTTTAGCTACTGTAAACTCAGTTCTGTCCAACTCCCAAATCTGCACCACAATAGCTCACCACTGTTGAATTTTTCATACCTTCAATCTTAAGTGCACAATTTTTTTATCATCTCATTCTTATACTTCTCTGCACCATGGAGGTCTCTGTTTCACTTTTATTATCAAGGCCTCATATTTCATTCTCTACAGAACAATTACTCCTTATTGCTTCATGAAAAAAATACGGTTATACCATAAAAAGATAAGCAAAAGCAGTTTAAAAAAAAGAGTCAAAAGATGCTGCTGCAGGCAAAGAAACTAAAAAAAAAAAAAAAGGAAAAAATTTAGTGCAAAAACCAGTGGCCTGTTGCTAGTAATGGCAATGCTGTATATGCTGGTCTGCAGTCTATAAGCCTGAGTATTGGAGTTACATCAAAAAAGAGTACCTCTTCCTTCTGCTTTTAAAAGAAAGCAGAATCATCTCTGTATTTTTCAGAGGATTTGGTCCTGATGTCATGCTATGACATGATCCTAGAAAACCCTGTAGACTGAAATCTCTCAGGAAAATTAAGTAGAGGAGCAAATGGTACCTAAATCCTGACTGGTCTTAACGTAAGCTATATTCTGAGCTATCCTGCTCTGTCAAGATGCAGTGTCAGTTGTCAAAAACCTTCACAAGAGAAAGAATGTCTACGGACTGAAGGTTCCCCTCAAGGGCATAAAAATTCTCGAGAGGAAGGCAGATTTTTTAAATTTTTGTTGTGAATGCAGTTGAAAATATTGCACAATCCACACTGTAGGTCTATATGAACTGAAATTAGAGAAGTACAACAAAGCAATGAAGAAGAGGAGTACAAATAAGCAACACCTAAAATAAAAAAATTAAAAACTACAGAGAGCACATCATTTAAATATTTTGGCCAAAGCCAAATATGATATTTTGATACACAAAAGGACATGTTGTGCCATCTATTTCTCAGCTCTACACCATGCACACTGGGGTATTATGTAATCAATAAAATAAAATAAAGCAGTATGAAATATATTAAAAAGAACTTTTTTTTCCTGATGTTAGCTCTAGAGATACAGCACCAGTGCTATTTGCATGGATGCTCTTCAGTGAGAATACTTCTCATCTTACAAATCTTGTCCTATTCTTACTGTAGCACTACATTTGATATCACTGTTTTGAGAGCAAAGCTATTGATGCTTAAAACTAAGGAAATTGTGACTGAGCTTAGAAACTGATGAGTTCGGGAAAGATAACAGTCTCAAAGGTATAGAAAATAATCAGCTGGGGAAGATTTATCCAAAACTGTATGCATAAGGATTTCTGCATTCTGAAATAAGACCAAAAAAATACTAGGAATGGTCGAGGAAAAAATATGAAATATATTAATTGCTTTTTAAATAGTATGTCAGTAGTATGTCAATAACCAAGCCGAATCAGAGACAAGTGTGTTTCCATATGAATATGAAATGTCTAAGGGAATAAGGTGTCTGTGGAAGCAAGAAACAAGAAAAAAACCCTGAAATATCTTGCCCATGATGAATATATTAATGAGATAGATGCACCAGAAATTTGTTGACAGCCACTGAGACGATAAATGCAAAGATGAATGTGAGAGCCTAGTATGACAAGAAAGAGAACTTCAATTTCAACAGATGAATATATTCAGAACATAATCTTAATGGACCAAAATACCAATCTTAAATAACAATATATTTTGGGTAACTGTTAGAGAGTGTCTGACCAGGATAGAGATACTGATTACCAGATTCCCAGAGAAGAAAATGAGAACAGACAATAAAGATTTTCTAGATAGCATCAGCATCCTCCTATCAGGCAAATGTCACTCTGGGAAATTAAACAGATAACATTTTAAGAGACTAAAACTATGTTTGTTCTAGGATCAGCTAATCAGGGAGCCCCTCCAGAAAAAAAAGTTACTATAGATTTGATGCAAAACAATGATACTGTTCAAAATCCTGTAGAAGAATACAATTTCATAATTGTGATGGTTCACTTAGATTCAACAGCTCTATAGAAGAATAAAGGACAAAAGGAAGCTCGTAAACAAAGTCAAAAGTAGGAAGAAATTTCAATAAGCAGTTGGATAAGAGATAGGAAAAAGGAGCTAAGAATGAATGTTCAGTTGTTCATCCATCACTGACCGTAACCAGAAGTCTTCCACTTGGGTTTATGCAATTCAGCATAGATATGAATCATTAAAACAGTGTCTGTGCATTAGGTTGTGTGAGGACAAAAACAAATTATGACTTTAACAGTACATACCCCTCTGAGTCACTGCTCAGTGATATAGCAGATGAAATTCAAGGTATATGGAGGAAAAAAATCCCAAACTTTTTTGTACACATATAAAACCAATGTGACCTGAGTACAACCACTCAGGAGGGAAGTTCTTGGCTGAATGTTAAATCTATGAAAATATAAACTCAACCTTCAGAACAAGTCAAAAATAGAAAATCAATTGTTAAGAAGCATTGAGAAAGGAAGCAGGAGAGAGAAGAGAAAATATCCTTATGACACTATTTAAATCCGTGGCTTACCCTCAGTTAATGACACTGTTCCTCAGGGGTTGATGCTAGGTCTGATACTGTTTGACAGCTCTGCTGTCCAAATCCACGGTGAGGAAATGCAGACACTCAGATTTACAGGTAACGCCGAACCAGGAAGAGTGGTTAATATTTTAGAGACTGCTATTCAGAGGGATGTCATCAAGCTGGTGAAATAGGATGACATCTGAAGTTCAAAAATGGCAAATGCAGAGCCTAACTAGCACAGATTAATAAAGTCTGGGGCCTGACTGTCTGGGGACCAGCTTTACAGAGAAGGACAGAAGGGGTCTTGAATAAAATGAGCATGAGGCAGCTGTGCATCCTTGCACTTGTAACAGTGAAATGAAGGGGAGAGAAAGATGCAGTGATGCTCCTTTAAAAGCTCTAACTATTCCTATTCAATGTAAGGTGACAGTTATTAAAGGAATATCATAGTCCTAATTTTGCATTTCTTTTCTTCACAAGTTAAGTGGAAAGTTAAAATTTATGAACACACCAATCTACAACTGAAAAAAAGACAATTACTGAGAGTGGCTCAGGGGAAAGAGTCAGAATAACTCACTTTTTAGGACTCTAAGCTGCTTTGAATCAATAGCAAACAGCAGCCATGGATTATCTCACCTCAAGCACTTTTTAAAGAAGTAGGAAAATGAGAGCTGATTTTTCTCCAAGCTTATTAAAAGGGGTGTATAAACTAATATTTTTATCACAATTGCCCAAAGAATTTCTGTGTGACTAGCAATGATTTTTACAAAGTATAAATTTGAACATCTATTCCATTTACTATGCAGAAGCACATAGTGAGTGCTCAGCAACCTCATCAGGATACTTGAACCCGGAAGGTTTACAATGATTTTTTCCTTTTGTGTGTTACTGTTAAAACTTTCTTAAACATAAGCAGTACTTATTGGAAGAATAAATCTGTGTGGTTTTGACTGAAATTAAATCCTTATCTCAGGTCTTCTAGAAATGTTTGGACTAAGAAAGGGAATGTCATCTCTGTTGAAACACACACATGTACAAGAGACAATAATCTACCTGACTTAAGTATATAATGATCTATTGCATATCTTGGTAACTGTGAAATCACCTAAATTTAGTGAATGAAGACAAAAAAACCCCTTGTGGTGGTGCATCCTGCATCCTCCTCCCTGCCATTTTTCTGTGTATGCTTCATCTATATACTAGGCTACAGAGTGAACCTTGTCAGTGAATTCAGTTAAATTGCACTTTCACAAATTTATATTAAAACCTGCTTTTTTACAATACCTTGGACAGTGATTATTTAATTGGCTGCACCGCTCATTCACAACAAACCATTAAATGCATTAAAAATATAAGCGGCTCTGGATACATGTATAAAAGAAGTATAAAGGAAATAAAAAATTATATTGTTTTCATAATTGCTATATCACAAACCTAAAGTATTTAGAAAGTGCAGGCAAAAGTTAAGCTCCGTGAGTATTTCAGTATCTGAAACATGAAAAAATAAATTTGTGATATGGCCTAAAGTAAGGTGAAAATTGCTTTTCAAGATGCAGACTCTTTCTGTACAGAACTATAGATGTATATGCGATGCTTATTGAATAAGTAAGTATATGTGATTCTTATTGAATAATAAGAAATCAGATTATTTGTAAAGCCTTAAAAAGAAGAAATAAAAAGTAATATGAACTTTGAGGAAAAACTAGTCAAACCACATATCCTTAGGGGTAGAGTTACCATAAGACTGTAAATAACATAGCAATAATAATAATAAATGTAAATAGCATTCAAGATCACTGAACAAGAAATAGAAGTTACAGAGGACATTTCACCAGGATTATTATTCCACTAGATACTGCATAATTATGTGTAGTTAAAAGCATAATACATGTAAGAAATCACTTGATCAAAACTAACTTGAGATCAAGAAAAACTGTCTGACTGTTAAACAAATAATTGCTGAAATTTTCATTACTTGAGAACAACAGGTCAAGAGCAGAAACTGAAATTAACTAAGATAGAAAAATATTAAAGAGAATCTGGCTAACCTGAGGCTGCACTTTATTTGGCTTAAAGGAGAAAGTGCCTCATGTCATACTTTCGCTGACAAAACATGACTAAACTGTGATCTGAAAAAAATCATAAAGATATTCAGGCCCATAAATATGTCAGAGTCAAAGAACTTTAGGATAGTGCTGGACTTTCTTAATCACTTGTGAAAAAGGAATATGAGCTTCTGAGCCAACTAATTTAAAGTCTTCATAGGGGAATGGACAGAAATACAAGAAAAGGCTTTTGAAGAAGTAAAGAGAATAATTTCAAATTCTCCATTAATGAAATTTTATAACCCAAAGGAAAGTCTAGTCTTAGAAAGTGACACATTACAGAGTAGTCAGGGAACCACATTAATGCAGAGAGAATGTCTAAAAGCACTTATGAGCTGTTATTTCTTAGTTAACGAATGAGAAAGAATTAGCACTAGACCTTTACAAAACTGACTAGAATCTTTCACAAGCTCTGTCAGGATAAAAAAAGCTGTACAGTGTCGTGTCTCATCAACTTTGCTTATGTTTTAAATTTCTGAAAGCATTAATTTAAATGGAGAGTGGAAAATTGGTTCTCCAGCATGAACATTTAACTGGGTCTGACACAGTTAGGATCTCCTGCAATGCTTTTCCAAACCCTGCGACAATGCAATTGTCAAACCCATTCCTCCCATGCAGTTAGTGTCCCCTGTAATCAGAAACTGAACCTGGAAAGCCATATTCCATTTTTCTCATCAGAATAATGTCAACTTTTCTCTGGAGGGCCTCTTCAGTTCCCATGTATATTTTCACCCAAAACACTCTGTACTCCAAAAAGACCCTGTCAAGCAAAGCAAATTTGAATACCCACCACTTTCAATACAACTGCATTTCCAGAGTTAGGATGAACTTTAACACATCTCACTTTTAAATTCTTGAGGTCAGGGTGTCTCGTGGGACAGCTGCTCTCTGGGGTTTGGGGACAGCAGGGACTGCCCAAGTCAGCAGGGACTGCCCAAGTCAGCAGGGCAGGGCAGGACTTGGCAGCCTGTGCCATTCCCACCACCTCAGCCAGAGGCAAGGCAGCTGGGGGGCACTGAGGCAGCCCCAGCCCTGGGCGTGTCCCTGGGCACAGGATGAAGCCAGGCAGGGATGTCAGCCCACACGCAGGGGTCAGGAACAGGCCCTGTGAGGGAAACCAGGATCAGATATGGTCCCAGACTGGCCAGGAAGGGTGTTTGCAGGAGGGTTAGGTTTGGTTATGTTCAGTCAACAGCTGGTCACAGACACAATAGATGTTTCTGAGCAAAAACTTTTCTGCACACCCAAAGATGGCTTCTCTGAGTGTTCCCAAGAAATCTCTCATCACTGGGAGATCGGAGGTAACATCTGAGCACCCAGCTGCTGGTTCAGTGGGGATACAGATATTTAACATGATTCTGCTTAAATCTCAAATCTAACAGATGCTCTCAGAATCCAATTAATGTCTCCAATAAGGAAAGAGGGCCTGGTTAGTAGCCGTGTTGAAGATGGTGACTGAGTCACAGAGCAGGAGAAGAGTTTCCAAAGTGTGACAACAAAACAGCAGAGATACAAGTACGGGTACACGGCTGATTGGGTAGAACTCAATCAAAGACATACCAAATTTTAGTATTTTTGTGAGATAGAGAATATCTTTGTTACAGCACCTAGGTAACACATGTATATGTAAGATACACTTTCTGATTGTTTTCAAAGTCAGCTTTTAGCCTTTTATGTACAGCATGAGTTTAATTTGTGATGCTACTTTCTTTTATTAAACTCAGAACAGTGTAATTTTGAATAGTTAAGGTGGCAAAAGGAGAAAGGATCACTTTAGTCTTTCAAAAATACCGGAAAATATTTTGCCTTTGTATTGCTATTGCTCAGGAAAATCACTCAGATCATAAAGGATTCAAATCCTGAGACCAAACCAAAATGCAAAATGGATTCAGTGTGTCTATAATCCTATTTGACTTTGTGTCTGGAATTGTTGCCCTTAGCAATTGCCCCAGAGGTCCTTCCAGGAAGAAGTCTAAACCGTCTTCTCAGTTCAGAGGTGGTCACTTATTGCAGTTATAAAGAAGCAAACAAAAAGAGGTGTGGCAGCCTTGTAGACAATGCCATGAAACACACACATTTCACAGGAGTGGATACCTGCAATCTTAAGAAATTTGAGTTCGTCTGTATCTAAATTTGCCTTGTTGTCTGAGGTTTCCCTTCACTTGCAAAGCAGTACAATCTTGTACCAGAGCTAAACATAGATTGTGCCAGCCTTAAATAAGAATGACAAAAGCTGGCAAGTCTGGTATTGAGGTTGACCTCAAGTCCCATTCTGCTCTGTGCTCCTAATTAGGTTCACCCACAACTTCATTTTAGCAAATAATGTTCCAACCTCTGAACACTTAATACCAGGTGGCATTATTTAACAAGAACTTTCTCATTTCTTATTCAGTATTTAGCTAATCCAAAAGCAAGCAGGACATATGCAATGCCAAAGGTCAGGAAAAAAATGCTGAGAGAATTTATTTTGTCATTAATATTCATGAAATTACTGTAGAAAAACACAATGATTGCTTTGTTATAATCTACACTAGCACTAAACAGATTACAAAATATATATATTTAAGCAGATAATGATAGAAAAAGTAATTTTTTAGGAATATTCTCAGTTACCCAGAACAACCTTCTCTGAGAACTTTAAACATAAAAATAAAGCATAAGAACTGAGGAGAACTAGATGGTTTTCCAGCTATTTAAAATTAGATGTCTTCTCTGTGTTCCACCCCAAGAGAGTATAAGCATAGAAAATCAGTGATTTAAAGTGCAGTTAGTAACTTTTAGTACAGAAGTACATTGAGGTGGCAGAAAGACATAAGCTAAGAATAAGAATTAAACTGTTTCATCTAACTACTCATAGTGCTGTAGCCAAACTCAGCAGAAGATGCTAAGTCAATTTGAGCAGCTAGTACATACGGTGCCTTACTTTTCTATAGATGCAATAATGACAGCACCACCCATACACAAGTTCTCTCGACTGCAGGGCAGGCACATTATTACTTACAACCCACACACAAACATTCATCTGCTTACTAGTGACAACTGAGTTCTGATTATGTTATATATCGGAACGAAAGACAAAGAACTGCAGGCATTGAATAGCTAACAGAATAATTCATTTTTCAGAAGAACATTGAATGTGACAAATAATAGGTTTCAAATGTACCTAAGACATATTTTTGCATATTCCCAAAGCTAGAAAATTCCACATGACAAAATTTGTGGTTAACAACTCCTTGAGTCTGCCTGCAAGCACTTACGTTGTCATCTTTGAGCACAGTAAGAGCAACTGAAAAATCAACAGAGTTGCCCAAGGTTTTCTGAGAAAATTACGCACTGGAGAAAATAGACTGTGATTGTGCTTTAATATCCCAGCAACTCTCAACCAAAGGCTCCAGATGGGAAACAAAAAAATCCCCAATACATTCAATGACTGTATCCAAACACCTAAAAAGAATCTGACATCAGAATCTCTCTTTTATTATAACACTGATATTATTTCAAAATGTTTGTACAGTAATCTACACTTGGCAGAAACTCTGCATAATTCTCTTATTGTACTTGCATTGAATTTCAAAATTTGGCATCAAATCAAATTTTGGGAAGCCATTGTTTCTTTTCCACTGAATCTGATGGCTTACTGATATTCTATTAGACAGCAATATAAAATCAAGGCAAAAGTTAGAAAATTAGAGAGGCACTTGTCAAAGGCTGTTAGTGTAGGGAAAATTAGTATAGCAAATAGCTTTAAGAGCTGCTCTTTAAAATTACAACTTTCAATTCACATTTAGCATTGTAGATGAATTACCTTACTGAACACCTACAAGACTTGCTGAGCACAGTGAGGACAGATGAGCACCTGAAAACTTGGGCTGGAGTTTATGTGAGTGACTTATGCTGATTGGTTCTCTTAATCCTAAGCAGGCTTCTTGTTGTACTTAAATGTGGACATAAGTATCTAATTTTAAGCCTCAGGGTCTGAAGGACATTAAATATGTTTCTGCTTGAAAATGACACTTTGTGTATCAATAATGTTTCACAAAGTTGAGATCACCAAGATAAAAAGAAGACCTGGTCATGCTGAATATATGAATATCTCCAGATTTGCTTTAGGACTAGAGCCCTCACATGAACAATATTCTACAGATGACGAAGTGATGCTTTGCCAACAGACACCAGATGGTTTTTAAGTGACAGATGAGGGTCTACATTTGATAGAGTCAACAAACCAGGCTGTAACATATGTAAAACTAGTAATCCGTATGCATGTTTCAGAGACTAGGAGCTCACTGATGATTATGAAATGTTAGTTCAAAATCATTCTGATTTCAAGACTTACTTTGCCTCAACATTTTCCTGGTTGAAACTGTGTCTTTATCACTTACTTTGAAGTGGCAAATGCTATTGCCTCACATGTGATGAGAGAGAGAACTGAGTGGTCTGATGAGGAAAGGCTTTCTCTTTCTTATGAATGTTACCTCTCAGTGAATGAAAAGAGGATCATCCTATTGACTCACACAGGAATTCTGTTTGATCTTGCAAGAGATGATTACTGAACAGCATTTTCATGTGCCTGGTAATCAGAATAAGGCACAGAACTGCAATATAGGGCCTGTAGACCTCCAGCACAGTGTTAACCTGATCTACTGCTTCATAGGTTGTTGGTAAAAGAAGAAACAAAAACAACATTTTCATTTTTTAAGTATATCTCTCTTGCAGGTATTTGTGGAAAGAAAAGAAAATCAGTCTTCATTTTTATTGTCAAGCAACATTTTATCTAATTAGGTTGCTTTAGTAGCAGAAGATACTATCTCGGAAGACGTATTTTTATTTCTGCAAGGGGTAAATTTTGGTATTAGTTGAAAGTTCTTCTGCAGAAATTAAGACCCAATAAGGAGCTGAAAAAATGTCAAGGAAGGATTTTCCCACCATGAGAAAGTATTTGGGTTATTTTTTCCCTTTCTCATCAGTAGGAGATTATAAAATTCTCAGCATTCTGAACATGATTTTTTCTTTTAACTACTGCTGAAATCTTTATCTGAAAACAAGCTTTTGAAATTTCTTTATTTTTGGTTACATCCTCCAGCTTTGCTCTGGAGTTTAAAACACCAGCTGAGGCACAAGTCAAAAATCTGTGCATACAGACCAGTTTCTAATATTCCAGAGATTAATATCTGTGTTCTATTTCAACAGAAGATTAAAAACGCTCTTAAAGATTACCTTGACCAAAGAAAGTGCATGAGTAATTAATTGTTTCTTCCAGAACCCTGGTAAGTGAGGAGAAAATTGTAATGACTGACAAGATTGCAGCTAATATGAAAATCATATACTGATTTTGACAGTGGAACCCCCAGGCCTTTTCTGTTTTATTTCCAGATTTGGTTTAAAGTCCATTGGGTTTTAATTGACCTTTTTTTATTGTGTAGTTTAGAAACAGAAGTGTGCAAGATAGTTTTGTGTGTATGTGCTTATTAATATTGACTGGATTTTCCACATACATGTGAGTATATAAACTCGATGTGGGATATAACTTTAGAGTTCTTTTCATCTTTGTATTGATGTTAAACTCTTTTACAGCCTCTTTTAATAAAGTGCTCATGCATGAAGGTATAGTTTCTTCTAGTTCTTCATCCCTGATAGTACTTCCTACCTGTTCTGAGCCCAAAACCTTGGTACCCTCCTATAGGAAGAATAGAATAATAATGCCAATTAATAATAGAAAAGAAACAGATAATAAAGAATAGGGTGAGAACATGACATTGTCCTTAACTCTTGAACTGCAAGGTAACCTCTCTGCACTTCAAGTGAAAGCACTCTAGGAACACAAGCCTGTAGATTTTGTGTTGTTTTTTCTGCACTGTGTTAGTAAACTGGAACAGAACAAATTAGGATCTCAAGAACTGGTAGAGGCTGAGAATTTAGGTAAGTATTGTATAGCTTTCTTTGTCACTGCCTGGGTCCTTTGTTGTCATAGTTGTCATCACACACTGGGGAGTAGGTAGTGTCACCAGCACATGCCATAAATTTAGGAACAACAGGTGTGTAAGGGAATGGCCTAAATTCTCACTCACCATGGCAACTGTAAAGATGAGTCATGTATGGCAAGGCCCAAGAGGAGGCCTTGTTGATATGAATATCACAGCTGAGGATACGGATTAGAATGCTTCTTGCAGACATTATAAACACACATCAGCTGAGACTGATGCTAACACTTTTCCTTTTGGCTATATGATATAAACCTTCTATGATAGGTATAAATATACACAGAACATTTAAAATCTATGTGTCTGTAAACATACATGTTCCCGATCCAGCTTTCAGTGGGAGAGAAATGTGGCATCAGAAAATGAAACAAACAAGCTGGGTATAGCAAAATTCTAGGAGAGGTTTAGGAGGCATGAAGAAAAGGATTTTGGGAAGAAATACCTACTTCACTTTGGTAACAACTGGAAAACCTTAGATCTTTATAGCAGTTTTCAAAGTGAATACCAAAATGATGGGGGAAACCCGCAAGGATATCTTACCACAGCAGTGTGGACGATACTTCATCACAGGCTGAAATGCATGCTCAGTATCACCCTGGTCAAGGAAGCTACACATCTATTTGCTTCTGAAGCTCTGCTTCATAACCTGTAAGTTGCAAGTATGTTTCAGTAAATGATCGCACTTGTCATTTGTCTCACCAGGGCAAAAAGAATATTTCTGAAATCAGCAGAGTTGGGTGTCCATAAAGATCTATAAAAGTGCCCAACATTCCATAAGCAAGGCAGAAGTATCTAAACATGTATTTCCTTTAATATTTTAAAAATATGCTCTTGTTTTATTAGCATAAGCTTCCTAATTTCTTGATTTTTAAATGCAGATTATAGTGGAAAGTCGAAATTACGTTTTCATTTACTTCAACTTGACATCTAAAAAGCTTTAATATGACTTCGAAAATCCACATATTTAGAAATGTGACACTCATTTATATTGGCAGAGATCATGAAAAGTGACAAAACCACATTTAAAGAATATGAAAGTTGCACAGTCCTGCATTCAGAAATGTGAAAATGTCTTCGCCTCAGCTCAAAACTGAGTATGTATAATCATGCTCTTTATTTACCCCTCTGTACTCCAGCTGAGCACTCCTACTTCAAGCTGCATTGCCTGAGCAAGGCAGAGTGCTGGGAATACCAGTGCTCTCCATACTCCCGGTTTTTGTGTAATGCTGCACTCCAGGCAGAGGCAGCAGTTCAGAAGAAAGATGATTTGCTAGTGTGCTCCACCAAGAATAGAAAACACCAATGGTAAATCAGCTACCTATAAATACTCAGATAAATTAACTATGTACCTGCATTTTTAGATGGCCATAACCTGGTCAAATATAACTGGATTTTGCATAAGCAAATACACTTTTCCCCTACTAAGCACCATTCCTCTGAAACACAGCCAGACATGCAAGCACCTATTTCAAGTGTGTACCCAAAGAATCCTTCAAGAATTTTTAATGTTTCTTTTACATGGGAAAATTTGCCCCAAAATTCAGTCTTAACTGAACAGCTTTTTCTGAAATTATAAAATTATGAAAATTAAATTTATGTTCAGAAAAATGTATATCCTGTGGAACTTCTATGCTGAGATGTAGCAGAGATCCTATCAGCTGAAGAAATGTCTTAGAATGGAAGGTGTCAGAAATTTCTACCTGCTGTCCTTATCATAAGCACAATTAAGTAATGTTGCAGCTCTTGAAATGTGTTTTCAAAGTACAAGGGAGCATGTTGCAAGTACAAACCCTGATAGTCATCTACCAACTACCACTGCTATCAGGTAGCTGCAGCATGAAACTGCAAATGGATTATTACACTTACAAGATACCACCCAAAGTCTGGTAGGCACAGCATAGATGAAACAGAAATAAAAACATTTCCTGGTTTGACAGCAATTTTTCCAAAATATGTCCTGTAATTTTCATGTCTTCCAGTTTAAGCAGAGGAGGATATAGGAAGGTATGTATCTGCTATAATAAAAAGTTTTATTTGTTCATGGTGGATATTAGTTCATACCTGATGATCTGAAGAAAAATTGCAGAGGGCAAACTGAGGCTGAACACTACACCTCTCAAATCAAGATGTTCTGACCGGGAAATGTGACAAATATGTCGTTTCTAAAGAGTGAGAAAGGTAGTCAAGTGCTTTTTTTCGTTTTGGACTCATGGGAAAGTGCCGTTGTTTAGCATTTTTCTGAACACAGGTCATGGTGATTTAAGCTGTTAAAGTGTTTGGGGTTTTTTCCCTTCATACCACTTATTCCTAGTAAAAACTACAGTTCTTAGGTGTTAAATCATAGCATTTCCTTCCTAAAATATTTTGTAATAATTATCTAATATCATAAATAATTATTGTAAAGGTTCCCCCCTCTCAAAAACACTCCCCAACAACCCAAAGACCCCATCCTGCATACAATTTTTAAGGTGCTTCCCATTAGAACAGATATATGATATAATATATAGTATATCATATATAATATATATGTAGGACAAGGATTCATTGACTGCAACCTCTTTTGGAGGTTTAGATTTTTAGTTTACCTTTCCAGTTTGATTAAACAGATAGCTCTATTGCTACTACAAACATTGCATGGGGTTTTTTTGGTGTACATTATTTTCTTGGCTGCTTTTTTTTTTTTTTTAGAAGCCTCATTTTCTCACTTACTTGAAGATACCTTCATCAGTTGCTCAGCAATAGTGGTTAGTGCTGTAGTGACAGATCACAAGTTTATACCTCAAACTCAAGAGCAGGCATATTTACAGCAGCACAAATCTTACCATGAATTCATTAATACACAGTATTTTAAACATTGTTTATTTTTTAAACATTAAATACATACTACAAAAAATTTATTAAATTTGAGTTTTGAGGAAAAGAAGCTAAATTTCAAGAGACAAAGAAAGGAAAATACTAATGTATCGCCACAGAAAGAAGATATTTAGGAAAACACAAGTCTTAAAGAATAGCATTAAAATATGTAATAGTACTCCTTCAGAGCTTTATTTAATATATGTCACTTGCATTTTGTTAATTAGGATATTGTCAAATAATTTCTTTTGACATAATCTATTACAGAGCATTCCCCAGAATATTAGTTGAAAATATTCAGTATTTAATTTAATTCATTAGTTTAATTAGGTGTTTAAAAAAATAATCTGTAGCATATATCTAATGAAATCAATGTATTAATAGGCAAGAAACACATGCACATTGGATTCATTACTCTTCTCAGTGCCTGGAACACTGATGTATTACAAATATTTTCTGAATTCAGTCACCAAGAGAAGGTACTTAAAATAACACCTCTCATAATATTAATTACAAGCTTGATCACAATAATTTTTAATTAAAATTTTCTCCATTTCTACTAGATAACCCTTCCAGTTGTATTTGATTTGTTCTGCTGCTAACAAAATCTTTGAATTTACTTGGAGCAAACAGGAGACACACAAATGATTTCGACAATTCTTAGAAGATTTTCAGACAGAAATTCTGTACTAAGATTTAAAGAAGTGATTTAAAATAAATAATTCTGAAAAAAGTGTACCATTAATTATTCTGTGAGAAATATACACAATAATTAAAAATTTTAACCAATATGTAACTTAAGTATTTATATTATTTCCTCATCAGAAAATAATAACATTCTAGTAGAATTCTGTTCTAAAGATTTCTGTGACAAACACTGGTGTCACAGAATAATTCAGTGCACAGCATAGTCTTCTAATATAATTCACTGGAGTATGCACCTCTACTTAAATTCCAGTTTAAGATTATATTTTTGTAAGCAAAGTCAAAACACAGAGACAATGATCTATGACTTTTTAGGTTTTCCTAGAAAGACAACGGTCTAAATGTCTTTCTTAAAACTTCTTGTGATGTTTCTTGCTTTGATCAATTTCACTTTTACCTTACTTTGACTCGACTGTTTCTTAAAGAGTCTTGCAGAGAATCTTATTCTAGTAATTCACCGAGTTATTCCAAGCACATTTCTAATAAATTCCAAATCACCTTTTATTCTCTTGCTGCTTCAATTTCTGATTGATTTTATAGACAAGTTTAAGGAATTAACAGAAGTAAGATTATTTTGATGTTCAGTAGAGCTAGAAGGAAAGAAAACGTCTGCAGAAGTATATGGCTTTGATGTAGGTTGCAGGTGTTCAGATAACACTTTGGAACTCAGCACAAGAGATTAATTCAGTATTCAGAAAGAATAGCAACTCCTCATTTCCTCTTCGAGGAAGACCTCAGAGACCAGTTCTTGTAATTGTCTTATTCTACATCTGTGAAAATGTGAAATGCATAGGTGTGAGTTGGGAACTTCTTCTAAAAATTAAAACTATTTACATGGACAGCTTCTAAATAATTGATTGAGGGATCAAAAGCATAGCGTATATAAGCTTCTAAAAGAGATACCAACTGGATTCAATAGCAAGTGTTAAAACTAGGAAGTTTCTAGTAGTGAATCATACACTAATAGAATACCCTGAGTTGGAAGTGACCCACAAGGATCATGAATATCCAACTCCTGGACTCCTGGCCCTGCACAGCATGATCCCCAAGAATTACACCATGTGCCTGAGACCATTGCCCAAACACTTCTTAAACTCTGTCAGCCTTAGTGCTGCAACCATTTCCCTGGGGAGGCTGTTCCAGTGTCCAACACCCCCCTGGGGGAAGAACCTTTTCCTAATATCCAACCTAAACCTCCCCTGGCGCAGCTTCAGTGAGAATCCATAGTCCCAAGATACATAATCTTTTATAGTCCAAAGTCCTGTCTACAGATCTAGTCTAGTTTTAGCACTGAAATATATTATATGACAGCACTTTGTTGGGGCCTTAAGACTGTTATTATGTCTTATTTATACACTGAGCCAGGAATTGCAGGGTTCTTTTTTTTTATCTTTTCAGCTGTTCATGGGGTTTTTTCATGGAAGAGGGGGAGGAGTTCTGCCCAGAAATTTATCTTTCAGTAGAGCTTCAATATTTGATTGTTTTCCATGTACTAGAAGGACTTTTAATATATTTTTCTCCTGTACAGATGAATATAAGCAGGATATTGTCCTTGCAAGATATCACCTCTTCTGAGTGGTATATCAACATTTTCATTTTCCTTTCCTATGATAAAAGCAGTTAATGCAATGTTGTCTGTCAGGAAACTGCCAAAACTGCTTGTGAGTAGAAAAGAAAATAGTTTTGTTATTTGTAGAACGATCTTGCACATTAGAGGGATGTCCTCTTCTGCCTCTGTTGCCTTGCTTATATGTTTTTTTTTCCATTTTCTTTCTCTTTCCTAAAGATTAAATTTTTCTGGATGACATTCATTCCTATTTTACTGTTTTCTTCTCATAAGGATAAAACTAATAATTGCTTCCATATACATCAGGTAATCGACTTCCATTTCAAGTTTTTAGAAGTAACATATAGGCAATTTTCAAGGAAAATTCTTACATGAAGTTTGGGACACTAGAAATACTATTTCTTTTCTTTCCTCCCACCTTTCTTGCTACTGAAAAAAATCATGTTGAAAAATGCTAGGAAAAAAAGTTCTGGAAGGAAAATAAACAAGACAGCAAATGGAAAAGATAGCACCTAAAATTATCTCCTCAGCTTTAAATTACTGGTAGACAGCAGTTAATCAAGAGAAGAAGAATGATCAAAATTAAAACTAGATTTCATTATATCATTCTCTGTAAAAGGGAATTTTAAAAAAGTAAACAAAAACCCCAAGCAAACAAAACAAAACCAGTCATGATATAACCAGAAACATTTATTAAAAGTGTATATAGCTTTTATAATATTTTCACTATCCGATTAGAATTCACACACTTGGATAGCCAATAGTACGAACTGTTCATGCTTCTGCTAACCAATGATATGTGATCATGTTCCTAATATTCCCATCAGCATTTTTTCTTTAAACCAAGTGCTTGTCTAACAACTTTTTTTACAAACTACTGTGGTTTTGCTACCAGTTACATTTTAGAGACTTTGCTACATCTCTCTTACCTTGTCTGAATAGTTCTTGTTCTTCTTAACTAAGCGGTCTTTGTTCTCTTATTACTAAGCGCGTTTTGTTTTCTTGCCCCACACAAAACAAAAACACAGTAGAATCCTATGTGCATGCTTTAAAATTTTCTAGCCTATTATGGATAGATTCAATATGAGATAAAACACTATTGTAATTTATTAATTCTAATTATATTCAACAAAACCAGCAAAACCCAACAAAATAAACAAGAGAATAAACTCATAAAGAAATAAACCACACAATGGAAAAAGTGTTAAATTGAAACAAGAGGGGATTTATCCCAAAAACTTATATCTCAAAAATGAAATCACACCTCCTGTGATTCTCATAATTAATCAGGAGAAGTGTTTTCTAAACTCTAAAATACAAGTATTGTAGCTCACAGATGCTTGTTTCCTTAAGTAGAAAGGCAAGCTGACCACACTGCTTGGGATGAAGATAACTGCTAGAGAATTCCACTCATAAATACTATGAAAAAATATCTCAAATTATTCTTATAATTATTCTAATTATTAAAATTGAACTCCAATTATGATAAGATGCAGATTTTTGGAAGTTTTTTTTTAAATAATCTGTTGGCAAACTGAAGATTTTTTGAGCATAATTCACATTATCCATTGACACAGTAAAGTATTTGAATTTTTTTAAAAATCTATGTATATTGTGCTGTTAAAGAATTGTTCACTTACTGCTCATAAATATCTGAAGACTCAAGCTTCTGTTTGAAAAATATTTATTTTAAAAAAAAATTCCTAGTTATCAAAAATGACAGTTGCTAGAAGTGTCCCATGCACTTGAAGGTAGCAATTTATGTTGTAAAGAGACCATGGTTCCTCTCTCCAGAAAAAGTATCTCACAGCAGTCAAAAGAGACACCATTATTGTCATATTTTATAAAAATCCAGGAGAGAGAAATAAACAATGCAAAGGAGATTTTTGCCTTTGAAAGTGTTTGGTCAAGTAAAGAAACAATAAGAAATTTCTGTCTTCACAGAGTTAATAATGTAATCTGATGGCTAGATAAAAGGTTTTTTAATTTCTGATTATTATAATAATTATTACTGTTAGGATGTTACAAGTTATTGAGACATACTAATGAATTTATTAATTTATTAGAAGAGCAAAGACTTTCTTACAGATGGAATTGATACATCACTCTTATTCTAGATAGATCAGCTAGTTGACTTGTCTGTTTTTCAGAAATGTTTTGATTTGACACTACAGTATTTTTTACGCAATAAAAGCACAATATGACTGCTACAAACTTGATGAAACACTAGAAAATACAAAATGAGTGTGATATCAGAAGAGTGATACTATGCTGGGAGCAAATTGCTAATGGAATTGAGTAAGTACACATGTGATATTGTCATCATTCGCCTCACCACAAAAAAGTAAAATCTTCTCAAAACTGTTACAGAAAATAAATAAGAAGAACTCAAAACACAGAAGATGAGGGCCCCTTGTTTAAAAGAAATACGGAAGAAAATTCAGTATCTGAAATCAGATGAAATATAAAGAAGAGGCTGTACTGGATTTAAAAAGATGTTAAATATTTCTTATACTGTCTATTTTGTAAACATCTCTATCTCATGACAACTTTTTATGTATTAGTCTAGCCCAAATTTCTTTTCAAAAATAGTAAAAATCAAAGTAATATTTCATAATGTATATTATTTAAACTGTTATGAATAATGTAGGTGTAGGGTTTTTGTAAATGTTTTGTAGGTCTAAATACAACCATGAAATATTAACACTCATGGCTGGGATATCAAACTCACTGCTTCCTAATACCATATCCCATAATAAAATTTCATATGAAACAAGTAGCCACATTAAAGGCAGCTGAACAGGTCATTCATATCCAAACTTACATACCCACACATAGCAGGAAACATTTTTGTTTAACATTTCTAGCAGGATTTATTACCTCTACTGCATAATTTGTACATCCTCTTTAACATTACAGAAGTCTTCTGTGTGTCCTTGTGTAGCTCTTTCACCTTCTCCTTCTGAGAAACAGCTGATTGTTGGTTTTGGAAAAAAAAATACAAGTCAGCAATTAAGTTAAGGATAGGATCAGACTGTGCAGCAACCAGCAATTTTTGTCATCAGCCTGGAGGTCACATTTCAGACTAGCAATAAGTATTTCTGAAGAGGCATCTCTGAAAGAGTGGTACCTCTGGGGCAGGGAAAAGCTGAGAATACTCCAAAATAGTGGCTTCACCGAAGCCAGCCCCCTTCATGCATTCTGCCTCCTGAAAAGAGATCATTCTGATCAGGTGTTTAATCCTAGCACAATGTGCCTTTCCAGAACAATGTTTTCAGCTTCAGAGGGAAAGCTGAACAGTAAATGTTACTCAAGCTACATAGTATTTTGAAGACTAAAATTTCTACCAATTTGCTGCAAGATCTGCTAGTCCAGTCCTGCCTTGTTACCTCCCAACAAGAAGAGTTAAACAGTCAGGCGGTGGAGTTGCCACACACTGAAACACACATTAACAGGACTTTCGGTTAGTTATCCATCTCCATAAATTTTTCTAGAATATTTCCAGGCTGTTGTTAGGCTAAATTTGATCTCTCATGATCTAATTTCTCTAACTCTAAATATTTTATCTATAACTGAGATCTAGTAAAAATGCTCTTATATGAGTAAAGGTCACAGAAATTCTTTCTAGAGGTAGCAAGGATACATTTAATAACCCAAAGTACTTGCAGGGAAAGCTGTTACCTTCTATCTGGACTTTAAGTTTTCGGTGTCCTTCATTCTTGAATTAAATCCATACAGTCAAGAGTTTTCAAAAGGTCATCTTGTTGCCATGCCCTTTGTATTTTGGCTTGATGGGTTTTTGTTTCAGGTTTTTGTTTGTTTGTTTATTTGGTTTTTTTTTGTTGTTGTTTTTGTTTTTGTTTTTTTTTTTACTTACTTCATTCTGCAATCAGTTCCTTTTTCTTTTTTTCCCTTAGAGATGTGACAGTCTGGATTCATGGAGCTGATTCCCTTCTTGCTGCCTAGATGGGCTCTGACACTAAAATCCCACAGGCTATGGGAAAGATTGCACTCTGCAAAGGTTCCTGTGAAGTGACAGCCAGCAGCAGTGAAGGCAAAGCACACAGACGTTCTCTGCGCTGACCAGTCCCTGTCCTTTGCAGATGTACTTGTGCAGCAAATTGTGGATGAATAAATGTGTAAGGATGCCATTTATCACAAACCCAAATATTTTCTCCCCCCTAACTCCCAGCAATCAGTTCAGCATTCATAAAGCAAAATCTGTGAAACTTGCTCCTGAGGGAACTGGCTGATATTGTTGCCAAGCCACTCTCCATCATATTGGAGAAGTTATGGTGATATTTAAAAAGGGGAGAAAGGAAAATCCAGGTAACACAGACCTGTGAGCCTCACCTCTGTGCCTGGGGAGATCATGGAACAGATTATCCTAGAAGATAAGCTAAAGTACATAAATGACGTGGAGGTAATCCAAGGTAGCTGGGATAGCTTTACTAAGGGTAAATTGTGGTGACCAATCCGGTGGCTCTCTGTGATGGAGCAATGGAAATGGATGACAAGGGAAGACTGAGTGATTTCATGTATCTAGAATTCCATAAAGTTTTTGGTAAGGTTTCACGTGACATACTTACCTCAAAATTGGAGGGACAGGGATTTGATTGATAATGATTTGGCTGGATGGATGTAGCCAGAGAGTTGTGGTCAATGGCTCTATGCCCATTTGGAGATACGCACCAAGTGGTGTCCTTCAAGGCTCTGTCCTGGAACTGGTGCTTTTCACTGTCTTCATCAATGACACAGACAGTGAGATCAAGTGCACCCTCAGCAAGTTTGCAGATGACACAAGGCTAAACAGGATAGTAGAGGAATGGAAGAAAATAATGTCATCCAGATGGACCTGGACAAACATGAGAAGTGGGCACATGGAAATCTCATGAAATTCAACAAATACAAGTACAGGGTGCTAAACCTGGATTGGGGCAATCCCAAACATGAGTACAGACTGGGAGAAGTCACTGAGAGCAGTTCTGTGGAGAAGGACTTGGAGGTTCTGGTGGATGAGCCATGGCACGAGCCAACAGTGTGCACTCAAAGACCAAAAAGCCAACTGTACCCTCAGCTGTATCAGAAGAGGTGTGACCAGCTGGTCTAGGGAGGTGATTCTGCCCATATACTCTACCCTTTTGAGATCCCACCTGGAATACTGCATCCAGACCTGAGGTCTTCAGTGCAAGAAAGATGTGGATCTATAAGAGAAGGTTCAAGGGAGGACCTTGAGGATGATCAGAAGTCTGGAGCACCTGTCCTACAAAGACAAGCTGAGAGAATTGGGGTTGTTCAGCACAGGTAAGAGAAGGCTCAGGCAGACCTCACTGCAGCCTTTCTGTACTTGAAGGGGGCTCATAAAAAGGAGGGAGAGATTTTTGCACAGGGAGATAGTAACAGAAAAAGGGGAAATGCATTTAAACCGAAAGAGGGACAGTTAAGATCAGACGTTATGAAGAAATTCTTTAGTCAGGGGGTGGTGAAGCACTGGAAAACATTGCCCAGGAAAGCTGTGGATGCCTCGAGTATTCAAGGCCAGGTTGAATGGGGTGCTGAGTAATCCGGTCTGTTGAATGACAACTGTCATGCATGAAAACTGAAGGTTGGCTTTTGCATAGGACTGTCAGGTGACCAGGATATAATTAAATAATAGATATGTTAATTAAGAACCCTTTTTACTCCCATGCTGTCCAGTTTTTTAAGTTCCCAGTTTTGAATAATGTTATCAGTTGTTAAAATATGAGGTTCAGAATTAAGTTAGTAATTGTTAAATGATTATTCATTTAAATAATTATTGTTTAATTGTTAAAAGGTTATTAAGTGTTTTCCATAGTTAAAAAATGTTGTATGTTATTTCTCTTACACTGTATTTAACCCATTAGTGTAATTCTAAGTTAAGTAAGTTGTGTTTTTCATTAAGAAATTAATTGTTCCAATTGAGTTAGCTCCTCAGATAAAGTGCCTTCGTAAAGGTAAAAACCCCTCACCCCACGCCTGATGGGCTATGTTTGGTAGTCAGCCGTTGGCCTGTAACTTGGCTCCATGGAAACGTGGAATTTTAATGAGGGACTTCCCGCCTTTTTGAAGAGAAGAACATAAGCCCTAGACGACAACTAGCCTTTGGCAGGGAAAAAATAACATCACGAAAAAACCCACCAATTAGCACTCTCCATGGAGGCAGGCAATGGGCAGATCAGGGTGGGACTAGGAGGTGATAAAAGATCAAGGCACGGTCTGAGAAGCGCCTTTTTCTCCTGGTTAGCAGGGGGATAGCCCGGTGAGGTGGTTGTGGGCCAAGAGTTCTTCGCAGAGCTTTAATTAAAGATTTTTTTTGTCTCAGAATAGCTGAGACAAACCACCTCACTGCCGATCCTTGCCTCGGGCTCCAGCCAAATCGGCTACAAAGAGTCTCCTATTCCTGGTCCCGGGTTTCGTTATTTTTCTTTCCCTAATTTAATTTAATGGTTTTATAATTATTTTCCCGTTAATAAATTCATATTTTTTCTTTTAATAAAAATGAGAGTTGTTCCGTTTTTCACAACAACCCTGCTCATGGCAGGGGAGTTGTAACTAGAGGGTCTTTTAGGTCCCTTCCAACCCCGACAATTCTATGATTCTCCATATACTAGGATACTTCATAAATTGTAAAATAAATTCCGATAGGAGTTTAAAAGAGTCAGATATTTTGATACGTTTATTTTAGCACAGGTGAGGTTCAGAAAGTAAAAACCCAGTACTTCAAGTTTAGTCATTGCATTTTAAGCATTCCTTTTGTTTTAACCACTGTACAAAAAACAAAAAAGCAAGATATAAAAACAGAAGCTTGTACATTCCAGCTGATGGGGTGTTAAATAAAAACATATTCCATTTTGTATTGAATATTAACTACAAAGTTAACTACTGAAGTAATTCTTTTCTCTCCCTATGAATAAGTATAGATATAGATAAACAATGTCCTTCTATAGATACAGTGTCTATTCAGGTGTGGAAATAATTTCTGTATGTAGTGTATATGTTTGTACAGTCACATCTGTATATTAGAGGGATGGCATATATTTTTCCCATTCTAGACTACTTAAATGTCTATATAGCTGTTAAATACTGGATCTTCTTTTTAATAAAGCCATGGGACACTTATAAATAACTAAGAATAGAAATTTATAGACTTGTGACACTACACTTTATAGTTTCATAGGGCTCCAAAGCCTTGAATGCTTATTTGAGAGGTTTCATGTCTTCACTACTTTTTTTTTACCACAATCTGAAAAGAGTCATCCTGCCTGACACTCTTTGACATATTAAGAAATATTTATGTTCACTTGCTTTGAAACATAATATATTCCCTCTTATTATGGAAATAAGACTATCTTGTATAATTCTAGCAAAAATATTTTCACAGAAAGTGATAATTAAGATAAATTATATCTAAAAAATTTGACTTTCATTTCATGGAGTGATCAATAAAAGAAACAATATGACTATATTCTTACATTTGCAGTAGTTTAAGGTGGTGATTTCAGGGCCTTTTTTTATTTCCAAGCTGTCTCACCATCTAATTCAATTGTTATTAGGAGCTTGTATGTGATTCTGAATATATAAAACCCAACTCATTTTAAATCCAAAGAATATTTTTTGTTGTGATAAATATCCATGTATATGCTATTTATTCTTAGTAACATCTACGATTATGCCAAAAGTATGAGAATATTTTATATTGTTATGGTGTCAGCCAGAATCAAATGCTAGCTATCCTAGCTACAACTGCAAATCACAAGTTCACCAAATGAGAACCTGAGAGATAAAACTGAAGCAGTTGACACTTTGTGGAGCAATGTCATTGACTATCACATTCTTTCATAACTGTGTCATGATTTAAAAGACCGAGTGAACTTTATGGTTCCACTACCTTTGTTCCTGGATATTGCAGTTAACTGATCCTGAGTCTTCTTTCTTCCTTTTTTGTTTTGTGCTTTGTTTGTTTGTTTATGGTGTGCTATATCCACACATCATTTAAATTATCTGTACCTCAAGTAAGTAAATTGCTAAAACTTAGGTATTTGACATAGAGGCAAGCATAATTGTATTTAAGGTATTTTTGTTTGTGTTTCTTTCTGAAGATTTTTCTCTATTCCTTTTGTCTCTAGTTATAAAAGAAAAAAGAGGGGAATTAAAAAAAAAAAAAAGAGTATCTAAATTCAAAAATAAGAGACACTGAGAATAAGGTATTTTTCACCAAAATAAAATATTTAAATTAATTCAGGATGTGATTTTATGTGTGAGAGAGATTAAGCTATATTTATTCTTTGTACTCTTTGTCTTTTATCACTGCTGATTGTTTGACGTTTTGCTTTCACTGTGCCATGTCAATGACGAAGTGTTGGAGACAGTAACTGTATGCAGACCTTATCCTGAAATGCTCCCTGATTCAAAATGCCCTTTGAGTTCAGTGGTATTCCCAAGCACCAATGCAAATATTTAACAAGAACCCGTATATTTAACTAATAAATATAATATCTCTGTTTTCTTAGAGAAAATTAGAAATGCAATATTACAGCATGAATACTATCTGGGGTGCCTCTGCTTTCTATTCAAGCAGACTACTTGTAGGTAGACAAAAGCAGATGTACAGAATAAAGGGAAGGTAAAAGTATAGTGCTGCCCTGAGCCTCAGTAGGGTTTTTGGATTATTTTTAAACTGCCTCTTGAAGTTTCATGCTGTATCAAGGCACAGTTAAACTTTTTTCCCCCTAATACAAGTTCTTTTCTATTTTTTTTTCTCCATTCCCCTGTAGTTTCTAACAGTATTTTAGGTTTTCAGGTGAGATATCTGGTCTAAAAGAAGCTGAGAAAGAATGTAGAAAAACTGCATTATTGTGCTCTGGCCAGCTACATTAGAACATTCAACCATGCTTATTTAGAACAAAGCAACTGTGTTCTATTTTATTCACCTTTATAAGTTCTTTTTTAAATTTCTTTTAAAGTGATCATACATTTCTTGACACTATGATGGCATTGATTGCTGCTTCTTGTTCATTCCTCAAACAGAATTTCTTCAGAAGAGCTGTGCCCTCCTCCTTCCAGCAACTCCTTATTTTCTGGCACTAATATGAAATAAGTTTTTCGTAGAGGTAGTGTAAAGATTCAGTAATTGTGAGTATTCTTAAGTCCTAAGCCCTTTAGATGCTCAGAGAACTTTATCAAAGCTTAATCTGTAAAAATGAAAAATATAATTGCTAACAAATCTGCTATGTGAAAACCAAACTAGAAGGAGGGCTTGGAGATGAGTATGACCCTGAGGAGAGATGTCACCAGATGTGGCTTTGGTACACAAGCCTTCATGAGGTCCAAACTTCTTCTTAGAAAACAAGGAATAACAAATTCCAGGAAAACATGCCCAGCTGAGATACTTCATATTTATAATCCAAATGGAAATAGTAATAATACTGTAATGACATAAAATGACATAACATTAATTAAACCCTTTACTTCCCACAGGAGAAAAAGAAGATGGAAGAGCCATAGTATCATCTGCTTTTCTCTGTACGTTTCATGTGTCCCTTCCAGACATGAAACGCTGTAGGCTGTGTTGTGGTGAGGCAGGGCAGTGGTGGTGGTTGCTGTGGGGTGTGGTTTGTTGTTGTCGTCGTTGTTGGGGGTTTTTTGTCAGTTTTGGTTTGGGTTTATAGTTTTTTAACCTCTGGAAAAAATGGAGCAATAGAGACACCTACTGGTATTTTTGCAATATTGAAAATTAATAAGTCTCTTGGGAAAACACTAAAATATTTAGTGTCTGTTATACTATTTTGCTTCCTATTATAGGTTTTGAAATTTAAAAAAAAAAAAAAAGGACATATCTAGGCAATAAAAGAGTCACTGTTCACTGTAAATTCATAATGTTCCAGATATGCAATGTCCTCCTGAAATTCCTATTTTTTAATTAGAATATATTCAATTTAAGAGTTCTTAACTAATTTAGGCTTTACATTAAGAGCATATAATCCTTTTATTTCTTAATGTACAATTTAAATGGCAGGTGACCAAATATATAGTGTGGAATAAACTCATTATAATGCCCTTAGACTCCTTTGGACACCTAATGCAATTCTCCATTCCAGTTACTAATTTAACTTTTCAAAATAGTAGTAAAATCTTGTATTTTCCTTTCATTCTTGAAAAAAATAGCATACTTAAATACTTACTGTCTGCTTCTATTTCCTTTTATGATGTTACTGACAGTTCTTGAGGGAAAGAACTCAGTTTTTTTGCAATTACAACTTTCTGAAAGATGTGGATTAATACCACATTGCATGAGCCTGAAAAAAATGTTCATTTCATAAGCAACTGGTGCCTTTCATTTAACAGACAGAAGGCCAGTTTGATCACTGTTCTCAATTTTTTGTTTTTTTAAAGGTCAAGAACAAAAACATTTTTCTTTGTGATATTTGGCTACTTGGATTTTACTCAATTAAAACCACACACCAATTATGTACTAATTATGACTCAGAACATTTCTCAGAGGGAGTAGAGGCACAGATCTGAGCTAATAGGGTGTGACAGCTGGCTGCTATTCCTTTCTTATTATTAACATCAGTTCTCAAGATGATCTGTGCCATAGCTTGTTTTATCTGGGGAAAAAAGCAGGGGGAAAATTTGGAGAAAAGGTAATATCATTTAATTGACCAGAGTCCCAATCCTACATCAGGGATGACTGGATTAAATAATAAAAATATTGCACTACATCCTCAGAGTGAAGAGAACTTGTTAAATCCTCATATTCCCCACTGGTTCCAAATATATTCCATTTCATAGAAAATTATTTTATGAAAGATGGGTTATTTGTGATTATCTCCTTGTATTTGACCCTGGTGAGACTGCATCTCAAGGACTGGGTTCAGTTTTGGGCCCCTCACATTTAGGTGCCGAAGGGTGTCCAGAGAAGGGCCATGAAGATGGTAAAATGTCTGCAGCACAAGTCTGATGAGGAGCAGCCAAGGGATTGTTTAGTCTGGAGGAGGCTCAGGGGACACCTTATCACTCTCTACATTTCCCTGAAAGGAGGTTGTGGTGAGGTGGAGGTCAGACACTTCTCTCAAGTAATAAGTAATGTGACAAGAAGAAATTGCCTCAATTTGCTCCAGGGGATATTTAGATTTGATATTAGGAAAAGTTATTCACTGAAATGATTGTCAAGCATTGGAACAGGCTGCCCAGGGAATTCACCCTATCTGGAGGTATTTAAAAGTCATGTTGATGTGGCACTTAGGGACATGGCTCAGTGGTAGACTTGACAGTGCTAGGTCAATGGTTGAACTCTATGATCTCTTTTCCAACTAAATGATTCTATTATTCTATGATAAAAAAAACTGTCTAACAATTTGTGATTAGGGATTATGCTAATTTAAGTGAATCTTAATACCTCCTTCATGTTCTGAAGATTTTCAGGCTTCTAAGAGGCATTGACCTCAAATATAAGTTTTCCCAGTATTTCAGTTTTTATTTCAAATCCAGTTGTTTATTTATGTCAAGAAATAAATTCAGGAATTGAATTTTCACGAAGGTCTTTATGAAAGTTGTAATTGAAAATTTATTGAGATAATAGAAGACAATATTTCATATGAGATCTTTGCATATTTTCTGCAGAAGATGTTCCTAGTATTAAAAACAGTGTTGTCCAAACTCATCAGAGGTAGTCTTTTCTGTGGTGAATTGGTCATGATATAGCATTTGATTAAAGGTTTCTCCTGCATCTGATATGGTCCTCCTGGGGTCCAAAGAAATAATCTGTGAACACGTGTTTGTGTACAGCACCTGAAATAAGTGGAAGCCTGTGTTACAGCCCACCAGAGTAACTGACAGGACAGGGTAACATTCTGCCTGCCTACACAAGAAGTGAAAAAAAAAGAGCGGTACTTCAGCTGCTGAAACAGAACTAGAGACCTCTTCAGGGTAAAGACATACAGTCTGGTGGATACTGTTTACTAGAAGAACCCTCAGGTCTGAACCATTTCCAGAAGCATCCTGATAAAGACTTATTTTGAAGGAAACTGGATGGCTTGTACTAAAAGAGTATAAAATATACCATTATATAATATAGCCAAGTGAATGACCAAGGAGTGAACTAGGTAGCTAAATAACCACATGGTGCAGATGCCATATAAATAACATGTGAGAATTTATAAACTTAGTCTCTGTACACCATGAACATACCAATCTAAAACACTAGAAAATCGTCCAGTTTCCATAAAACTCTTGTTTTCATGCCTTAAGTGTTCCGCTGCTGTGAGCAGGGCATTTCTTCCTGTGGTTTCCATATTATTTGCTTTGATTTTCTTGATGTTCAGTAAAGTCACTGAACTTTCTTAAGTACTGATTCTGAACATAATCAAGTCTGAGTCAAGAAGCATGTTGAACCTTTAGTAGGAAAAGGACTATTTCAAATAGGAAAAACTTTAGGGGGACAAGAAAGGGATTTTTGGATCCCTTTTGTTCATAAACTGACTTTAACTTGGCCATCAAAGACTACCTATCAGTTGTTGCCAGAGAATCCTGCATTTCATCTTGTGACCTCTTAGGGAGTCAGTTACCCCTAATAAGACTACATCCTCGCACCCCAGCTTTGCCCCACAGTATGCCAATTACAGTATTTCTATAAACTTTGTCACCCAGCTTCAGTCTTTTCCTTCTTACAAATGAGAAACAGCATCATCTGCCTGTGGGATAGCAAATCTGAGGTTTCACCTTTGCTTGGTCATAAGTTCACTCTTGCTTTCATCCATTAAAAACAGGAAATTATTAGACAACAGAAAGTGGTAAATTTTCCATAATTTTTCCAGACCTGAAACCTCAACTGGACAAGTGGAAGAAATAAGACCTGTAGAATACCAGCCATAGTCTCTGTCAGACACTGTTTAAAAACATGAGACATCATCATTATTTATGAATATGTATTTTATAGCTATGAGGTATGTCATTGTTTTTATTACAAGGATCAAAGACAGGGTTTTACACAATACTAAACTTCATATGTAGATATATATTTTCATATTGTCCTCATGTAAAGATGTCTCACAAGTGTTTTGTTATCAAAATCAATGATTCAGCACTCAGAGGATGATGAAATTTCCTTTTCCCATCAGATTTCTATCTAATACAAACACATTTTTTTTCCTGGAAAAAGGCTGCATATTCCTACATTACTGAATTTGCAGCAGTTATATATGTATACAATTTGAATATTGATGGCAAAAACAGAATTAAAAAATAATAATATCACATGTTCTATCATTATTCCTCTTTTGTGAAATGCTAATTTCTGAAGACATTTAGATGCATTCTTACCTTACTCTGTGAAAAAAGTATTTTTCAGGAAATTGCACATAGAATTATACCTGAAATTTTCAGAAGGAGGTAGGAATCTGACTTAAAAAAAGCAATGTGATATGGTCTGCAAGTCCCATTAATCTTGTGCTACTGATGTTTCACATCATCTCTTCAAAACAAGGGAGAAATATAATTTTTTTGGTCTCAACTGATGTATGTTATATATGAGAACACTAATATATATCATTCAGTTTTCTAAGCAATGGTCTATGAACAACCTAAGACATTATGAGTATCTGGGAAAAATTGCCATTTCATATCAACTCTTTTATACCACAAGGCTATTTGCATGTGTTAAATGAGACATTTTAGGATATCGATAATAAATAAAATAGAAAAAAATTGCAACTCTTCAATTAAAGATTTCTTCCTAATTTCTGAGGCATTATTCTTTATGTGTCAGCTATTTTGATTTGCTTTGGTCTGCATCATGAATAATGCTATGAATTTATAAATGACTTAGACATCTAACATTCCCATACCTAAGATCACTTTTCTGTATCTAGTTTCTGTTTCTCTGTGTTCTTAATTTTTCTTTTGATTTCAGTTCTCCGCTTCTATGTTCTGCATTACCATTAGTAGACTGGTCTGTTTCACAATTAGAAACAAGAAATTTGGGAAGAAAGGGTTACAAGGGAGTCTCTTAGATAATGAAATCTAGTCTATTTCATTACAAGTAAATTTCAAACAAGAATTTTGTTACGAATATTCTCCAGAATAGACAGGATCGTGTGCTGCCGCCTGTCTGGGTACATAAAAAATCCTCTGTACCCTGGAGACAAATGAAAGACCTACAGTAAAGCACCAGAAACCACAATAAGCTAGAGGAAGGGAGCAAAAACCTTATGAGCCTCAGAGGTATCCTATCTCAGAATGGAATCTGTTCACAAAAACTCCATGGTAATTTTATGATATTACAAAATCAGTTCTACAGAAGAGGGAAAAGTGGCATCCAATGGCAATCTGAGCTGGGAATTAAAAACTTTCTTTTTTATTTCAGAACAGCAATTCAATGAAGATGGAAAGAGTAATCAGATCAGATCAGATCAGATCGATATACATTGTTATTAAGAATGACTAATAACCAGTGTCTGGAGAAGAAGGAAAATAAAAACATGCAATAATTAGAAAAAAAATTTAGTCTTAAGGTGGGAGAACTCGAGAACTTCTCCTTTTCTTTCTGGTTAATATTGACAATCACACTGATAGATACTTAGAGATGTAGGATTACTGTACAATTGAAAAGATATGTAGTGTCTTTTTTCAAACCCTAGAAATATTAAGAGCATTGGATATCTGAAAATTCAAAGAAGAAACTCTTAGTTTCTTCCCCCGTTTATTGAAATACAAGTTCCGGAATCCTTTCCATAAGTTTATCATGCTCCTGCCATAATTTTGTGATCACATCTATCTGTTTCTTTCAGACTGCTTTCACAGTTAAAAATTACCTTTTAAATTCTGCATCTTACTCTTCCAAAAATACAGTAACTTGTAATAACTATAGTTTCTGAAGCTTTAGAAAATACTGTAACTCTTATCAAGGTCAAAGCATAAAAGCCCTTGATTTCTTATCCTATCCTTTTTGCTTTTATACGTCACAGAGACATAGGAACCCACTCAGAATTTGAAAAGAGATGCTGCCAGGCAAGGAAATGAATGCTGTGTTTTAAACAGTGTGTGTAGACTCTTTCAGAACTACTGGACACATTGTATGTGGTTGATTTAGAGACCAGACACTTTTTTAAAATTAGGTTTTATTTTTTACTTCAATAAAATGGAGGTGATATGAAGGCATATATTTGCTGTGAAAGTTGAGCATGATGTTCTTACACCTTTCCTTTAAGCATAAGGTCAGGTGTTAAGCAATAATTGTCAACAAACATTTCTTATTAGCAATTTCTCACTGAGAAATTGTCCTTCAGATACCAGTGTTTAAAGTCCATATAACAGATACAAAAAAGTAAAAAAAAAACCTGTGTGCAACAAAGATCATTATTTAAAAGCCCCTAACATTAATAGCAAGAAACTAACATTTAACTTAATGTGTGGATACTGAAAAGCTGCTAGCAGAAGGTTTTCCCTGCTTCTTGCAGCATTCTGTGAGAATCTCTCCTTTCTCATGCAAGCTATGAAAACCATAAGATGGTTTTTGTAAGTAGTATCTGAACACCTGCTGTTTTCCCGATCTGTTTGGGTTTGAGGCAGAGAGTGTTTGGAATTGGGCGTTGTAGGACTTCATCCAATCACCCCAGGAGGTGGGTGACCACTGACCAATCACCTATGGAATTTAGCACGTTTAAGCAGAAATTGTAAATAATAAAGGTTACTTTATTTTCTCACTGGATCTGTGTCTGCTGCATCTCTCCGTCTCAGGTACTACAGCGACATTAATGTAAATTAAATATTTATTTGTCCCTCAGCTTCCTTTACACGTGGTTCTACGTGTACAAATAACGTCAAACAGCAGCATAGAATCAAGCAGAAGCACCTGAAGCCTGGAGCATTTGATGATGCAGGTAATGATGACGATTAAAAATAAAGACACATCTGTCACTTGAAGAATGGCTTGAATTTTTGAGACATCTACTATGTAGTTCATGTAGCCTCACAAATTTACCATATGGTTACCTCTTGGGGCATGTCTACACAAATTGGTTTATCTAAAACTGAGATGCATTGAAGCAAAAGCTGCAGTGTAACTGCCCTGATGCAATTGCATCTGAGATAACTGCCAAAACATGTTACTTCTCAAATTATTACTTCTACGTGAGGGAAATTTGTCTCAAAGTATGTGCTCAACCATAGTGCATAAGTTTGTTATGTTTTTTGAACTGCTGCCTTGTCCTGTGCACTGTGGGATTATTGCTGCAGAAAAGGAAGAATACTCCAAATACACTACTCTTTGATATAGAAATCACGTTACCGTTCTTGTGGATGCCATAGGCCTAAAAGTTCATAAATGAGAAGACTTCTTTATAGAGTTCTTACAGGAGTGTGTAGGACAGCTGAGAAATACAACAAAATTCTCAGGAAAAGTGTTTTTTAGAACATGGAGAAAAGGAGGTAAGCATTTCTTTTTATTTAGAATTCTGCTACCATGTGTGCTGCAGCCTTGCACTTAGTATCTGATTAACAAATAGATTTGAGTGCTGAACAAACGAGCAGCTGTGGGGTGACAATGCAGTGTACCTTCAGGAGATGATTATCTAGCAGGCAGTAGCCAGAATTAGTGCTCAACACAGTAATTATTAGAGGAAAACTGAACACTTTGTTGAAATCTGGGAGACAGAGACAGAACAATGTGACTATCCAGGGAGTAGCTTGCCTGTATGTGGCATCTCCTGAGGGCATATTATCTTCTATGCTTTTTACTCCACTGAAGAGTGAATATTTTGTCTATAGGAAGGTACATTCATATGCTGTACCTGTCTTCATGACTTTTAAAATTTAGATAAGAGCATATTTTTCAGGGACCTCAGTAGATCTTCAGAATTTGTTTCTCAGCATCACTGAGGGACCTTATGTAGGTTTAGAGAGATCACAAGTCTATGTGTAGGGCCTATTATGCATTTCATGTGAAACATCTTTGTATCATAGGAGAAATCAAGGTTTCCTGACAGGAAAAGAAATAACCTCTTTGCCTTTCAGTAAAAAAAAAAAAAAATCAAAAAACACAACCAAAGACCAAAAATCAACAAATGTAAATAAACCAAGCTGTAATTATTAATATTTTTCCAAATAAGACATTAACACAAAAGGTTAGTCCTCTTAGAGATTTTACAAGAGTGATGAACTTTTTTTCTAGGTGCAGGTAGGTTCCATGTTTGTGCTAAGGAGGAAACACAGTGCCTTATCCAGGTAAATTTCTGTAAGAAAAAACTGAATTGAGTAAGTCAGAAGCTGGTCTTCCCTAAATAAGCTGAAGATTAAAGCAATAGTGAAATATACAGACAGTCTGTGTAGGCTGACATGAGTTACAGAGGCTCAAAGGTGTATGGTACCCCTTGTAAACTGTTTTCTTTGTCAGGTACGACTCTGGAGACCAAAGCCTGATTCCATTCTGTTAGACTCACATGAGTAGCATAGGAAGAATTGAAATAAGAAAAGACAGATGATGGATAAAAATCTACATTTGGTATTATATATAATATTATATAATTATATAATATATTAAAATTATATAATATATTATATACATTTCAGGTATACTTATTTTTCATAATCCTGTTCATCAGCTATGTGTTTTTATCCTGATCGATCCTGCATCTACCAGTTAGGATGTGTCTAATTAAAATGAGGTCCTGTTCTGTCAGATGCAGGGTAAGATTGAATCCCAATCTTAATTTTGGAATGCATATCCTTGTCTCACGAAGCGAAAAAGTAAAGATGTCTCCAGAGGGTTATTTTGACAGGGACAAAACCATCAGTTTGAAAACTAGTGAAAGACAGTTTCAGCCTGTTATCTAAGAATGTTTGGTAACATTTGCTAAATTTGAAGTCCCATTTTACATTTCTCTTATTGTGTATTACAGATTTTTCAATGGTGTGACAGTAATTTTGTAATGAGATAGAAACATGTATGAAGGGCAGCAATAAGCTCAATATGCTGTCTGTGCTTTTGGTTTTCTTGCCTGTGTATGCTGTAGATAATGCTCATATTCATTTCATTGTAATATTGTAAATAACGTTGCTAAGGGATTATGGATAACGATCTTGAGTATTTATATTTTGTTCAATTTATACCTTTGTTGATTTTGAAAGACCCAACATTTTTGTGGGAAATCACTAAATTTTCATTAGATTCTTGAATTAATAACTATTGCTACAAAATTTATTACTTACTTTGTTGAACAGCTATGCTAAAGAATCTGCTTTACTACTGTTTCATATCTGAAGGAATACTCTACACTCAAACTTGTGTGTTTCTCCCTGTGTCTGTCTTGCTTATATCTTCAGACTGCTAAGACTGAAATAATAATACTGAGTTTTGAATTTGACAAACGAAATGAGGAAGCTCACCACAAGGACTGGAAAAGGACAGCAGTGTGTTCAGACATATTCTAGATGTATCCTGACGGCTGGTGGGACTGATAACTTTACTCAGGTATAAAGCATTGCAAATACAATGTTAGAATCCAAGAGTGACAGAAGAATTCAGTTTTAGATTGAAAATCATCTTTTGAGAGAAGTTTTGATATATATAATTTATTCTACTGTAATCAGCTGCTAAAAAGGGCATTTTGCTGTCTTCTACTTACTGCTCCTTGCTAACTTTTATTGCTGCCCCTGCTGCTATCTAAAGGGCATGACATCTGGAGAGTTAGTCTTGCCCATTTTGAAAGTAATAAATTAAAACTAATTTTCTGTTGGATTAAGAAGCTTAGTATCAGAGAATATGCAGAGTTGGAAGGGACCTCTGAGTATCATCGAATCCAACTTCTGTCTTGTCTTGCTCACCCATTCTTGTTTAATCCAATGCAAGTGATAGCGATGGGATGTGCAATCTAATTGTGAATCAAGAGCAGTTTGCATCTTTTGAAAAACTTAATCAGCTCTCCATAAAATTTTCCTGGATCATATTTGGACTGGAGACAAAAATAGAATAGAATAGAATAGAATAGAATAGAATAGAATAGAATAGAATAGAATAGAATAGACCCTTCCAGTTGGAAGGGACTTTCACCTGGAAGATTTACTCCAACTGCCTGACTGATTTAAAAAAGCTTAAGGCATATTATGAAGAGTATTGTCCAAATGCCTCTTAATCACTGACTGGTTTGGGTGTTTTTGACTGACCACCTCTAGGGAAAGCCTGTTCACTTCAAATTGAGGCAGCACCAACACTGAATACAGCAGCTTAGTCACCTTTTTTGACCAGATGGTCATGCTGTGTTTGATACACTCCAAGATGCAGTTTGCCCTCTGGGCTACCCAGAGATAATGCTGACTTTTATTGAGCCTGCTACCCTGGATCCAGCACTGTCAGATCCCTCTCTGCAGGGCTGCTCCCAAATCAATGTTCCAGCTTATACTTGTGTCCAGTGTTGCTTCATCCTAGGGTCAGAATCCACCATTTGCTCTTGTCAAATTTCATGGAATTCATTTCCATTAATCATAGCCCAATGCTCCAAACTATCTAGACCCTTCTTCAAGTCCTCTTGTCCCTGAAGAGGGACAATGGTACCTCCCAGTTTGGTATCGGCAAACTTATTAATGGTCCATTCAACTCCTGTATCCAGATAGATGATAAAAATATTGAACAGAACTGGCCCTAGAACGGTGCCTGAGGAACATCACTGGTGACTGGTCACCAGCCAGATGTATCCCCACTCACTACAACCCTAAGCCCTGCTGTTCAGTTAGTTTCTTCACCCAGTGCACCATGTACCTGCTCATCCTACAGTCGGACAACTTGACTAGAAGGATGCTGTCAGGGGCAGTATTAAAAAGCCTTACTAAAATCCAGAAAAACTACATCTGCTGCTGTGTCCATGTGTGACCTTATCATAGAATGATATCAAGTATAGGTCCAATATTTTCTTTAGACCACATTTGCTAATAACGTACCAAATAAAACCCTTGTTACCTCATGCAACACTGGTCAGAACCCTAACTGAGACTGGCCTTTCATGTCTTCTCCCTGCATAAATGAACTGCAACTCTGTACTCTCCTGTGAAGCCTAGCCTTGCTTCCCTTGCTTCCAGAGATCATACAGTTTCTTCTTCCTCTTGACCTTCACGAGGACTATCCTGGCCTGCCAAGCTGGTCTTGAGCTCTTCTTGTTTGACTTATGACACAATGGAATTGACTGCTCCTGTGCTTCTAAAAGGGGTTCCTAAAGACTGACCAGCATTTGTGGATTCATGAGACCTCAAAATCATACTCCCAGGAGACTCTGTTACGTACCTACCTGACTAGCGATAGCTTAAAATTTGCTCTACTGAAGTCCAGAGTAGCAACTCTGCTATCCTGGAAGGGAATGAAAATTTCCTATTTTGGCAGATAGAATGAATCTTTTGGCTGAAATTGACCATATAAGAATAGAAGGGTACTAAGCAAAATCAGTGAGAATGTCTGCAATTGTTTGTCAGATGTTATGACAGCATGATTATTCCATTTTAAAAAATAGACACATACTTTTGTCTGGCAATAAAATGACTATAAAATCAACTGGCAACAGCCCCAGTGTGTACTTTTTCTTCTTAGGATTTGGTACTCTCTTGCTAATCAGACCAAGAGGAAGCTCTGTGCATTTCATAATTGTGAGATATTTCTCTTACTATGTATTTTTTATTATTTATCCATATAGTCCTGTGAAAAAGAGTGAGACATATGGTAGGTAACTGAAAATGGAAACCTGCTCAGAAGTCATACGAGCCAAATTAAAGTGCTGCAAAGACCAATAAGTAAATGTCTTTATGAAGTAGAAGTTTTGTTGGGAACATACAATACCAGCAGGTGAGAACTGTCACTTCACACATTTCTTCTGACCAAGGATGCCTCTTTTTTTGCTTATGTGTATATAACCTTCCAGTGAATTTAAAACTGTAAAGTTTAATATCTGAATGTTACAATTAATTGGACAGTATGACAGTGATTAACACCACTTTAGTAGTGGGATCTCACTTATATATTACCACTATGGTAATATGTTCCAAAATTCCTGCTCACTAAGAAAATAAAAAAAAAATAATTGGGGTAGCAAATAAACACAAGCTATCTATTTGCAGCTAAGAGGATCTAAAACATTTTTGCATGAACAGCCTAAGATAAACTATGTTTGAAATAATGTCCATTGATAAAATTCTTACAAAGATACCTAAAATATTGTTTTATACGAGAAAACTCTCCAAAGTTAATTTCAAATAGTAATTTAATTGCTACTAAGGAAAACCAAGTGAACAAGAACGATATTGTCCTAATTTTAGTTGGAGCATATCTCTCGCCTTAAGATTTGTGTTGCAGTTTTCTTAAATGCAATGGCATTAAATTGAAAAATGGTGTACAGATCAAAATAAGAGTTCATCTTTCTTTAAATTTATGCTGTGGGGTTTTGTTCCACCCCATGAAGCCTAGCAGGAATTCAGTGAGCAGTAACATTTAACCTTTAAAATAAATTATCATTGAATTACATTAATATTAAAAATGAGTTTTATGTGCAAGCAAGGTACTTGCAATTCAGACTTTAAAAAGTAGTGGAAGCACAAAAGAAAATCAAAAAGTAATCTATTACCAAACTTGCTTTGTAAATAAAGTAAATTGACAAAACCCCTGGCGATGTTGAGTGTATGTTATTTTTCTCCATTTAAAAACTATGCTGATATACCATACCTAATAGAATACAGATAAGTTTCAATGCAGATTGTTTAAAATATAGAATTGTTTAAAAATATTTTTGTTGGTGAAGCATATCCTTAGATTAAGTTTTAGAGTCTTAACTTTTGTATTTGTTTTCCCTTGAATAGCCTGTACTTTGAGAAAAATGTTCTGGCCCCACTGAAGGCAACATGAGCTTTTGGAAAGCAGTGGGAGCTCCTACCCTACAGCTCTGTAATGAGTTCAGTGTAGCTGAAACTCTGCATCTCCCTGAGTCTCAGTGAGGTCAGTGGCACTTCAGGTCAACGCAATGGACCACTAGTGCAAAGGATATTTCAAGATAATTCCCAAAACAACATTCCTGCAGAGAAACTCAGGTATACTTAACTTTAATGCTGACTTCAACAGGACAAAGAATATTTATAAGCTTGCATGACTTTGCTTGAGGTTCAGGAGAGAAAATAGATCATCTGTAAGAAATCCTGCTTTTGCAGTATATAATCTAAACATTCTTTTGAAGTAAGAAAATCTATATTCAGTGACTCTCTAGCATTTTACTACATATTTAGGCAGACCACACAGGCCATACAAACACGTATTTAGTTAAAATTTAATTAAGATGAAAATTATTTACAAGAGTATAAAGTCTTGAATTCCTGATTCTGATGTCTCAGACCACCAAACCCACAAGAAAAAGAATCAAGAAAACCTAACCCAAAATAAACAAACCCCAAGTCACCTGATACCTGAAAATGCTTAGTTTTAGATAAAGCTGGAAAGGTAAAAATTGTACTCACTTCCGTGTTATGTTTCAAGTTAACTTAAAAGGAGCAATTGTTTCACATTAAACTTCTGTCATTTCTGTAAAAACTGAGCATATGAAAGATTAATGTGTTACAGAACTGTACTACGAAATATAACCATATTTGTAACACTGTCTTTCATGTTTCATATTAGTACATTTAGCACCCTGGCCCAGTCATAATTGCTTTTGTATGGAATGTCATCATGTATATTCTAGCATAATGAGCAGATCTTGCCCAAACATGATGAGGTAGTATGATAGCTAATGATGCTGAGCATCACACTTATTTTTGGCTTCCAAGTGAGATGTATAATTTAAAATTTTCATCTCTTTCAGCTTCCTCTACAGTCAGCTGAGATATTGTCAAGTCCAGATGGTGAAAAAGTATGTCTATTCTCATTCCCTGGCTGCACTTGTCTTCTGAAGTTAGGTGCTGTCAAGTTCTTCCCTCATCTCTGAGTGTCAGCTTCTTCTGGAAAAGAGAGTGACTGTAGGTCTATCTTGTATTTAATATATCAAACAATAAGCAAAATAACTTAATTTTTATAAGATGGATCATTTTGTTATTATTATTTTTAATTTGCTAAGTTGTTTACTTGTTTGTGTATTTGTTTTCTTGTAACAGCTGATTTGACCACAAAGATATCTATGAACAGTTTTGGTTCAGGCCTACTAGGAAAGTTTAAGTGTTTTGATTATTTTTAAATTTCTCTTTCAGGACTGTCATCGGTATGCTGGTTTCTATGCTTAAAAGAAAAAAAAAGTTATTGTGATCAGCTTTGTTTTTCAGGCTGAGTTTTACACGAGAAATTTCACTGTAAGCCAAAACCAACACCTCCTCAGTGAGCTGTACACATCTCAGGAGAGTCAATACGAGTGTTCTGTAAAATTTTGGGTTTCATTAAAACAGTAATTTCAAAAAAGCTAACATCCCTGGGACTATCAATATAGTACTCTTCGCAGACCTGGAGGCATCTACGAAGAACAATTTAGATCTGGGGCATTGTTTTTGGATGTTTGAGCATGGCACCTATCATGTGTCTCTGGTCTAAAGAAATCCTTGAGATGTGTATTAGTAAACTATCATTTCTTGTCATGGTCTGAGGGCACGGTCCTGACAACTTTGTTTACACAAGCCTGATCTTGGAAAGGGAAAAATAACTACCACACAGAAGGGGTACCAGATTAAAGGACAAAGTTTTAAAAGGAAAAATGACTTTTCTTCAGTGAGGCTTTGGTTTGTATTCAACAGCTGATTGTAAACTTGGTACAATGTCATAATCATGCTATTAAAAAAATATAGAACTAGAATATATCCAAACCGTGAAAAAATTTACCTTTATATTTTAAATATTGAAATTCCTGTAGAAAAAAATTAAGCTTCAGAATTTTTTAAAATGGTATAATGAGTGAAGTTCATGCTTTCAGAAATGGATTTATTTTAGGATATAGTTAAAAAAAAAGGAGAATTTAGAATTTAAACATGCATAAGCACACATACATGCTTATTTTCATAAGACAGCATTATGGAGTTATGCAAACAGAAACCAGTTGATAATTGTGTCCTCTAGGCTCATCATACACTGACACTTATGCAAATAAAACTTCATTCATAAACTTGGATTTACTCCCAAGTTATGCTAGTGAAGAGAGAATCAGACCCATTGATTTTGTGACAAACTGCTCATGTTAATGGTTGTTTAAAGGTGTCCTGCTTTTAAATGAATGTAAGGGTTGATTGCTTTCATACTGCATACTCACTGCTTCCTTCTGTCCTTGACCTTTATCTGATAGACAAAATTTCAGGATGACTTGGTAAGAGACTTTGCACAAAAACTTGCACCTGATATTCTGCAATTTTCCTTTGATTTGTATTTCACAGGGAGAAAAATTAAAGGGAACAAAATAACAAAGGAAAGTAATGATATTCTCATCTATATATATATGTACGTTCAATCAGCTTCAATACATGCACACATAAAAATGACAAAAATGGATAAATGGGAAGTGTTTAATTAATTCAGTAAAACTTGTTTTATTTGATGCATCAATTTCCCCTGAGGATTATAAATCTCTGTCATTGCACTGGTTTCTGAAAAAACAAAAAAGATGAAAAGCCTAATCTGTTGTCTGATTTGCACAATATACATCGGATATTTAAACAGTCCAAGTAGGGAAGATGATTTTCAAAGCTGAGTATTGGTTTTACAGCTGTACATTTTGAAATTTGTCATCTCGTTCATAGAATTGGGGTTTATATCATGCAGAGCATTATGACAACCTGGAGTTTGTCAGGAGATTCACAAGAAGAATCAGAAAGTGCATAGTGCCCATGCCATGCAAAATCTCTTACTGGTAGGAAAAATTAAGGAATTTAATAATCCAGTTTCAGGCTTGTCTGCCCATGACAATAATAGGCAAGTCACCACTCATCTGCAAGTCTGTCCATCTCTCTCAAAGATTTCTGATAACCCACCTCCCCTGTACTCTAGGCTAAGTTATTTGTTCCTCTGTTCAATTAGCTTCAACCTCTGTGAATGACTTGACATTAATTTTACAGACTTCTTTTTTAAAACTTGCCCTTAAAAGTCAGGAGAAAATATTCCTTAGAATCCCTGCATTTTCCCAACATATTTTCCTTCTTTCTTTTCAATATATTTAAGAGTAATATTTTTTTACCTTTGCCCAAACCACTATGAACCTTTGTACATTTAAATACACATTATCTGTTGTTTCTGCTTTTTAAAGAATTGCCAATGGGTTTAATTTTTTTTGCAAGAACAGAGTTTTGCATTGTAAATGTACTATGAATTCTCATTATGAATGAATGTGTAAGATAATTAAAGGTTAACCCTCTTACCCAAGAAATATATCAAGTCTTTTAAATATAGTTGCTCCATAGAAAATTACCAAGGAACATTTCAAATACATAATTTATAGTGGAAAAAGGTATAACTGTATTTAAACTTGGGTGAATGCATTACACATAGGATATGTTGACTTGGTCAGCATAATGCAAGAAATGCTTTGTATGATTATCTGTGACTGAGTACTGCTGCTGAATTGCTAACACAATGAGTGCAAGATTTAAAGAAATTAAGTAAATAATAATAAATAACAAAGACAATGTGAACAGAACAAAAATCAGAGATTACTGCAAGAGGAAAAACACATGTTAGAATGGATACACAGCAACCATCAGAACTGACACAGTAGCAATAAATCTTCATCATTTAAGGTAGATGTGCTACAAGTCACATTAGTCTTTGGGAACCCTAAAGAGTTGTAGTAGTGTAGTCATTTAAAACTAATAATGATCCTCATGTGAACACTTCAAACTAACGAAGCAATACGTCTAAGAACATTAACTTTGCCCCAATGAAAAGAGATGCTTGATCAAGTGATACTTTAATGGAAGGATGAAGTACAGGTATATCTGCATATCTACAGCTTTTATATAGTTTCAGAGTGTTTAGAAGTCACTGCAGTGCAGGGTGGTAAATGTCATTTTAAAATAGTATAGTATTCAAAATTGTTTTGGTGTGAAGGAACTGTTCTGCTGTATCTCACTAAGAAAATTGACATTGAACTTTCATTTTTCCAGTTACTTTTAAATAAGTTCAATAAATCCAATTCTCTTTTTTAAATTTTAATTCATTCTTTCTTTTTTCCCAATTTTTCCTTTATTATTTATTAATACTTATTTATTAACATTAATATTAGCTTATTATTTATTAATTATTTATTCGTTCTTTTCTTCCTGCATGTCGTTTTCTAAACTTTTTTGGGTGGTGTGTTCCTGTATCTACAGTGAGTCTCAGCTTTTATCCTCCTTCAGACCTGCTCCTTCATTTTAGCCCAACTTCTCAAGCATTTGAGGATTCTTTACCCATTCAGTACAGAAATATTGTGTTCTCACTTTAGATATTTAATCTTCTCTGCTCTTTGGATTGACCAATTTCTCTTCTTCCACTCAACCTTATAGAAGCCTTACAGAATCACAGAATTTTTAGGGTTCAAAGGGAGTTCTGGAGATCATCCAAGAAGCCATACAGGGTCACCTACAGGTGTACAGGTTACACCTACAGGTTACACAGGAACACCTCCAGGTAGGTTTTGCGTGTCTCCAGAGAGGGAGGCTTCACAACCTCCCTGGGAAGCCTGTTCCAGTGCTCTGCCGCCCTCAACATAAAGAAGTGCTTCCTTATGCTGAATTGAAACTTCTTGTGTTTAGGTTTATGGCCATTGGCCCTTGGCCTGTCCCTGGGCACCACCAAAAAGAGTCTGGCACCATCTTCTTGACACCCACCTTTGAGATGTTTATATGTATTGATGAGATTCCCTCTCAGTCTTCTCTTCTCTAGACTAAACTGTTCCAGGTCCTGCAGTGTCTTCTCACAAGAGAGATGCTCCAGACCCCTCTACATCTTTGTTTCTGTCCACTGCACCCTCTTCAGTAGCTCCTTGTCTTTCTTGTACTGAGGAGCCCAATACTGCACACAGCACTCCAGATGTAGCTGCGCTAGGGCCGAGTAGAGGGGGAGGATCACCTCTCTTGATCTGCTGATCACATTCTTTCAGATGCATCTCAGGATACCATTGGCTCTCCTGCTGCAAGGGAATAGTGCCAGCTCATGGTCAACTTGTCATACACCAAGGCCCCCTGTTCTTCCTCCACAGATTTGCTCCCTAGGAGGTCAGTCCCCAACCTTTGGTGGTATTTGAGGTTATTCCTCAGTAACTACACTTGCCCTTGTTGAATCCTGTTAGGTTTCTCTCTGCCCAATTCTCCAGCCTTTCCAGGTCCTGCTGAATGGCAGCACAGCCTTCAGATGTATCAGCTACTCCCCCAGTTTCATATCATTATCAAACTTGCTGAGGGTGCATTCTGTCCCTTCATCCAGGTCGTTGATAAACCAGTTGGATAAGACTGGACCCAGTAATGATCCCTAAGGATGCCACTGACTACAGGCCTCCAACTGTATTTTACTCCACTGACCATGACCCTCTGAGCTTTGTCATTCAGCCTGTTCTTGATACACCTCAATGCCCATTCATCTAACACACATTTCCTGGGCTTACCTATGAGGATGTGGGACACAGTGCCAAAAGCCTTGATGAAGCTGATGTAGACAACAGCCACTGCTCTCCCCTCATTGCCCCACCCAGCCATGTCATCAAAGAAGGCTATTAGATTGGCCAAGCATGATTTCCCCTTGGAGAATCCATGCTGACTACTCCCGATGACCTTATTTTCTTCTGCATGCTTGGTGATTACCTCCAGAATGACCTGTTCCATCACTTTTCCAGGGGTGGAGGTGAGGCTGACTGGCCAGTAGTTTCCTGGATCCTCCTTCTTATTTACATATATTGCTGACCAGAACTGATAAATGAAGTTCCTACTCTAGAAATTTACTGTTATAGTCTGATTTCTCTTTCAATCTTCACTGAACATGCTTGTCTTAGTCTTTCCCCAACCATCATCTCTAAACCTTACTTCCATGCAAATGTATTCTTAATGTTTTTGCTAAAATACTGATGCTAAGACTGGCAAGTCAAGACCAATCTGTTATATTAATTTTCATGGGTTTATTTTGTGAAAACCCTTTAGATTTGTGGTTGAAATAAATAATAAGTTTCAGATATTATATATGAGTATTCTACATGAAGTGTCATAAAAAAATTCTGCAGGTTAACTAATTACTGCATTTCTTTCACCATGGCATAAAGAAACCATAAATGTGCATTGCTTTGGAAAACTTAACTCAAGTACCATACTCCTGTGGGGAAATATGTGACCACTGTGTATTTGTGTGTACAAGACAAAGAGAAATTCTGGAATACAATTTTTTAGAGATAGGGCAAGAGTTCTTTCTTGTTGTTGTTTCACATAATCATATTTCAAGTTCTATCATCTCAAGTATTTTAAAATTAAAGAAATGTGAGGAACAATGACGTTATTATTATCCTCTAAAACTGAGATGGGCTAGTAGAACTATGTATAACATTTTTTCCCATGTATTGTTTACCTAAATATCCTTCAGATATGTGAACAAGCAGATAAAGAGGCAGAGGGATATGTACATATTCGCCTATAAGGAATCATCAGGACAAAGAACACTAGAAGTATGCTAACTCTGTCAGACAAGTGTAAGCCCAAATATACTGTTATGTCTGGAGTACACAGACAACTATTTTAGAACGATTTCCAGTCATTTGGGCCAGAGAAATACCTCCAACATGGGTGGCTTGTAGATTTTCTCCACACATTTGATATTTGATGACCACAGTCAGCCTATCAATCAAAAATGTGGCCATAAAAAAAAGACAATATAGACATTAGGTTATGTGACACAATGCTCATCTCCACACACAGAAAGGAGGTAGACAAAATCAGAGGCAAGAAACGAAGAGAAAGAACAAAGGAGATAAACAAAGAGAAACAAAGAAGAACCTGAAAATTCCATAAGCCATTACAAGAAAGTGATCAGACGGTGAAAAGCAGATCCCCATGCAGACATACACAGTAGCAGAGAAGAGCAGAGGCAGAGGGCAGTGGGAGAGCCTCAGTGCCCCTGACTGAGACACAAGACCCTCTCCTGGACCCGCAGGGCTGTGGCAGAGAGCAGCAGCCCCACAAGTCAAGTGAAATCACTGGGGCAACACACACTCTGGGGAGTCTCTGCCTTTGGGGTATGACTTGGGGTATGGCATTTATTATGATGTGCCAGGGAAGGGCATTATGACATTAGGCAATCCTTGTTACAACATATTTAGAGGTAAGATTAGGTAAGGAAAGGGTGGCATTATAGTGGATGTGGAGGAACAAATATGGGATAATAAAGACACAACGGGATAAAAAGGTCTGGCCATCTGTAAACAGCGCTGGTGAGAATGCTTGTCTGACTGCGCCCTGCCCTCATTAGTGCAGTCTGTTCTGTCTTCTAATTAAACACCATTTCTAACTCACTCCCTGAGACAAGTCTCTCTCCTGTGCACTTATGCATATATGGGGGCTGGAGTGGGTCAGAGGGACCAGCCTGTTGTGTGTCTAAGGTGCCAGCAGCTGGAGTGAGTGTGGGTGCAGAAATCAGGGTGTGATAATTAGCAGAGATCAAACAAACAATTCAGCAAAAAAATGACATGGCCTGGGAGCCAGAGGTGTAAGTATGTCTCTTGGAATGAGGCACCTGGACAACAAGGACCACAGCAGAGTGTCCAGTACAACTGCCAGAGAGACAATGGAATCTGGTTGTAGATGGAGAGACCTGTTCACATGTGCATGCAAATTGTAAACTCCCTAAAAACACTGCAACAGCCTGTCTTTTTTAAGACATGCTCCTTTAAATGCTGTAAGTTCCTTTTGACAATTGTGGAGAGAGATAATCCTCTGTCAAGATAAACCACAAGAACATGTTTCCTTTGGGCAGATTGTCTGACTTAAATTTGGAGGACCACATCTAGTAAACTCCCTAAGGATGTTTCTACCACAGCTACTTGTAATGTGGTTAGATTTAGAATACATGAAGCATTAAGGCAACATGAGTTTCAGAGTATTATGAACTGCAGGGAAAAAAAATGCAGTCGCTTTATCTGATACAAACAGAATTTGCAATAACGAAAAAACATCCTAGAAATGTCAATTAATGATGAGTCCTTCTTTCAGAGTCAGAGATATATCAGAATCTAAGTGAATTGTTGGTATGAATTTGGCTTTCTGTATTCCAGATGAATATTTTAATCATCAAGATATGATCTCAAGCTCTCTAGAGTAAAATTCATGCTTAACTGTTTTATAGACGTTCCAGTAGAGAGAAGAAACTGAAACAAAGGTTGACTAGTGGCTAGGGAGTAGGAATGAACCTTACTAAGAAAGAGAAATATCCCTTATCTGCAGGACAGTATCCATTCTGGGTTGATTATGGCTTTTTATTTTATTTTATATGAAGAAAAAAGGTAAGTTGTCATTATATTTTTTTTTACACTTTCTAAGGAAAAAAATCTAAATTTATAAAGGTGTTTCCTTTTCTTTGTTATTATACTTTTACACAACATAGAATTGCTGTAAATGGGCTTTGGAAGTTCCATTATTAAAAACTTAGAAGGAAATAATGTCCAGTTAAAGAGGTAGAAAATTGACATAGGAGCTATGCATTGTATGTAAGTACTTACAGATCAATGCTAGTTATTAATTCCTTTGTAACACGTATTCCATACTATCTGTTACATGGATTTTTCATGGTTCATATTTAAAGAATAGTAAATTATCATTCTCTTGATAAATTTGCAAACTATGAAAGACTTCCTAGTTCTTGTTAACCTAATATTTAGCAGAAACAGTTGAATAATCTCATTATGACATGTATTGCAGGGAGTGAAAGCTTAATTTTCTCAAAATTTGATTTTATTTTGAAAATAGCTTCTCACCATCGCTACATAGTACATTCCTACTTCTAAAATATTAATTCTCTGCACATTAAGATGTCACAATAATTTGTATTTATTATTATCTATTATTTATATAAAATGCACTGAATCCTGAGAGTTGACATAGGAAATGGATGTCAACCACAGCAACATTAAGAAGGCTGTTTTGGGAAGCAAGGCTGAGTGGTTCGTGATTATTCTAATCTTGCTTCTTCAGTGAACCAAGGCCATGTCACTTTCCCATGTATTTAGTCATGAACAATGAGGGTCTAGAAGCAAGGGGGGAGGCTTCAGTAGGGAGCCAAACCAAGACAGGGAATTACTTCATTAACTGTACTTCTAATTGGGGATTATTGTCAATTATACTAATTTGCTAAACTTATAAAAGTGCCGAAGCCCTATATCACGTGTGCATTCCACCGTAAGTGCACCTGGAGGACCTTCAATAAACAGTAACTGCTTTTACAATTTTAATCTTGTTTGGCTTGTGATTTTAGGGCTGATAAGGCATCAGCTACAATAAGGAAGTGATTCAATAATATGCATGTTGTTTCTCTCCAGTACTAAAGAAAGATATTAGCCAACACTAGATTTGATTCTCCTGCTCCGTTTTATTTACTTTCTGAATTCCATTTATTCCTCCACGTTATCTAAATAAATAGTTTCATTACCCAGAAGAGTTTATAGTGCTCAGTTGAAAATGGTTATTTGCTGAGAGTCTAAGGAGAGAGATTTGAATTCATTCCTAATTGACACAATGCTCAACAAATCTCAGTTAAAGTGAGAGTTACTTTGTGCAATGAATATTTGATATTTTGAAAAGTCTAGCAGTAGAATCTAAGTGTGACTACAGAAATATTCTTAGCATTTAAGTATGCAGGCTGCAACAATAACCAGTGGCATAGCATAATGCGTGCCTTTAAATATGTGCATTTAGAATTTTCATCATGTCAAGGGGAAAAAACAGTTAATTTCTTTATTAGAAAAGGCCACCTTGCCAGAAATGCTTATATTCAAATTTGTTTCAAGTTTATATCTTTCCTGTCACACAATGCATAAGTAGGAGCTCACTTCAACTCAAGTGTAAAAAAGAAGCATTTCCAATACTGGCAAAGCAATGCAGGAATTATCTAGAATTGGGAACATCCTTTTCTTAAAAATTGTTTATTAACATTATATTCCAACAGAAATAATACAATAATGAATATATACATATAAATTATGGATAATTTATTTTTTAAATTGTGAAGAATTTTTTTCCTATTTCATCTATACAATTAATTGTCCTATGTAGAATGGTTTTGGATACACTATCCTTATTTCATCTGCAAAGCTATACTGATTCCAATAGGAAAGTGTTGGATGAGAACATGACATTAGGTGTCTTCTAACTGAATGCATCCCCCCACACTATGGAAATTTTTTTGTGATTTCCAAACTATTTCATCTGTACCAAACAGTAATTCTAGAAACAGATAAACATTGGCTGATGCCACACTCTTCAAAGAGCTATTGCATCTGAATAAAGAATAAGTGGACTTAAACTGATTCTAGAATTTGCTAGCAGATGAGTTAATGAATGAGAGTCATATTTTTGTAGCAGAAGCACATTTTAACCCCTGTACTGGTCCAGAATTTCAGATAAAAATCTCCAGGAAATATCTATAAATAATTAGGGACCTTATTTTACACAAAACCCAAAAATATCAATGGCAAAAGAAATGTCAATACAATGGCAAAGGCTCATTGATAAAAGTATAAATATCACATTTAAATAGAATTTTCAGAGTTAAATAACTTCCTACAGTCAGTTCTGTTTAATCAGCTCCTAATTGTAGACTTAAGTATACAAAAAAATCCTTGTAAAGGTCTTGTCTTAAAATTGCTATTTTTTTCATGGAGAATTATTATTCTTCCAAAATCAGTGACTCAGTTCAAACTTCAAACTACTAGAACATGAATGATATGCCAGAGTGACATTTGTGAGAAAAAACTCTAGGATTTACAGGTTGTAGCAAAATTTTTTCATCTTTAAAACAAAAGAAAAATCTCTTTAATTTGGATATTATATAAACCCCTGGAACAGATGGAATGAATAATGGCAAGTGACTATTGCGTGTCTTCTCAGATCATAGTGTAGCCTAGGGGGCAGGATGCACCACCACAATCCACTCCCTGACTAAAGCAAAATTCTCTGGGCTTTGTATTTGTTTTCCTTTGAATGAATCTAAATTACAATATTAAAAAAAGCATATATTGTATTCCAAAATGCCTACCTGTTAATGTTTGCATGTGAGTGTATATGTGTTCCATATAGGGAGCACCTCAGCTGCAAGATACTTGGAGAAATCTAAATGTGGAGAGGCTGTTGATCTTCTTTAAATTACATGAATGGATGGATTAGACATGTACATTCAAGAGAGAGATAAATTTCTGCCACAAGATCACATACACAAACCTTGTTTTGAGAGGTTATCTCCCTCCCAAGGCTACCCTGAGAAAGTAGGAAGGATCAAGCTTCATTAAAGACACTGAACTTGCCTTCCAAAAACATAAGACTGAAAAGTAGTTCCTTTTTGGAAACATGCCAAGGGCTGATCAACTTCAATACAGTGGTTCTTAAAGAAAAGACATTGATTAAAAAAAATCATTCCCTTGGAAATTTTGGGAAATTTAGCACCTAGAGAAAATATTGCATTGTAAAACTATAACATATCCAATAGATTTTAGTCTAAAATCAAATTACTGTTCCTGCATACTGGTCTTAGCTTTTATTTTACTAATACTTTTGAATCAGACTCGTGTCTGGTCTCTGTAGCAGACATGGAGCAACAGTGTTCAAGGGCTGTTCAACTTCTCCCACATCTCTGAACATGCTACTCAGCTTTGTCATATATACTCTGTTCTCAGATCTGACATCCTGATACCTAACTGAGCTCTGGGCGAGTGCAATCCTTCATTACACCTCCCTGTGTACCATTCAAATTCGGTACACTGAAGAAGGACTACAATCAGTTACAGAACAGAAAAAGGAAAGGTGAAAAAAGATGGAGTCCCATTTCTTAGCTTACTGACAGCACAGCTTGGTTGTATCTTTGTGTGCTTCCAGTATTTATAAAAAAAAGGTAAAGAAAGTAAATTTAAAGTGTTCCTTCTCTCCCTGCTTCCTTCAAACAAATGAATAATTAGGTAAATAAAAATTATTCCCCAGGGCATCATAAGGCAACTTAGAGCTCTGGCTCTGATGGAGCAGTTTGTCTAACCACAGTGTAATGTTAATTATGAATGTTTAAAAAATTTGCAAAAAATATCCTCTTCTATTTCTTTTAATATCAAGACAGAAATGCGCATGTACATATGTAAAGCAATACATACTTGCATGAAACCCCTAAAACTGTAGCTAACGAACCCTTTCACATATTACAGGATAAAAATATTTAATGAAAATGTCTTTCAGGTTTTTCAAAAATATGATTAATTGTATAATATGACTTGTATTACAATTTTTCTACAGAGTGGTTACATAGGCCTGGAAGACCCTTAGCTACAAACGTCATGTAAATGATGCTGTACCAAGTATTATTGTTTTGGATGTTATTCATTATTAAACTTGTACTGTAGTGTTTGAGTTAATTTAATGTATATCTTTTTTTGTATTTTCTAACTAATTCAAGAGAACACTGTTCTCTCCTCCCGTCTGAGAAACAGTCGATAGCTTGCTACACTACAGGAATAAAAATGAATATAAATAAGCTGGTAAAAATGAACTTGTACTGTTAAGTTTCACCTAGCATGATGACCTAACACTACAAGAGAAATAATGGATGACTTGGATTGCATTTATTACCGTAAAATGCATTAGTGCCTCAGATGCTTTCAGATGTTATAAGACCTGAAGAATGTATCATTATATAAATACATGTGCACATATCAGCAAGATATCCAGCATTTGCAATAAAAGGATAGAAATTTCCCTTCTTACTAAAAGAGTTTAAATCCTTGACTGAATTATAAGCTATGCACACACTAACTGGAGGTTAAAATGTTTCAAGCCAGCTGTGTGTTAAACCAGGACATTAACTTTCCTAACAAATGAAATTTGATCACCTATTAAACAAATTTTGTGTATTTTTTGTGAGATTGTCTCAAAATTCTGTACGAAACTCATTGAGAGAAAAAAAAAAAGCCAGAATAAAACCTGCAGAACATGCAAATGCTCTCAATATTTGTTCATCATAAGCTTTATTAGCAAAAAAAGAGGTCTCTTGTTTCACATTCAGGATAGGTGGGAACGCCCAAGCATCTCTCCTAAGGGCAGGAGAGTTTTGCACTGTCTTTTGCAACAGATTCTGGATCTGTTGCAACACTTGGGTCACAATCCTCGGATACAAGGCCTCAGGAAGGAGCCTGAGGGCACTTTAGGGGATTTTAATGGTTTTTGACATCTTTTAAGACATCAGAACTGCCTCTCACATCAGTGCAGTTGAATCAGTAATGTCCCATCAAACCTTTGGCTGCCGGGAGAAGGGAGAAGGAATTTTACAGCTAAGCACTTGTGTAGGGGAGGACAATCACTGTGATAGAAGGTGCCATCCCACCTTGCAGGATTTGCCTCTTGTCAAAGATGGACCTTTTGGTCTTGTGGGAGCACAAACCTGGCCTCAGCAAAATACCCTGGCACCTCCACAATTGTTTTGAGTCATTAACCATTAACAGCCCAGTCTCTCAGAAGGTGGAGGTGTTCGAGAGTGGCTTAATGGGCACCTGGCAATCAACCAAGGTCAAACATTCCACATACGTAAAATAAGTGAATAGTAATTAATTTCTTTGATAATCTTAGCAAAATAATATAAAATCATTTGGCATTAAACCTCTTGGTCTGTAGTTTTATTGGCAGAATCTTTGAAAAGAGGAAACAAAATTAAACGAAATATCTAAAGTAACTACATAATCATTTTGACAATATAAACCCAGCAGACTACTTTTTTATCAGACCTCAAGCTTAAATATCAAGGTTGATTGAGAAGCTAGTCATAATTGCTTTTAACTGTTTTGTGTAAATGATATGGTGTTCAAAACCATTTACTTCCTTTTTGTGTTTGAGACCTTTTTTATAACAAAGAGGTTCTCTTCTGCTGATAATAAATAATGCTAATTATTTCCACAACTGATCACCTTTAGTTGGTCAGTTTCTATTTAGAAAAACTCTGCACCCCAATCTGCTTAGATTATTTTCCTAAAAATTTGAAGGTGACTAAATTTAGTTTTTGCTCTATAACTATGGAAACAAGGCCAGCTGAACAGAAACTAGTTTGTCAAAGTCAGTTACATAATAATGTAAAAGAGCTCTAGCAATGAGTTTATGAGAGGATAACAAAGACTATAGAATGGACTGCAGCGGGACAGTGAGATAATATTTATCAGCATGACAGAAAGCAGTCTGAGCATATAGATCACCTCACCTTTGTCAAGATCATTTTTAAAGGTCGCCACAAATAAATTTCGATAAGGAATTTGAAGGAACATGATGCTGCATCTTTGTAGGTGTTAAGAGAAATAACAAACAAAGGCATTTCATCTAAAAACGTCCATGTGTGTGCTACAGATTTTGTGTCTTAAGCTCTTTGCTTGTAAGATTAACAGATGGTAAGTGGCCCAGATTGTTAAAAGAAATCAAGCTATTTGTGCTGGATATTACAAGCAGGTAGTAATTTTCCACCTTGTAACCTTTCAAGGGCATTTTTCAACAAAATCCTGATTTTTACAAAAGCATAGTAGGGCCCATGATGAAAAACAGCAAAAAGGAACTTAGGCTATTGACTCCCCAAACTCTCTCCCCTGGTAGGAGAGTGGTTTATTAATAATGAAATAAGTCATCATTACTGAAAAAAAAATAAATTTACCAATCAGTTTAGATTTTGTTGCCTAGGAAATCTGGCAGTGCTATAGTACTTGAGGTTACCAGATGAAATACAGGTGACATTCCGTAAGAAGGCACATTACAAGTGTATATGAGCTGATCAGTTGTTACTGCTATATAAACTTTTTCTTTTACTTTTCATATTGAGCTCTTTAGTCTTATGTGATGTTTTAATATTTTTTTTTGCTTCTATAAATATCAAAAATTTTATAGCTCAGAAAAATAACTAATTCACTGTGATACACAACATTGAATACCAATGACTATAATTCTTAATTAGCACAATAATACATTTACTGAATGTATGGAACTATTGTGCCATCCAAACCAGTAGAAGGATCTACTTCCATGCATTATTGAGCTCAGTTTACATTATGTGGGATATTATGCACCCTCAAGAGTAGCCGAGGCACTAGTAAGTGACCGAGCAAGTAACTCCCCCAACAATGTCTGTTTATAATTTGTTATAAATTGAGTGTTTATAATGGGACCAGCTGAAGCTGGAATGTCTTCTGTTTTGAGGAGATCCATGGTGTCAAAGTTAATACTGTCATGTGCACTCCTATTATCCATGCTTAGCCCAGAGAAAAATATTTCTGTAAAGTTTTTCTGTGATTGCATCTGATAAAGTTTTAATGAGGGAGAATCTCAGTGTTCCCAGTGTAGAATCCATCTTTGAAAAACAGTTCAATTGAGCTGGGTAGAAATATGGTTTAAAAATAATTTCCAAGCAGCCAAGACTACCTGCAACTTAGGACAAATTCCATATTAATTGAAATGTCTAGGACCATTTTATCTTCAAGGAAAACAATAAGAATTAATGTGTTACAAGCTGCTTAGGAAAAGAACATGAAAAGCAATTCAAATATAGGGTGATAATTGGCACTCACTGGCACACACTCCACAGTCTCACAGTCTTCTTCAACAGGAGATTGCATGCACCCTTGCATGATGAATAGCCTCTGATATACCTATTTTCTATGAATTGGTCTAATCAGTGACCTAATCAAAATTTCAGGCTTCAGTAAGAAATTCTGGCCCTGAATCTCCTTCTTTAATTATGTACTGTGTGAAAAAAAATTTTTGTTTGATTATTCCACAGGGTGCTCAACATTTTTTGCTTTAAGAGTAATCATTTCTCTATTCACTCTCTCCACACCAATCATGATTTTTTAGATGCGTAGCTTAACCTTTAATTCAATTTTTTTAAAAATTCTTTACTGCTTAGTTTATTTTTACATTGCAGTTATTTCATATTTCAAATCACTTATTTCTTGTTTCTTTGAATATTCCTACAGAGCAACACTATTAACTCCATTCAAAAACACATGGCCAGAAGACCTGTAAAATTAGAGATGTGGGTGATTTACATAGATTTGCATAGTTTATTTTATTCAGTTAATTTTTACTAATTTATAGTAATATATTTGTCTTTTTGATCTTCACCAATGTTTGACTATATTTATGCAGAAAGCCATGATTCTGAGGTGCTAATGTTTTTCTAAGTAGTAGTAGTTTAGGAACTATCTTTGTGCATACGTACAATTACTTTGTTGGAAAATAGTGAATATGGAGTTTGTGGGGTTTCCTCCCCCCCCCCATACCCCTTTTTTTTTTATTAATTCACCCATCTCTCAATATCAGGAAATTCTTCCAGATCTTGTGTTTTGGTTCTCCTGAAAAACAAAATACCAGCAAATTTCAGTACTCACTAATCACTTTGTCTTCTGAATGATTTATGTATAAAGAATAAGTCCAGTAGAAATAGATGTAGTGGTTTAGAGTCAAAATATTTATTTATTTATTTATTTCTATATGTAAAAAACTTTCCCTTTTATTTACAAAGTAATTTATCGTTACTTTGGAGGTGGCAAAGTTTTCTACGATGCCTAGTTGATTTGTATTTTTTTTTGTGTGTAAGGAAGCAATCTAACCTATAATTTAAATTTATGCACTATGGGAAGAATTCTAATAAAACCTTCATGGAAACAATAAACTAAATGGGCTATGCCAAACAAGTTTTTGTGCCAAGAAATGGAGAAAGTTTTAAAATGATTAACAATTAAGGAATTTAAACTTAAATTAATTTTAGTGATATGGTCATGTGTGGTCCTAAGAGAAACAGAACAAGTAACAAACTGCTCTTAAATAGCAGGAGTATTCATACAACCATGAAGAGGTTTGCTTTCTGTGCGTGTATCATGCTTACACAGACAATGTCACTGAATCACATTCTATTTGAAAATCCTTGAATTCCATATTATGGCAATACTGTAGTTTATATAGAGCAAAGTCCATTTCAGTAACATGAAGTTAATCTCAAAACAGCTGAATAAATATTATATTTTCCTCAAAAAAATGGACACATTATTCCTGAACATTCCGTATCGCAAAGTGATATCTTTTCTTCCTACTATGCAGTTGATACAAAGAACAGGGACCAAAGTAAACAAGAGTTATTATTTTCAATGTTTTCTGAATAACTCAGAGGAAATTAAACAAAGACGAGATGTTATCTATGTCACTAATTATAACGGCAATAATTAAGTTAACATCCTTAGAAAAGTTGGCTTAGTCCTACTTAAGAGTAAATAAACAGATTATGCTTGGCTCAGAAAACAGACAACTTGTTTTATAATAAAGTAATGAAGAAATTAAAGCAGCAATCTGTTCAGGTGAAAACATTTCAGCAATCCTAAATTATCATCCTTAACACAGGCAGCCCAGAAGTACCTGTAAGAGTTGTTACTCTTGCTTGTTTCCTGATAGCTATTTTTCTGGCCAAAAAAAACTGGGACAGACTTAAATGATTTCCAGTTAAGAACTGGATAAAGATTACTTGAGCTTTTCCTCAATCAAAAGTGAAAATTTGTTTCAGCTCTATTTGCACTAAGGTAATTTTTCACCTGTCCTTAAACAGATTGTATTTCATTTTCATCCAAAATATAACTCATTCAATCATAAACAGTCATTTCCTGTTTTCAATATTCTCGCTTCATTCCATTAAAAGACATCTCAAACATAAAAAAATATTTCATTGGGTAATATTGATACTCATGCGAAGTTAGATTTCCATTACCAAAAAAAGCCAACCAAACCAAAACAAAAAAATCAACCAAAGAAAACCCAACCAAACAATTTCTTCAAAAATTTACTTTTACCTCTATGTCTTTATCCTCCTATATCTTTATAATACAGAACAGAAAAGTTGACTGTGTTCTGATACTGTTTTTTTTTCTTTTATTTTCTTTTTTTAAAATGTTGTTAAATCTAATTGGCTATTGTTGATCAATGGCACAGAATTAGACCTGAAGTTGACTGTATTTGGAACAGAAAGAAGAATTATTAATTACAAATAATGAATTGTGAATAATGCCATGTCTATTTATAATAATTTATGGAATCTCAAGAATTCCATGTAAAATCTGACAGGACAAACCTGGAGGAGGTAATTTTTTTTTCTGCTTCTTGTTATAGTGAAAAAACACAGATCTGAGAAAGAAATTTTATGGTAATAAAAAAATGGATAAAGATAACTGATTAGCTTAAAATGAAGGATTAGAATGGATGGCTGCCCTGAAAAACATGCAGAATATCTTTAGGCATCAACACAAGATATGAAGAAAAGACACAGATGATTATAGGGACTAGTCTGGATGTTAAACTGGTGTATCTTTGAGTGAGACATTCTCATATCCATTCTCCTTTTCCCTGAAAGACTCTGGATCTGAAAGGGCACAAATGGAAATAGAGGGTTTTTTTGCAAAAAACAATTAGAAATATTAATATACTTTGACATAAACCTGAAAAAAATCATACCAATAATGAAAAAATCTTATGGAAATTGATTCAAAGAATTTGATCATAATGTGCCTTTCTGTAGAAGCATATCACAGAATGGTTAAAATTGGAAGAGACCAGAGTGGGTCATCAGGTCCAACCTATCCTAGAGTACATTGCACAGGATTTTGTCCAGACAGTTCTTGAATACCTCCAGTTAGAGAGAGAGAGTGTGTGAGAGAGATCCACAACCTCTCTGGGCAATTTCTTCCAGTGTGTGGTCACTTGCACAATGAAGAACTTCTTCCTCATATTCAGGCAGAACCTCCTGAAACGCTTGAGGGTTTTCCTATTATTTAAGCTAACAACATGCCTCATTCCTAAACTCTGACTATTGACATATTTTTATACATTGCCAGTGAGGCACTCTTTTTTTACTGAAAAGAACACAGACCCTCCCCCCACCCTCAGTGATTGAACTATATTTTGCTTTGTGTTGCAAGATGACTATATTTATTTAATTTCAGTGGCTGCTTGAAAGACTGGTCATATTTCAGAGTTTTTTGATTCAAGCATAAAATACAAGTAAGAAAATGTTTATTATAAGTCTTGCTGATAAATTGCATTGATAAAAGAAATTCCTAATAAAAAAGGAATGAGTCCCCAGATTAAAAATTAACTACTGCCATATTGTCTTGGGGTGACTTTATGATGTTGTATCCCCCATCGTCTACTCTACTGATTGAGCTAGCCGGGCCTCAGCGGAATGTTCTCCCAGTGAGTTCTGGTGTTCTGAACAGTTCCAGAAGAGAAGAAGAAGAAGCTGAAATCCCAGGGAAAAAAATTAACTCTCTATCTCTCCTCTTCGGATCTGGGTCGGCATGGGCTGCCTCCCACTGTTTATATAATAAACAGATGAAAACTTGTGTTTAATAACAGACTCTATGAAGTCGGCAAGATGGGTGTGACTTTGCCATCCTGGTTGGATTCCCCCAGCCTTGCTCCCAGGTCAGCAAAGCAGTAGATTTTTCCTGGGTGGTATCTTACACATATAGCCACCCCTGAATCTCTAGAAAAATACTCAGTATTGCTGCTTGCTGATCCTTCCTTACCCTGAGAACCACGGTAATTGCTACAAGAGAGAAGGCAACCCCCCTTGCTGGGTTTTGCTCAGACCTTAGTGCTGCAGCCAAGAGCAGTCTGAAGCAACGTCTGCTGCTGCTATACACCCCTTCCTTTTCATCCAGAATGTGCAGCACTTACAAAAACCACAGTGTACATGAAAACAAAAAGAAAAAGATATTCCATAAGATCTCAAACTTCTGGTAAACTGAATCTAGAATCATGGTCTTTAAATACCAGCTCTCAATGATTACATTGACTCAGTTAAGTCAGTGGATATGCACAGACTTGGAATGATAAATCTATCAGGTGGAGGATTTCAGGAAGGTCTTATTATATACTTGTCTGATAGATTAGTTGAAGTTTTTGGGTTTTGTTTTGTTTTGAATTGTTATTTAGTTTTCCTTAAAACCTCTGCAGTCTCCGGGCATCCTACTACGTTTCATCTAGAATCTGAGAAAGAAAATAGTAACCTCCATTAAAGGTTTAGATTGTTTTACCGTACTCCATCTCTGGAATGATTAGAAGAACTCTAAGTAAGAAATGTTAGATTCGTTTCCTACTTTGTGCATTTTTTTTTTTTCACTATTTGAATACATAAAATTTTATCTTTTCTCGCTTCGTTGTTGACAATAAGAGGAATGTCTTATGGAATAAATTCAAAATTAGAATATGCAAGTAGTAATGTCTAATTTCAGTTATCACTTTGGGGTCTATCCTATACTACTTAGACATCCTAGTGGGTCGCTATTTCCATGCGGGATTATTACTTGCATTATTTTCTTAGTTTGGGAAACACTAGACTAAATTATTTTATTCTGTCTATTTTAGATATCAAGTACAGGAGATGTGGAGTTTTGAACAAGTTATTTTTCATCTCTGTATTTGGTTATCTTCCAAATTGAGGTTGAATACAGCTTGTCCTTTTGATTTATATGCTTTTACATACAAAAAGTTGCAGCTGTATACATAGGGACAGAATTAGGTCCACTGGGTTATTACTATTCATTGAAAAAAACCAGAAAATCTGCTGGTATTGCAGTCTTCGTAATTTAAAACCGGTTAAAAGTGGAAGGTAAGATCCATTTATGGACTTTAACTATGTTCCTCTGAAGATGAATCTTACTCTTACATCTCTGATGTAATTTAAAGGGCAAGGTGAGAACATATTAAAAGAAAATAATGTATCTTCATTCCTTCAAATAAGCAGAATTACCTTTTCCTGAAATTTGAAGTAATATGCTTTTCCTTACATGTTTCATATTGTATGGTTTTTATCATGTGACTCAGCAGTGGGAATAGAATTGTTACTAATGGACAGATACATATGATAGTTCTACTTAAAATGTAAAGTCAAAAAGCTTAAATAGCCTGCTGAAATGTTAGTTTTACTTGAAATATGTCATAGACAATTGTGTGCTAGAACCATACCACCTTAGTTCTGAAAAATGAATGCTGTAAGTTTACATTTTTGGGGAATTGGGAAAATAATATTAATTTTCTTTTCTTTTCCCTATGTTAATGGCTAAATCTCCACTCTGTCAGTGTGCAATGCTTTAAAGAATAAATAATAATATTATAGTTTTCATGTGTGAGGGTAAAAGAAAGTAGAATAGTCTCTAAGGTCAGGCTAATGCAGAAGAAGGAACAACCAAAGCACAGTTGACAACTAAATGGGAAAACACGCTTTAGCCACAGGTCAAATCAAATTGCCAAAAAAGAAAAACAAATTTGAATAAAGAAAAAGAAAGTCTTGGCCTATATACACAACCAAGTTATGTAAAAATAAATATTCCTTATGTCTCATGAAAGAATAAAAAGTGAAAATGAATTCTTACAATAAAATACCACAGCTGCACACTAATGAACACATTCCAAAGTGATGGCAAATGCACTCCAGGGAATCCTAGCACCTCAAGCAAATTTAAATAAAGTAAATAAATAAATAATAAAAAGATAAGTGAGAGAAAAAGGAAACATTAATGAGAACTCAAGACAAGCTAGTTCCAAGAATAGAACGATATGATTTACTGAATTAACTTTCAGTAATGAAAATATAGATGAAAAAGATAGACTTCCTGCTATCTCTTTCCATCCCAAATGACAAAAAACAAATAAGACTTTCAGAACATTCGGTCTAAGATATGTGACTTCATTTCAGATCACGTCAGAGGAAGTTCTCATAACTAGGCAGATCATGTTTCACATCACATTTTAACTTTAACTAAAGAGAAGAGTAGTTGTATTTTTTATTCACATCACATTTTAACTTTAACTAAAGAGAAAAGTAGTTGTAGTTTTATCTAGAAAAAAGAAACAAAGAAATCTCCTTATGTATAGGGAACTCATAAGTAATATAAGCATATTTTCCAACTTTTCCTGTGTTTGCTTCAGAAGAGGCGTTTGCCCCCAATAAAGTCTGTGAAAGAAATAATGTAACAATCATCTGTAAAATATTGATATGACAGTAGGAAACAAATAACTGACTAACCAAGAACACAATACCCTACAGCTGAATTACTTCAACTGGTGATTTTATTAACTGTGTTTCTGGAACAACCACATGGTATTATCACCACATACAGACAATAAGATCATTAATTTATGTCTTACTACAAAAGAAAAAGGATTTTGCAAAGACAATAAGAAAAGACCAAAATGTTTCCCAATAAATAAAATTTTGTTCCATCAAGAAAAAAAAATAAATTATTATTTATACATTGATTGAATGCCTATTAAAATTGGTATTTATCAAGCTGTAGGTACAGAATTTATTTCTGTGTCTAATCTGCCTTTTTTCATGTGCATGTTATATGAAAGATGAGAAGTTTCACATATAATTTTGAACCTCTGAAGCATTAGATTGTTAACCCTAATATTGAAAA